>CM021102.1:508448833-508816827 GCA_007115665.2 Sequoiadendron giganteum
GATGGTACTGAAAAGCATTTACCAACATCATTCGTTCAGATAATTACGATACAACACTTGTTTGGCTTTGAATTCGATGGGAGAGTACTCCATGCTGAAAAACTTGAAGATTGATTGTAAACTCACCTAGGTTCTAACAAGCTCAGCACAAACCCTAAAAATAACATTGATTTTCTTCATCAAACAGATGAATTTTTTGGAAATTTTTCTGAGATATGGATTTTGTTTAGAATTTCGTTACAAGCAAACCCAGATCGTCCATTTTTGAAAATTTGGAGTGAAGACTGGAAAAGCAGCAAACCCTAATTTTCTCCGAAAAAAGCAAAAAAAGATGATATCTAGGTATTGTTCATGAGCATATTTTGGATGAACCCAATTGATTAGATTTTGAAAACCTTGAAGTTTCAATGAAAAAGAAACCACTTGAAGTTTCTCTGAAATAGCTATGATATGGGTTTTGTCCAAAAGAATATTTGAGACAAACCGAGAAGATTAGAAATTGTAAAATTTGAAGTTTTCTCTGACATGCAAAATAAAAAGTAGCTGATGCAACCTTGAGAGAACTCTTCAAAAATTATTCAGAAGATCGAACTAGTATAAACCAGCTCACTGAAAATTGAAAGTAATGGCCTCCTTCTTCAAAGATCTAATGTTCTGGATGAAAAAATATGAAAAAGAAATCCTTCTTGAGTGTTGATCTGAAAATTTATTGAAAAACCATCAAGTTAAACTCTTGAATCTTCAAAATGAGGGTTTGAAGTTGCTTCTTTGTTTCTCCTTGAAGACCACCTACAAGAAAATAATGAATAATGAAACACAAAGGTGCCTTAAATCAGCTTTTCCTTGAGAAAACAACTTTCTTTTTCCCTAATTCTTCAAAACCCTAATTCAAGTTTGTGCAATGAACTTAGACTTTTATCTTCATCTTCAATTTTTGAAATTTTCAAAAATTTGACTAAGGCATTGGAAGTTGGGCGCCCTTCTTCGCTAGAGGCGACTATTTCACTTAGACTTAACCATTTTTTCATCATTTTCAACTTTTCCTCAATTTTTAACCCTAGTTTGATTCTAATTTCCAGCCTCTAGATTGATCTGATGAATGAGCTGAATGATTCATTGTGGAGCCTGATCAAATCGGACGACATTGTTTTGGAGACATCTTCTGACAAAAACTTCATTGACCCTTCAAATTTTCGAGTGCCTATCTCCTCCAAGGGCGCCCACTTTCTCTAGTGTTAGCCCTTTCATGATCTTTGAATTTATGCTTGTCTTCTGACCTTCAGATGAATTCATGATATTTGGCGTTGTACTTGTCAGATTGACTGGCTGTCAGGTTCGCTGGATAGCTTAAAAGATTCTGGTAGGGGTCTCCTAGATACTTCATCACTGAAAACTGACATTTCATGCCTTAAAACCCTAGGCACCCTTTTCCTTCAAGGGCGCCCATCTCCTCCAGAGATAGTTTTTATTTTGAGTTTTTAACTGTTGCCTTCGACTTCTATCGTTTCATTCACTTTTCTCCTCTATTCGGCCTGTAACATATGATGACTGTCTGCTCTGACGGACATGCTGATGATTGCATTTGGACAACTTGATCAAGTCTGATGGAGCTACGTTAGAGGAATCTTCTACAAATTTCATCATTAAACCTCTTAAAATCTTGGGCGCCCTTCTTCTCTAGGGGCACCCAGAGTCACCAGTGTTAGAATATTTTCATCATTTTTACCTTCAAAGTTCTAAACACCTCTCATCATGGCCCCTGTTTGATCTAAGTTTTCCGAAAACTGAATGATCGGATGACTGCGTTGTCAGGCTCTCTGTGGAGTTGAGATAGATTTGACCAACATTTCCTGGGATCTCTGACTCTGATTCCATCATCTGATACCTTGAAAAACTAGGCACCTATTCTCTCCAGGGGTGCCCATGGCTGGCAGACTTAGAAACTTTTTTGCAAATTTCAAAATCTTCCTCATTTGACATGTTTTCCTTGGCCTCGACTGCCGAATACAAAACTTTTCTAAGGCATGGGAGTATGGGCGCCCTTCTTAACTAGAGGCGCCTGGATTCACCATAGTTAGCCAATTTTTTGCATTTTACAACTTTTTCAACTTCTACTCTCCTTTCTTCGTTCCTCGTTTTTCATTCACATTCCTCGTTGACAGCTTCTGTTTGACACTTGAACGTATGATTCTGATACCTGGCAGTTGAGTGACCTCCATTGATAACTTTGATTCTCCAGAAGAAGCTTCTGAAAAAGCAGAATAGACCTGGTAGGGTAAAACTGATCTTTTTGTGATTCTGACTGCACCAGCTTGATGAAGAAGTATTTTAAGCCAAACAAAATCATTCTCAACCCTAGAAGCCAAAGTTTCTATTTTTAGAAAAAATTGCAAGTATCCATTTCGAAAGATACCCAAAAAAAGTTTCTATTTTTAGAAAACTGCTAAAAATAGAAATTTTCCTAAAATTTAGGGTTGAAAAACTAAAATCTGGGTATTGTTGATTTGTTGGCTCTGAGCCAACCCATATTGTCAAATTTTGAAAATTTCAAGTTTTTGATCCCCATGCAAGACATATAAACCCCAATTTTGACCTTTTTGACAGATTTAATAGTATTTGGACTCATTTCTTCAAAATACCTAAGTGTAGCAAAAATTTTAATTTGGGGTACAACAGGACTGCAAGAAATATGAATCTTTCGTATGTGTTTTTGCAATCAGATACGGGTCAATCCATAGGGGATCAAATTTCCCATGTTTTCCTTTGTCTTTCATCCTTGCATTCCACATTAAGACCATGCATCCAACTTCAAATTTTCTTTCAATGGCCTTTTTATCAAATAGGTGCTTGACTTGGAGTTGTAGCTTCTCATTTTCTTTATGAGCTTCTCTTCTAGTTTTTTCAAGCTCAATTAACTCTTTCATCTTGTGTTTCATCTTATCACAAATGTCATCATCATATCCTTGAACAAATTTACACATATTTATCAAGTTATTATGAGGTATCCTAGCTTCTACCCCATAGACCGGTTTAAATGGTGATTGTCCAATAACCTTTTTGACTATGGTCCTATTTGCCCACAGTTCCAGCTACAATTTTGAATCCCATGCCATCTTGTTCTTCTTAATCACCCATTTGATGATTTTCATCAAACTCTTATTACTAGATTTTGCTTGTCCATTCCCTTGAGGGTGATAAAGAGAAGAGTAAGAAATACATATGCCATTTTTATTGTAGAATTTAGTAAACTCTTCAAATCTAAAGCACATAGCATTATCGAAAATAATTATTTTTGGGACTTTGAACCTACTTAATATGTTGTTCATCAAAAATTCTATCACTATCTTGCTTGTTTTTTTCTTGTGGGGATTTCTTCCACCCACTTTGTGAAGTAATCAATTGCAACAAGGATCCAAGAGTGACCCCCACTTGATTTTTCTAACATCTCTCCAATGAAATCAATGCCCCACTATTGAAAAGGGGCATGAACTAAAATTGGTCTAAGAGGAAGGTTACCAAAAAAAATTAACTTACCAGTGAACCTTTGGCAAGCATCACATGTTTTGACAAACCTATGAGCATCTTTAAATATGGTTGGCCACTAGAAGCCTGATCTTAGTATTTTATGAGCATTTGTTGCTACCATGTAGTGGCCTCTGCATGTTCCCTTATGCATTTCAAACAAAAGATCTTCTACTTGATCTCCATCAACACACCTGAGTAACACACTGTATAGGAGTGAATTTTCACCCCTTACGCAAATTCCCCTTTTACACTCCTTCACCTTAGAAAACCAAATTCAAAGGCTAAAATCCACATCATCCAGCTACCTTCATTCCACTTAGTATTTGTTTTGTGCGTTGACAGAAGAATAACTATTGGAGATACCCACACGACGCGCAGACATCCACATGGTGCACATACGTCTCTGATGGATTCTTGCATCTGAAACCAGCAAAGGCATTACACTTCCTATTGGGGTCAAGTTTGTAACACCCCTCTTTGACCAATCGACCTAAATATGGTCATTTTTCTCATTCTTCCTTCAAAAAATACTCTTCATTCCTTCATTTTCTCTCTCCAAGCATTCAATTCATCCTCTAGCAATATTCTAGCATTCACGTATTGCACTCTCCAACCTTCAAGCAGCACTTTGGCACTCCATAGCAGCAACAACAACATTCCATCAACTCCATAGAGCAAGTGTAGAACAACACCATCGAAGCAGAGGCTTGAGCCCTCTCATTTTCTCCCCCATTAGCTAGTGAGCTCTTGGTGGAGGTGGTAATCATTTTCACTCCTCTCCTCTATGATTTGGTTGAGTAGTACAATATTGTTTTGTAGTGTTATTGTGTTCTTTACTTTCCTTCTTCCTTTATCCAAATTTTCTCTATAGTTTCTATCTTGGTTGTCTGTGGAGGTGGAAACACCAAAATTAGGGTCTCACTAAGGCAGACCCCTATACAACCCCCCAAAAATTTTCCTTTCTTGTGTGCAGGTGGATGTGCATTTGGAGCTAGCTAGAAAATAGGCTCTTTTGTGAGATCATTTTTGTCACCCTAGCTTTAATCTATTTTCTTTACCATATTCGATTGTATATCTCTTATTTCATAGCACTATTTTGTTCCCTTAAAAAATATTAGCTAGGTTGTCAGCACGCTTTCTGGAAATTCTCATTGTACTTTTGATCCTTTGGTCGTACAGATGCCAATGCACCTAAGAGACGTCAGTGTGTTGCATTGTCATCCTAGAACTGTGCTTCTATCCTCAGACAAAGAGCTACCTAAGGTAAAGTGTTGAACCCAAAATTTGGCTCGCCTAGCCCCAAAATCAGTTAAAGGTCTAAAGAGTGGTTGTAGGACCTTATAGTCCTCATCATTCTTGTCCCTTCTTCGAAACACGCCTTTAGACTAAGGTAAGTTAGGGTAGCCTTCCTCTCTTGGCTCTCCGTGACCCTGAGCCTTGAATGTGGTTGGTCCCCTACTCATACATTTTTTGTGAACCCAAAGTGAATCTTACATTTGTTCATTTGTGGGTGTTGAAACTTATCCTGCATGCCTGGTGATTGTCATGTCCCTGAGTGTTGTGAAAGTTTATGAGTATCACAACCCAGTCTACAACCTCTCAGTATTTTTTCAGGAGAAGTATACGACACCTTCCAATGGTGAAGATGAGAGTCACCTCTAGTTATTCTACAGGCCTTTTCTTTGGACCTGTGATGTGTCTTTTAGCTCAGGAGCAATTATCAAGGGGCGAGGTAGAAATCCCTAATGAAACTGATCACATCCCCACTCCTCCTACATCTCACACACCTTCGTCAGTAGATGAGCATGAGTTTTTTCATATTCCTTCAAAATATGTCTCTGCCCTTAGCAAAGGGTTGGGTGACTTAGAGAATCACTTGGAAAGAAACTCGAAGATAGATAGGGTTGCTCGAGTTATTAGAGAATTAAAGTATATGGTGGGAAAAAACCGACCAGGCATAGAAATCCTGGCTAGCCTCTCTAGTTTGACTAAAGTGTGCTCCCCTTTGACTAACACTAGCAAGGGGCCACATTTGAAGAACATGAGAGACAATTAGCAGTATCAATGCCTCCCACATTTGTATACACGATTGGCACAATCCCTTCAATCAGCATCCCTTTTGTCTCTAAAGGATCTGAAACTATCAAAGCGAATAGGAACCCCTTGGGTTTCAGCTTCACCCCTCCTATTACCTCCAACAGTGGAGGTTTTGGTGGGATGGGTGGTGGAGGCTTTGGTAGTGGTGGTGGCTTCAGCAGAAAGGGTGGCACTGGTGGAAATGGTTCCGACGGAGGTCATGGTGGTGGTTTCAAAAATAGAAGTAGCTTTGGTGGAGGCCTTTCTCGTGGTGGTGGCCATAGTGGCAGTTCCATTGGTGGCTTTGGTGGTGGTTCTCGAGGAGGTTCTGCTAGTCCTATGTCATCCAATGACCCTATTCTGAATACTCTACTTCAAAATATGGTTAAGATGCAGAGCCATTTGGTGAGTCTCTCCCAAGCCTCTGCCCAACCTATCTTCCAACCCTTCTTCCGACATAGCCCATTTTCGGTAGAAATTTTAAACACTCCCTTCCCACAAGGAATGGAGATCCCAAAGTTCAAAAATTTTGGAAACAAAGGGGATCCACAGACACATGTGTCTGCCTTTAACACCTTGTGCATAGACTTCTTCCATCACAACGCATTGATGGCAAAACTATTTCTTCGATCTCTCAAGGATGCAATTCTCAAATGGTACTATTCCTTGCCCAATTATTTCATTTTCTCCTTCGATCAGTTGGCGAACTAGTTTCTTCGATAGTTTCAAGCCAACATCGGACTGAAGATGACCTTTTTGGATCTCATCTGATACAAACAGGGAGATAATGAAAATATTATTGATTTCATCACACAATATCAAGCACTCTTATCACAAATCTCATACCCACTGCCTGTTTCAGACATGCAGAAGGTATTCATAGGGAACTTGCAAAGGCCTTGGCAAGATAAGTTTTCCCTTATGAAGTACCCTTCTTCCGTGCATTTGTGTGTAGCACTATGAGAGTATCAACAAATGGTACTCCAATTTGGGGGATCCTCCTTGCGCTCTCATTCTGAAGGAAGATCCATCATATCAATATATGGGAAAGGTAAGGTTGTTACGAATGTAGTAGCCACTGTGGATGACAACGGCCTCAAATGCAACCAAAATTTCACAAAGTTGGCAGAATCCTATTCTTCCATCTTGTAAAAGTTGGTCAAGGATAAGATCATAACCTTGAGAAATCCCAAGCCTCTTAAGGAACCTTACCCTAGGTGGTATGATGCAAGTACCTAATATCAATACCATCAATTCAATGCACATGATACCAAACATTATATGCGCCAGCATCACGAGATACAGGATCACGTCAAGGATGGTACTATTTTTCTCGATGGAAGCAAACAAAATATAAATAAATTGGTGGAAAAAGCAAACATTGAGTTGCAAATATACACAGAATTGTTTTCATTGCATTTTGCTAACATGATTGTCAATCCCTTTAAGTATGTTACTCAACTTAAAGCCTATGTCAACATGGTCATGGTTACTCCCACTCAACAGCCTACGGCCGGTTTGTCGGATGTGACATTCACCTTGTAGGATATGCCTATGCACAATAAGCCTTCTCCCCTCTACATTCTCGCTTGCCTCAATGGCAACATTGTGACGGGGGTTTTGGTCAACCTCACAAGCCATGTGAATGTTATTATAGAAGAAAATTTATTACTGAATTCATTACAAAAGGGGAATTACGAAGAAACAAAATCCACCATTTATAGGCATGATGGTCTCTGTCTCAAACCATATATGGCTTGATAACCTTGTCTGTCCTAGTTGGACTTAGGGCTATTGACACAATTTTTGACGTTATTCTAGAGACGTATCTATTTAGGTTAAAGCTAGGCATAACTTGAATAGCTTCAATGAAGGTGATCACCTTTGTAGATCATAAATATTTAAAGTTTTCCCATAAAGGTGTCATGCATGTAGTGCATGACATTGGATACCAGCCTCTGGTGTCCCTTGGGGGATATTCATTGGATCACTTTTGACCCACCCCAGTTGGTTTGCTTCCTCCAAGAATGGAACTGCTTTATAAGAATTACATAAATTAGAAGACTGGGGGCAACGAATAGCCAAAGTTGACCCTTCTTGTAGAACAACAACCAACTACCTCCTTTTCCTCAAAGGGAAAGGAGAAGCTTGCCCCTTCTTGGGTTGCCTCATTCTCTCCCCTTTCTTGGGAGGAGAATTGGATGAGTAAGCCTGGCCTTTATCCGCTAAATCTGATGGTGCCTACTTGGCATAGACCCAAGATCAAGATATCGAATCTCCCTACTGAGCCCCCTAGGCCTTGGTACTATTTATGCAGCAAAAAGAAAGACTCTCAAAGAGAATTTTCTCTGCAGCCTCCCACTACTTCTGCTCCCAAAGTAGTAAATGAGAAGAGGCCCATCGCTAAAGCACTTGAGCTGACTCCCCCTTATGCTTCTCAAACTATCCCTCCTTCTCCCATTCAAGAGTCTATTCCTCCTTCGGAAACAACTGTAGTGGACACTCTCATGGCTAAGCAAGAGCCTTTTGTTCCTTCATAGCCTTCAGCCTCTAGCTCGAAGAGCCAAAAAAACCACCTTGTATGTGAGCGTAAGCATCGGAAAAAGGCTCTCATGGCTGAGTAGGCCGCTTTGCAGAAAAAAGACAAGGAGATGACCACCCTTGTGTCAGGGCCTATTATGGTGTATTCCCCTCTCCTTTCTCCTACTTCCATTCAACCTAGTTCAATCTCCCCTTTGGCTCCCACTGTGAGTATGATTGACCTCAAAAATGTTTAGCTGTTCATCACTCCTTTAGCAGAGCCGCCTTTGTTGATGTCCCTTCTAGACATCTTGTTGTTTCCAAAAATTATAGAAATGTCAAACACTTCGATGGTTTCTACTACGGTTTTCTCCTCTTATTCCTATTCGCCACTCACCTTGTCTGTAGGGATTTCAGACCCTCCAACAAAGCAGAAGGTAGAGGTTGGTCCTTCCAACAATGGAAGGCATGGGAGGTGCCCATCCTCTCTAAAGGGTGGTCCTACATTGGCTTTTTCTTCCCTAGTAAAAAATCAAACCCCGGCTTCCCCTGAGTTCGTCATCACTCCCAAATCATTTAGTGATATTAGCGATGAATCTCAAATGCAATATTCCTCATCCATTGAAATAAAATATGGCACTCTAGTAAAGTGCTTGTTTAACTCTTTGGATGAAGTTTTGACCTTGTCAGTGATCTTCGCGAAGTCGCTGACCTTAGCTCCAAAAGAACTTAGTGGAGGGGACCTTGTGGGGCTCTCTTCCTTAGCCCTTGTTTTGGAAGGGTCGAAAGATCCTCTCTTTAACATTCCACCACTGCAATCTCATCCTCCTTCCCCCTATGATGATCTAGAGTGGAAGCGGATGACCTCTTGGTCGATCAGTGTTAGGGAGAGGCCCCTTCTTTATTTATAGATTAGATATGTGTGTGTGTTGTGATGTGTTCCCTTGTGATCATTCTATATGTTCCTGGATGACCCTTTTCACCCTTTTTGGTGATTGGATACAAGAGCGATTTTTGTGTCGTAAACCTTCTCCTATCTATTCCATCATTCTTCCATGTTTGTGACTTGATTTTCGACAAATTGGGGATGATGCAAAGCGTTGGGGACATTTAGGCTTCCCTTCCATGTTGACCCAATTTTTTATTTTTACTTTGTCTTTCGTGCATTCCTCTCGATCTAGTGGGGATAGATGATCTTTCGCCTTGTACTGTGGTTACCTATCAATTATAAAAGCATGAGCAGATCTAAACCCGTGAAACTAGATCCCCTTGTGCCCTTTGTTTGTGTTTGTCTCTCTTTTTCAGTCTCTTTTTTATCTTTCTCTCTTCTTTGCTTGAGTTGTCTCTTTCATGTGTGACACCACTTCTATAACACTTTGATTTTCAAAAAATGCATTCATTGTCAACGAATCTCTTCTTGAGAATCTTTGCAAACTTCTTTTCAAGAAGTCGCATTCTCAACTTGGATCCTTAACGGAACATGTTTCCTTCGTCATAGCTTCATAGAGGAAGAACTTGAGAACCTTCCTCCAAGGTGGGAACAACTTTGACCCTCCCCACACATGTGCACATTTTCTTCCTTTCTAATTCCTTGATGAAGTGATCTTTCAAAAGGATTCCATGATGCTGAATTGATTCTAGAAAGAAACAACTCTTTCGTACTTTCGAACAATGCATCCATTGAGTGGACCCCTTCCTCACATTGGGTTCCTGAGGGACCCCTTTGAAAATTTTCCAACTTGTTAGTAGTTTGAGTGACTATCTGCTTACTTTCATGCGTGGCCACTTTTTGACATGTTATATCTGTAGGTAAACATGTCACTTTGCAGGTGCACCTGTAAAGCCGCTTCTTGACTCTACAGAGTCCCCTTCCTTTGGTTTCCTCCATGTGAGATGTCTTGGGGGATACCTCCCTATAGGTTTGAGGGACTGTAGGGCACTTCCTTTGAGCTTCCTCCATGTGAGAGATCTTTGGGGTCACTCCCCTGTAGGTCTGCAGGTCTGTAGGGCATTTTTCTCTATTTCCTTCATGTGAGAGATCTTGGAGGATACCTTCCTTGCAGGTCTGTAGGCCTATGAGGTTCTTTGCTCAGCTTCCTTCATGTGAGAGATCTTGGAGGATACCTTCCTTACAGATTTTTGGGCTTGTGAGGCACTTACTCTTTGGGGCTTCCTTCATGTGATAGATCTTGGGGGTCACCTCCTTGTAGGTCCATGGGCCTGTAAGATGCTTTCATTGTTCAGCTTCATGGTTCTACGAGGCTATGAAGTCTTTTACTTGTCATGTGCCCTCAAGTTTTCCAGATCTCGATCTGCTTCCTTAATAGTTCAGGTATACATTTCTAACCCTACTACCTTTTCGATCTACTTTACTAAAGAACTCATCAGTATTCGTGCTCACTAAAGTGGGGGAAAAAAGTATAGGATCGAATTTGCACCCCTTATGCAAATTCCCCTTTTACACTCCTTCACCTTAGAAAACCAAATTCGAAAGCTAAAATCTACATCAACCCACTTCCTTTGTTCCACTTGGCATCTGTTTTATGTGTTGGTAGAACAATAAATATCAAGGATGCTCGTGCGACGCGTAGACATCTGTGTGGCGCACTTATGTTCTTGACAATTTTTTGTGTCTGAATCCAGTAGAGGCATTACACTTCCTATTGGGGTTGTATTTTTAATTCCCCTCTTCGACCAACCGACTCGAATATGGCTATTTTTCTTATTCTTCCTTCAAAAAACACTCTTCATTCCTTCATTTGCTCTCTCCAAGCATTTAATTCATCCTCTAGCAATATTCTAGCGTTCACTTCTTGCACTCTCCAACTTTCAAGTAGCACTTTGGTACTCCATAGTGGCAGCAACAACACTCCATCAACTTTGTAGAGCAAGTGTGGAACAACACCATCACAGAAAAAGCTTGAGCCCTCTCATTTTCTCCCCCATTAGCTAGGGAGCTCTTGGTGGAGTTGTTAAGAATTTTCACTCCTCTCCTCTATGATTTGGTTGACTAGTACAATATTGTTTTGTAGTGTTATTATGTTATTTACTTCCATTCTTCCTTTATCATAATTTTCTCTACTGTTGCTATTTTAGTTGCCTGTGGAGGTGAAAACGCAAAAACGGGGGTCTAACTGAGGTAGACCCCTATACAGCCCCCCAACAATTTTCCTCTTTCTTTTGTGCAAGTGGATGTGAATTTCGATCTAGCTAGCGAACAGGCTCTTTTGTGAGATCATTTTTGTCACCCTATCTTTAATCTATTTTCTTTATCATATTCGATTGTATATCTCTTATTTCATAGTACTATTTTGTTCCCTTAAAAACTATTAGCTAGGTTGTCAGCTCACTTTTTGGCAATTCTCATTGTACTTTCAATCCTCTATTCATAAGGCCGCTAGTGCACCTAAGAGATGTCAATGTGTCACGCTATCATCCTAGAACCATGCTTCCATCCTTAAGTAGAGAGCTACCTAAGGTACAGTGTTGAACCCAAAAATTGGCTTGCCTAGCCCCAAAACAAGTTTCAGGTCTGAATAGTGGTTGTAGGACCTTATATTCCTCATCATTCTCATCCCCTCTTTGAAACACCCCTTCAGATTGAGGTAAGTTAGGGTATCCTTTCGCTCTTGGCTCTTTATGACCCTAAGCCTTGAATGTGGTTGGTCCCCCTCTCTTACACACACCCTCTAGGATTCTCCACTAGAGTTCTCCATCAAGAATAATGTATTTGATAGCCTGTAGTTTGAGAGTTCTTCTCTCATTGTTGGGCATACCCTCAAGGAATTTCATTGTTTGTGGGTATTCTACAATCCTCCTATACCATCCATAGGTTTGCATGTCACATATGGGTGCAACATTTTCATGTTCAACCTGATTAATCTAATTGGCTTCCAAGTTGGTCTTTTCCATCAATCTTGCTAGACCCTAACCTCTCACCAGCTTTGTAATTTGGATGTCAATGTTGAACTCTTGGATCCTATTGATCCATCTACATCTTCTTCCTGTGGTTTCCTGTTGAGTGAAGATATCCTTAAGTGTAGCACTTGGAACATATGCCACTATAGTTACTCCCATCAAATATATTCTAAAAAATTTATAGCTTTGACGAATGCATAGACCTGCTTCTCTGTAGCATCATATTTGAGCTTAGTAGCCTACAAAGATTCGCTAAAGAAAGGAATAGGCTTCTCAAAGCCTTCATTATTTTTCTATAACAGACTTCCTACAATAGTATGGAATGAAGCAAAAGTGAATAGATGAAATGGCTTTGAATAGTCAAGGGATTTAAACATAGGTGCTTCCTTCATGGCATCCTTTATAGCTTGAAAGGCTTTGATAGGCTCTTGAGTCCATGATACCTTTTCTCCCTTCTTTAGCATTTTAGAGATAGGCCTAGCAATTTCAGCAAAGTTAGTGACAAACCTTCTCACAAAATTAATTTTCCTGAAGAATGATTGAAACCCCTTTATGTTTCTAGGTTGTGGGATCTTATCTATAGCTACTACCCATTTAGGATCAATCTTGACCCCTTCTTTAGACACAATGTGTCCCAACAGTTTACCTTCCTTAACTCCAAAAGCACATTTCTTAAGATTTAAAGAAATCCCATACTCAAGAGCTCTGACAAATATTTCCTCCAAGTGAGAACAGTGATCTTCCTTCTTACTGTGAGCAATCAAGTCATCCTGATAAATAACAAGGAATAAATCAATAAAATCTACAAAGGATACTTTCATGGCTCTTTGGAATGTTGCACCTGCATTGATCAGACCAAATGGCATTCTTACATACACATATGCTCCCCATGGTGTAGTGAATGTTATTTTGTATTGTTCAGAACCTTTTACCATAACCTGATTATAGCCTGATAACCCATCCATCATAGATAGTAGTTCACATCCTGTCACCTTTCGCAACATAGCTTCCATATTAGGTAGAGGATAATTATCCTTTAAGGATGCTACATTCAAGTTTCTAAATTCAACACAAAGCCTTAGGTCACCATTCTTCTTTCTAACTAGAACCAATTTTAAAACCCATAAATAATTCCTGATAGGTTTGATAATCCTAGCATCTCTTAACTTTGTCAATTCTTCTTGCATTTTGGGTTGCAGTGTGGCGTTGATTGGCCTCTTCTTTTGCCTGAATGGCTTTACATCATGCTTCAAAGGTATCTCATGTTGAAACAAATCCTCCCAATAGGATTTGAGGTCATCATAGGACCAAGCAAACACATGCCTGTACTTCCTCAATAGGTAAATCAACATAGTTGTGACATGAGGTTTCATCTTCTTGCCTATGTGCACCTTTTTGGGAGAATTTTGTGTTCCTAGATTTATCTCTTCCAAATCTTCCTTATGGGAAGATGCTTTCTTAATATTTGATTTATATCAGGGTCATCAAAGACCCTTTCTAGTGCAACTAATCCTTTGGGAATCTTGTTAGTTTTCAATTGGAATATTTCATTACCAAACAAAGTTTCTTTACCATCTACTTCAACCACCATTGAACTGAAGTCAATTTCTTGGCTCTCGTATTGATCTATAAAATGCATGAAGATCAAAATATCATTGTCATTATCAAACACTTTCCAGTTGCAAATATTGTCAGGCACTGTAGGTTGAGTTTGCACTTCTATTTTTGAGATACCATTAAAGGTAACATCATATAATCTTACAGCAATATTAGCTAACAAGTTTTCCCTGACATTCACTCCTTTTTCTATCCAGATAATGTTAAAAGCATCAAAGACCTCTATGGTGTCCCAAATAGTGTTCCTATATTGTTTAAGCATTTTATTTTTTGAAACAAACCTAGATCTTACTTGGGAAACAACCAATTCATAATATCCCAATACTTTTAACATCTTAATACCATGTTTGGAAGCTAATTTCAGACCAAGTAACAGAGCCTCATATTCAGCTACATTATTCGTGCAAGCAAACTTTAACAAGAAAGAGTACTTGAAATTTTTACCTTGTGGGGAGATGAGGATAATTCTTGTGCCAAAGCCTTCTTTGGAACAAGCTCCATCAAAATACGTAGTCCACAAGGTATCTTATTGTGGTATATCTAGGACCTCTCTATTAATTGGTGCAAGCTTAACCTCATCTTCTTGCTTTCGCTCTTCAACTCGAAAAGTATATGAACCAATATCCACAAAGTTGATTATCACTAGTTCTATTAGCTTTCCTGGATATTCAATCATATGTAGGCTCTTGGTTCTTGAGCAATCCTCACATCCTTTTGGTCAATGGAGAAAGTAGCAAAAGATAAATCACATTGAACACTTCCACCCGTGGATGCACTCCAATGCCTTCACAACGTCACATAATTTGGTGGGATATCCACCACTGTGATACTCATGTAAAACTCCTTCTCAGGGAAGGATGCAAGTTTATATGGGACTATGTTAATCACCCCTATGATAGGTACTTCTATTGAGTCCATGGGATAGCATTTTCAATAAGTATTGTCAATCTTTAGACCCATCTCCTCCATAATTTTTATTGGCATCAAATTGTTTGATGCCCCTGAATCAATCATACAATTATTTAACAAATTTTCATTAATAATCAAACTCAAAAAAAATGGATTAACATGACTTGGGCATTTATTAGTGATAGCCCCCAACTACAGCTCAGGATTTTTAGTAATTACTTCTTCCATTTTATTGATCCTTTCTTGATTTGTGATTACCCTAGGAGGATCAATCACCATTCTATTGCTAGAATTAATGGCTATACTATTAATGAGGGAAACATTTTTATCTTTTTGTTCATCAATCCTCATTATTTTCAAAAGTGGGACTGTAACCTTAACCTAAGACAATACTTGAAACATGTCCACAGGAGTGTATTTTAGTAATTCAGGAAAAACTACTTCCTTATCCCTTGTTTTATCAACTTGTTTCTCACTCTTTTTAGGACTACTCTCCTAATTTTTACCCTTTCTATATGAAGAGGAAATTGCATTATCTGTCTTGGTTTTATCATCCCTTTTAACTTGATTTTTGGTTGCTTTGTTCTATGTGGGTTTTACCACTTCTTTCTTAGCTTCTACTTTAGATTCTTTGTTACTTATCTTATTTTCCTTAATGAACATGTTGTTTGGCTTACCCTAATCAACATTTACAACTGTATTTCTCAAATGATAATTGTTTATTACTTGATTAGTCAGATCTTCAATTTCTTTATTTGTGGGTTTTCTCAAGCTATCATCATCCAATTCTAGATTAAAAACATGACAATCATCCTCCCCTTACTCATCTGAAAACACATGTTGATGATGTACATCTACTTATTGTTGTTACATATCAACATCACCCCTACAATGCTCATCATCAGAAGAATAATCATCACAAGCAAAATTTGATGGATTCATAGACACATTTGTTAATTCATCTTGATCTTGAGGAGGTTCAAAATATCCTTGATCATCTTTAGCTTCTTCCACAGATCTAGCCATAGCACATTGTTGTGGTGAATGAGGCAATTGGAAAGCCATGCACCAAGGTAAATCTTCAATGACATTTGTAGATTGGTTCTGTAATGGGTCAGGTGTACCCTATGCTTGGACATTTCTCTGGTTGTTGTGAACTAGCTTTCCATTATTCCAGTTAGTGTGATAAGGGTAATCTTGCAACATTGGTTGCCTTTCATATCTTTGGAACTGTGGCTTATCATTTTGTGTTTCCTTTTGCAACAGGTTGACCACCTTATCTAGATTCTCTTCAAGAACAGCAGCTTTACCAGCTTTCTCATTTTGAACTCTAGGATTCTTTAAAGGCTTGGGATCATCTCTTCTCCCTACCTTACTAGAAGCCCTCCTGTTATTTTCTATGTATACTACCATCTTATAAGCTTCTTGCAAATGTTATGGATTTTTTTCTTTGATCAAGTAACACATATTTGAATCATAAGCATTACAGTATACTACCAGGAATGCATTTTCATTAGGCCTTAAATAGCCAGGGACTCTATTCATGGATTTTTGGAACCTTGCATTGAACTCAGTTGTCATTTCATGTTGTCCCTTTGTGATATTGTTGAAATCATTTAACCTAAATCTAGGATCAGTTTAGCCTACAAATTATTCTCTGAAGATTCTATAGAATTCATCTTTCGAATCAATGCTTGCATCAACCAATATTTTATACCAATCTATAGCGTCATCGGTTAATGACTGCATAAAATACTTCATTGCAACATCATCATCCCAAAGCTCAAAGTCCTCAACAAAAATTTGGAAAGCTTTCAGATGATCTTCACCACTGAAAGCATTATTGCCAGTGAACTTAGGAAAATGCTTTCTTGCATTATTAGGAACAGGATTAGGATATCCTAGGATTTCATCAAAGCATAATTGTTTGTATCTATCAATGTGTAATAATCTTCTCCCAAAAGTTCCATCATGTTGCTTTTGATTATCATGATTCTTCCTTTTATCATAATTGTTTTCATACCTGACAATGTCAAGTATCTTTGGTTGGGAATCATATTGTTGAGTTGTCTTTACTTTACTTATAGATTGTGGGGATGAATTGGAAGGATTTGCATTGGTTGAAGGATCTGAAAATGATATACGGGCTTGGTGAGGTTGAGTTTTAGGGATGGAAGTCTTCATAGTAGATTTTGGGAATCCCAATTTCTATTTCATTTCACTATTCACAACTATTTATTCCATCTCTTACACTTTCCCTGCAATTCGGCATTCTCCTTAATCAACTTATTAGCCAATGAAATAGAATCATCCTATGATGTATCCCTTTTATAAGAACCTCTTTCATTTATCTTGACTCCTTCGAGTGGTTTCTTCCCCTTCATATTATTCTACGGAATTTCCTTTGCCTTCCTAGGGATAGGATCAACAGGTTTGTTATGAGGTATAGGATCAGTAGTCTTTTTACTAGGGGGAGAATCAGCTATAAGAGAGGCTTTTACAAAAGTATTATTCCATGAGTTTACACAACAATTTTCAGTTGAAGCAGTTATAGGGTCTCTAGACAAATTTTCTTCAATTGTGGGACTATTTGTTTGGGTAGATTTAGTTGCTGACCTTTCTAAATCCTCCATTGGCTAAACCTTCCTTTGGAACATGTCTCTCTCAATTATAGCTTCTTTTAACCTCTTTTCTCTTTCCTCTTCCCTCTTTCTCCCATTTTCATCACACTTCAATGCTCTAGCTCTAAGTTGTTACATATCATTAAAAACCTCCTCCTCCTCTGGTAGAATAATATCAACATCAGTTGTTATTACAATTTCAGCATGGGCAAGAGTATTTTCACTAATATACTCATCAAAACTAGTTAACAGATCTTGAGGAAGAGGGGTATTGGTGATAGAAGCTATGGTCAAATGCCCTTCAGCCCTAGCCTTTTTGGCATTTATATTATCCTATTGTATTTTATCTCTCTCCCTTCTCTTCTAGCCATTAAGCCTTGATCTGAGCATTGCTCATTCACAATATTCTTCATTACAACTTCTCCTCTTTCAAGAGATGCATTATTACTAAAAACTAATAAGTTTCTATCACATTCAAAACTAGAACTAGAATGAGATTCATGTTCAGAAGTTGGATGAGGGTTAAACTTACTTGTTTCTGCATCTTTTGATTTCACCAATTTTCCACGAGTATTCTTGGGTAATTCTCCCTCCAAATTTTTCTCTGGATTTTTCTTCATTTGGCCATGGTTACCTTGCATTTGTGATTGAAACTTTTTTACTCTTATCAACTTCCACAACTTTCTTCTATTTGTCTTCGTCAATTCTTTGATATCTTCAAATATTGGCACGCACTGGTGTAGAGACTTTAGATTCACCACCCAAATTGCTTGTGATAATTTTGTAACATTTGTGTTACAACTTATACAAATTTCATAAGATTCTTATAGACTTAAACAAGATTTTGACAAATTTGAGATCATTTTGGTTAGACTTTGAGCAAAGGCTTTAAACAAAAAATTGCAGGAAACATGGAGTAAATCTAAACAGTGGCTAACAAAAACTTTGAATAAACTGACTCTATGGATAAGTATTACTATAAAGCATAGTAATCTTTGATAAAGCACTCTTGAGAATAAACAATTTAACAAACTATATCCCCAATAGATTCGCCAATCTGTTGGTTGTTTTTGGAGAACCAAGCAGATCCCACTAAGTACCTATGAACTTTCCAACTTCAATTATCAAATACTCAGGAGACGATTGGTCAACGAACGAGGAAACACTATAACGCTTTCCTCCTACACTTTAGGCTCTGTAAGACTAGGGAGGGTAATCCCACAATGTGCATTATATAATCTTGCTACACAACTATATTAAGTAATGCACAGTTAACAGGATACATTCTCAATCAGATGTTGAATCAATGAAATATTTAAAGAAGTTGAGAATCCATACAATACCAACCTTAACAAAGGTAAAAATATTTAAAAATTATTTACGAGTATTGTTCTCAAATTGGGTAACCAGAACCATGAGAAATGCAAATAACACCTACAACAAGTGCCATATCTTTGGGCAAGGAGTTAGAGCACAAAAAATCGAGCTATAAGGTAAATTTAATTCTAGACATTCATAATCTATGTGAGACTATCTTGCAAATCACATATTAATACTCAGATTCTATGACTTCTTATCAAATCCACTAAACATGTATATAAACTCGTGATTTAATCAAAGCATTTTAACTAATCCATTGAACTAGAGCCTAAATTAAAACATACATCAAAGTAAAATAACAATGAAGATTAATGAAATGATCTTTGATCAATATTTTCATTAATAATTCAAATACAACATAAAACTGGAGAGATAATAGACTCATGAGATATTCATTATTGCTCAAAATATGCTCAAAAACCAAACAATTAACAAAATTTACATGCTAGACTCTAAACTTAAGATATAAACTCCATATATGTTCTCTATGTATTCTACTTTGCGTAACTCGGATCTAGAATTCAACAAGAGACCTGTACAACCAGCCTAGAAATCCCTTTTATAAGAACAAGGGAGAAAAACAAGCTTTAGGTTACACATGTCACATTTTAATTTGACTACTATAGCAAATATTCCCCTATAGGAAATTACAAAAACTAATGGAATATTCATCATTAGAACAAAATCCTCCATTAGTTGGTGCAAAATACTATGCCTTCCAAAAGGCACATATTGAAAAGAATAATCTTCATTTGTTGCATGAGATTTGGTCCCACCTTCCAAAAGGTATCTTTAAATAGTTTCCTCAAAAATTATGCCCACACACACCACGTGAAAGAACAAAATCAATGAAAGAAAAAGAAAGGAAAAGACAAAGATAATGTCCATGTTTGTTGCCCCGTCATCAATTCAATTTACAAAAAATGCACTCTATTTTCAATACTTTAGAAAAAGCCTAATCTGTACCAAATCTAGGCTATGTTGTGCATTTTCACCTATTTGTTATTCATCATTACAGCAGACTTCAAAATCAAAATTTCAAATCATCACCCTACCTTTTCATACTAATCCACCACCCCCTCCAAGTACCTGCCAATCCATTCCCTGAATTCCTCATCAGTAGGCTAGTCAAAATTCATGACTTCATTTGTTCTTTCTCTATAAAGTGCATACTTGGTAACAATCTAGTTGGCCTCTCTATCAAATCCTAATAGGAAAGCTTTTGCATGAACCAACAAATCCATATTGTTCTTCAGTGTGCCCATATCACATTTTTGACAAATCGCAACTTCTTGATTAGAAATGGTTTTATTACTTTCATCCCTCCATTCTTGCAGGGTTTTTATATTACCATCATCCCTTAAAATGGATGGAAGGATACCATCATGTGCTTCATGAAAGGACTTCACCGAATCCCTTCTCTCGATTTCCAAAGGTTTGATATTTCCCCTGTACCCTTCAATTTTACATACAATATTATTAGTGGGCTTAAACTTCTCAAGGGGGTTTGCATCCTCCTTAGCTCCAATTGACATCAATCTTAGTTCCTTCATCCTAAAGATCCATATTTCCATAAGTGGAATTGATCTTTCGTTGTCATTATCAAAATTATTCATTGCAACCACCATGGATGAATAGTTATGATGAATACTATTAAATCTATTGTTTACTCCTTTTTCAGGTGCTCCAATACTGTAGTGACAATCTTCATATTGCTATTAAAAAGCTCCTTATCATGATCATCGCATTTTCCTTTATATTCATTCAGCTTCCTAATGAATTCCTCTTTGTTGATGTCTCCTTCGGCCTATGGCATTTCCGATGTACTTGGCTCAATTATTCAAATGGGTGCACTTCCCATGTTATATGGTACAATAGCCCATGAGGAACTTATCTTAGTGGTAAATTCAGGGGGTGGAGCTTCTTGAGAAGTGGTACGGGAGTCAGCACTAGCATGTTCATGCTTTTGTGGTTGCAAATTTTGTATCTTCTCCGCTAATAATGCAATCTTTGTTTGCAACTGCATATTGTATTGTTTAACCTTTCCATATTGAACCAACAAATTTTTGTTTTCTATCCTGAGATTATCAATTTCTCCAGTAATTGACTCTATTGTGGCCCTTGCGAATTCTGCAACATGTACTGACATATTTTCTACCTCTAGGGTTGATGTATCTAACACTCTTTTTATTATGAGGCCTCCTTGGTAGTTAGGTGCAGGCTCAACGATATCAGGCTTTCTTGTACTTGGGGCCAGAGACCAAATAGCCAATGCATCCCATTGTTCACTAAAATTAGACCCTTGTAATGCAATCGTAGCCTCTTCCTCTGAGTTGTATAGAGGCCTATCACACCTCTTTATTGTATCAAAAGCTATAGTAGAAGCCAAATCCCATTCTGGAAGCAATAGAATACCACTATTTCTGACCAATTCTCTACCTTCCTTTGCAGCCATTTTTTGGAACTTAGCCTTCACTTCATTCAAAACCTTTCCTTGAATGGTAGCCTCAGGCAATTCTGGATGGAAAATTTTTTTATGGCCAAGCTATCGACATATTCATCTCTTTTAGCCTTGTATGCAAACTATAGAAAAGCTTGAGTCTTTACAAATGAATCATCATCCAAAAATTTTGTGCATGCCTCCACCCACATATCATCTTTTCCACTGAGTCTAGTGAGGTCAACTTTACTTATCATCATACTGAATTTTTGTGCATCCCCCACTACTAGTGCAGTGGGCATTCCTTCTTGTATTTCTTGTTCTGACACCCAAATATCATCATTAGAATCTTCATCAACATAATCCACCAACCCTATTCCTTCAACCTTCTGCTTCTTCATTAGGGGATCCTTTGGTGGTGATGTACTTGATGATGGAGCATCAATATCTATACTTTCAGTTCCTGTTGGCCTTTGAGGAGATGGCAGTGGTATTTTTAACATAGGAGAAGGGGGTCTTTGCTACTCTTGTTGAGAGGGAGTAGGAATAGTATCATCTTTCTTTGCATTACTCTTGTTTAGAGGGTACACCTTTGAACACAAACATATGCATTAATAATGAATACTAGCTAAACCTTACTCCATTTTCCCCTTTCTTTAATCTAATCAAACCCTCATGAATATTTTATGCAAGAAACCTCGTATAGTCATATATAGTACAATATTGGGGGTGTTGAATATGGCCTGCCATGTACATCTATTCCATAGGCATTCCCGTGACAGGATCATAACCAATTATTTGAAAAATGGAGTAGAATGTTCTTTGGAAGTAGGAAACAAAATAATTGATAGGGAAAGGCTCGTTATCATGTTGCCCTATCGTAATCCTTCGGCCCCCAATTTCAGCTAGATAGCTTGGCAAGACATGAACTCTGAATGCAATCTTATTCTTATCATATTATTTCTTAAGGAGGCTTTCATTAATCTTAGGCATTTCATCATTCCACTCAGTGATTCTGAATACAAGATCAAATTCCTCCTTGGTGATTTTAACCATTTCTTTCCCATCATATTCCCTTATTGTCCTTGTGACTGGGTCATAATTGTTGGCTACTACTGTGAGAAAGTCAACATCCATGTAGAAATCTAGGACAATCAACTTTCCCAGATCACAATTCCAAGGGTTACCTACTGGAATACAATGTCTCTATTTCTAAAAAATTCAAAGAACAATTCCCATCCCGTGTAAGGTATTTGGGCATCCCTTATAGAATTATTCTTGTCAATCAAACCCTCAACTACTTGGGGACCTCAAAGAAGTAGCTGACCCTTAGGTTTTCCACTAGTTGAGGGTGGCAACTGGTTTGTAAGGTCTTTAGTCAAAGTCCTTTTGGGTACATAATTTTCTCCTTTAGACCAGGATTCTTTTGATTGTGCTTTGGGAGCCATGACACAAAAGATAGTACACAATAGGGTTTCTAGCTTCTTGGAACAAAATTTTCAAGTTATATATAGGGGTTCAACACATTATGATAATGTAAGACTAACCAATTCTTCTTAATGAAAGTTAAACCTTAAAATGCAAAAGCAGAACAAACCTTAATTGACTCAAAGGTTTGGGAAAACACAATTATCAATAATTTTGATGAGGAGGCAACAATTAACTTACTGGTTCTTTTGTAAGTTGATAACCCTAGCCTCAACCTCTTAGAAGCCTAAAAACAACAGCACGAGCTCTCCAAGTGTGTAGAATGTCCTTTACAATGCTCAATTGTGCCTTTAAGAGAGGTTTTAATAGTTATACAATCTTTCGCCTTGGCTGCTCGACATCCTTTCCGTTATTAAGGCTCACTCACACAAACCAAAACGGCTCACTTTCCCTCAAGTTGAGTTTTCAATGTTATTCGTTGATCACATGGACAAATTAATTGATGAACGGTCTAGATTTAATCATCTTGATTTGAAAAACCTGACTGTACATAGCCGCAATATTCATTAAATTCCAATAACCCATATGGAACCACCTACTAATGTGTCACGGGCCCCACTAATCCTTTGTCGATGCAGCTAGAATCCACGTGTCATATTCCCCTCACCCTCATGGTTCTTAAACAATGTGCATCTTTCATCAGTGGGGAGATGGGGAAGGGTTAATATTAAATCTCACAGCTTCACACCTTATTCATAACCAATTGTCTGCGGCCTTATTTTCTCCTACACCATCAATGGTCTAGATTAAAAGATCTTAAAACACATGCACCATACCTTCATTAGTAGCACATCTTTTATTCTTAAATCCCGTGTGAGAATATTTGATTGATATTCACCCTTTGCTTTAATGCTTCCATTTCCACTAGTTATTCCCATGGCAATCACCCATTGCCCCGTTGAGAAATGTTCAGTAAAGTATGGACCCACATAGGATATTGGGGAGCGGTCTGGATTGAACCACATCACCCGCTATCGACCATCAATTTTCTTCTTTAGCCCTACCTGCTAATACTAGGCCCACCATTAGAACTGACATGCGACGATCGCCCCCTAGCTCGTGAGATTATTTTCATGAATAATAAACATCAACAGGCACGTGGGGAATAGTCGAGATGTCGCCACATGATATATCAACCACCATTGATTCCCTTTATCCTTCATCTACATTCTTCAATAAAGGCATCGGACCCACAAGACACGTGGCTTGAGCCTGCCAGCCTGTGTGAATAAAATATTGAGCAATAAGGTGGAAAGGGCACACGGGGAACAATCAAGATCCTTTCTCAATGATCGAGCGACCATCATAGACTTTCATTTCTGCACATGCTAAAATTTATTAGTTGTTAAAACGGGGCCACAACTAGGTCGATGAGACTTAACCCTCGAGAAGTAAAGACTTAAGACTTCAATCTTTAAACATGAAATTATTTAGCCGACCATGGAAATATTAAAACAAGTATTTTGTAGATGGTGACCAACAAAGCTAACCCAAGGGGTCGGTATGGAGAACAATTTTAATGGGTCAAGATGCAACTTAAGTGACTAGTAGTCGGGTACACAGGTCAACGGAGGATTAAAACATTCAACGTTGCTATCAATACAAATTTTGAAGAGAGGGTTTATAACCTAAAACCCTAAGACCTAACCCCATGCATAGAAGCATAGAGCGATGACAAGGCAAGACACACCACATATTTTCAAAAAAAATAGGAGCTCTACCAGCCTATTGTCAACAAATTTTTTATTAGGTTAAGTCCACTAGAGTGGGACCCACAAATTCCTTCGTGTACCTCTTGTAAGGCAGTTTGCACTTCTTTTGCGTTAATACATTAGAGTAACATGCCATCTAAACTTCGACGATATAAGGTCTCCTAGGATTGTGAATCAGGAAGTCCAATAGGTAAAGGTTTTCTTTTGGGTCATTGTCAATTTAGGAGGTATGATACCATGTTGGATATAATTAAATGTGTCTTGGTACCATAGTGAGTTAGGACCAACAACAAAACACACTAACTCTTATTCTAATATATCAAATGTCGGTACAATCAATTGTTCCACTTATACTTAGAAATGTTATGTGGAATATCGAGAAGCAAACCTATCATTGACATTGCATCGACTACTTTGTTGTTGATCTAGGGAACCTATTCAAAGATGATTGTGAAAAAATATTGTTTAAAGTTGTCCACCATCCTTTTATATGGAATTAGTTTTTCATCCTTTGTTTAATACTCATCATTTACTTTCCTGATTACTAGTTGAGAGTCTCCATAAACCTACAGTTCTTTTATCCTCCATTTGATTGCCATCTTGAGTCCTATGATTAGTGCTTCATACTTTGAGATGTTATTTTTACATGGTAAAGTAATTCTATAAGCCTTAGGTATACTATCTCTCCATGGTGTGATAAATAAGATACATGCTCCTAAACTGTGTTGAATGTGGGACCTGTCAAAGTACAAAGTCCAACTACTTGTTTGTTATATTAGTAATATGCTTTCATCTGGGAAGTTTGTTGTGAGAGGTTGGTGATCTTCCATTGGTGCTTCTGCTAGTTGATCTGCTATGATCTATTCTTTGATGGCTTTCTTGTCTACGTATTCTATGTCAAACTCACTCAGTATCATCATCCATTTTAGCAATCCTTCCTGTTAGAGCTTCTTTTGCCAACAAGTACTTAAGGGGATCTACTTTCGAGATCAAATTTACTTATTTGTTCAAGATATAGTGTCTCAACTTTTATGCCACAAATATGACAGAGAGACACACTCTTTCTATGGGTGAATAGATCAATTCTATCCCACCAATATTTGACTGATATAGTAGACCGCTCTTTCTTTTTATTATCATCTAGTTATGCTAAGAGAGCTCCTAATGTTGCTTGTGTTGTAGATACATAGAGTATCATTGCTTTATCTGGAACAGGTGGCATTAGTACTGGAGGAGTAAGTAGATACTCTTTGACTTTTTGGAATGCTTGATCACATTTACCATCCCATTTGAATGTGGTGTCTTTGTGTAGCATATGGGTAAAAGGATGACTCTTGTCTACGAACTGTGTGATGAATCACCTAACGGACTGTAGTTTCCCTTGTAAACTTCTCAGCTACTTTAATGTCTTTGGAGGGGGCATCTCTTGTATAGATTTTACTTTTGCAGGATCTACTTTGATGCCTCTTCTTGATACTATGTACCCTAGTAGCTTTCTAGATGTTACTCTGAATACATTTTTTTGTATTGAGCCTCAAGTTATACTGTTCAAGCCCGGAAAACACTTTTGCAAGGTTGGTCAAATGGTCTTCTCTTTTGATGGACTTCACTAGTATGTCATCCATATAATCTTCCATAGTTGTATGTAGCATATCATGAAAGATTGTAGTCATTGCTCGTTAATATGTCCCTCTTGCATTATTTATACCAAATGGCATGACATTCTAGAAAAAGGTCCCCCATGCACATGTGAAGGTTGTTTTATGTTGATCATCAGGAGATATCTTTATCTGATTATTTAGAGAAGCCATCCATCAGTGATAGCATTTCATGTCCTACAACTAGATCTACAATCATATCAATGCTTGGTAGAGGGAAGCTATCTTTTGGGCAAGCCTTGTTTAGATCTCAAAAGTTCATGTAGATTCTTATTGTAAGACCCCCACTTGCATATGATTAATGTTAAACCTATATTTTTATATGTTTCCATAAATAGATGGTAATTTATACTGCAGACAATAAATAATGTGATTGGGTGACCATATTCTTGTATTTTTCCTTGATATTTGTTTCATTGTCACTATTGTGAAGGTGTTATGGAATCATAAATGGGAATATGAATTAAAATTGTAAAAGGAATTGGTGTACAATTAAATCTTAGTTTATCTATTAATTTAATATGATATGAGATTGTTCTTATGATTGTATCGGTAATGTGCACAAAAGTAGAGTGCTAGCACAAGAAGGGAAAATTATTGAGTAGATCAAATGACATATTTTTGTGGTTATGAATTTTACCCCTTTTTAGGCCTAGAAAGATATAAAGTTAATATGATTGTAGAGTAGGGTGGTGAGGGTTGATATAAAAAGGGATAATTTATATTTTGGGTTGAAAGGGTGTTTATTTGTGAGTCATGTGAGATGTAAGTTAGGGATTGAGGTTTATAAACCATTATCTAAGTTGAAATTCAAATTGGACCTTAAATGAGCTTTTAGTCGGGATGCAAAATTAAACCCCCTAGGGTCTATAACATAGTGGTAGGGGTTAAGTGGGCATGCAATAGTGTCCCCAGGACATGATTTGACCTTTGAAAATTCCTCATTATGGTGAGTGACAAGTTTTGAGGAGAGGATGGGATGGTATGATAGAGGGGTTGTCCAAGTGCATGTTTCCTCTTTAATAAGGAAAAGACTCTCATTGATGGAAGTAGGTGCACTCCACACCTTCCCATCCAAAAGGTTGCAATTTGAAACTCCTATATATCTTGGAGAGGAAGGATGAGGGGGGTTGTTACCCACTTCTCCTCTTGGAGAACTTTAGTGGAGATTGTAGGGAGAATGAGAAAAGGAGAGGAGTCGAACTCTTGGGAAGAAGTGATGGTTTGGTTTGGAGGGGAAAGATGAATAAAAGAGTTTACATCCTTCACCCAAAAGAAAAGAGATAAGTTCTTCCTATTTTCATTTACCTATTTATAGTAGGAAAATGACATAGTGTATGGATCATGGCTAAAAAAAGAAAGTAGTGAACCTAGATGCATAAAAAAAATGTGATATGTTAATGTATCTCTTGTAAAAATGAGAAAATACTCCATTTATCATTGTGGAGCTAAAGTAATTCCTTGTTCCGGGGTATGACTAGAGCCCACGAGGCTCCATGATGCCATTATGGTAGGGTGGAGAACAAGCCTTCATCAATTGCATATCCTTCATCATATTTCTTTAAATTTGATTATAATATGAAAAAATGGTATTTCATATAACATAAAAAAAAAAGATTTTGTTTCATTGATGTATTACCATGTTAGAAAAGTTATAAGCTAAATCCTGAGGCGTTTATCTACTTAAATTTCTATGGGAACCCTTTCTTAAAAAAAAAAGAAAAACTTAGTTACTTGTGTCTTTGGAATTGTGTCTTTGGAAATGTGTTGTAGCATGTTTCAAGTTCTAAAGTAAGCACCCTTGCTTGATGACTTCAGTTCCATGCATAAACTTAAGGGGTCGATTGCTTGATGACTACAGTTCCATGCATAAACTTATGTAATGCTTTAAGGGGTCACATAACTTTATTTCGTTTCGAATGCCTTGTAAGTTGCTTCTGCAGCTATTTTCCTAAATTCAATGCTACTTTTGATTATCAGAGTGAATCAATCGACCCCTTAAAAGCATTACATAAGTTTGGCATGCAATATAGATGTACTTACCTATTGTTGCTTAAACATTTATGGGAGCATTTGCCAGGATGAATAACCCTTGCATTCTCAACCTTTACCGACTTTCATTTTCATCTTACCTTGGGTTCCATTTGCGGTCTTCCTTATAATGGCATGAAGAGTTATAAATACTAAAGACCCTGTGAGCTGAGATGACTGAAAACATATCAGAACATATATGACCCACTAGGCTTAAAAATGGTGAAAGACCTCCAATTTATTGTATAATCTTCCACAGCAAGAACTCCTTCGGTATCAGGTGATCTTCTTATCACCCCTGTGTGTCTAGTACAAAACTTCTGTAGACACAGCTCCTGCTACCACTATAAAGTAGGCAAACCCACGAAGTGCATTGAACAGAAAGAGGCACACCAAACTCATAAAGAAACTACTTGACCCAAGAGAATAGAACAAACTAAATATATGAGATAAAAGCAAAACTGCCTTAATAGATACCAGAACCATGTGATTTACAGTATAAGTTATAAATGTTTAGAAGACAAAGTTTCCACAGGTAGTAGAATGCCCAAGTCACCACGCCATGAATAGGTGGCGCTACACCCTTCAGCGTGCCCCATAAATCTCCTCGAAGGCTTTACAGTTTTCCAATCAATCAAATAAGGCTCTGTTGCAATCTGTACTAAGGAATACGTGTGGTGGCTTCACTTGCAATCTACCTATATGTCCTATCTTGTATTACTCGGCAACCATCTCTGAGAATAAGATGTCTTCTGGTACACATAACCGTAAGAATATGGTGTACAAGAGCTTAGTAAGAGCTGGAGGTTGAATACATACTAA
The DNA here is from genome assembly GCA_007115665.2 of Sequoiadendron giganteum. Lineage (NCBI taxonomy): Eukaryota > Viridiplantae > Streptophyta > Pinopsida > Cupressales > Cupressaceae > Sequoiadendron > Sequoiadendron giganteum. Next base: position 508,477,551 of record CM021102.1, read on the forward strand.
CTTTTGATAACAAGGGATAAAATAAAATAGAACAAAATAACCCATGTTCTAGATAAACTGCGAGATTCAAGGGACTGCAGAATTAAATACCTTTAAAATCAAACAACCGGCATATATGCGCCGCTTGCAGAAGCCAATAAATTGGATAATGCACACAGTATGAAATGAAAACATTATCATGGAAAGTATGCTTGCTCAAGGAATAACGCTACAACAAACGCAGGAAAAAATTTCACCAATGCCCCTGCCATGTATGGCAGTGCAGCGCAGGATTAGGAGAAAACATACGAGTTTCTGTACTATTCGAACCTTTGAGACCAAGTCTTTTGCAGTCCATTTCATAGCAGTGAATTCCAAGTGGTGATTACAGGAATTTTCAACGTCCATGATGACACTTTAAATCGACTAACGATGCCAGTCAATGCTGAATAAAAATTATATAAATAAAAATAATAGGGAGAATGAAGAAAATAGAGAGAAGGGAAATAGCAGTAAACAAGGACTAGGAGAGAGGAGCCAATTGTCGTGCGGGTCTAATAGTCGTGCAGTCAATTGTGATTATTCATATCAATACTAGAATGAATTAATATTATATCTTGTATATATTCATTTCACATATTAAACAAAATATTACCAAATACTGACATTATGGGACCAATAGTTGTTCAAGTAAAAAAAACATAAATACATTCATGAACAAGTGAAATAAATATTTTTTTGTCTCAAATAAAATATCTAAATTATCCACTATAAATGTGTCATTTATAAAATTAAATGTTTATTTGATAAAATAAGACACTCATTTAAACAAGTATTGTTATCATATGAACAAATATTGTTCTTATGTGTACAACTATTGGGGTACCAATGTACAAACATTGGAATATTTAATATTAATAGTTTGTCCTATCACAAATATAAAAGGTGAGTACAATAAAAACCATGTATTTTTTCAATAAATGTGAAGGATTTTCAAAAAGTTTTAATGTTTAACTATTGGTCCATTTTTGTTTGATATAAGTTGTAATTAAATAATTATGCGTTGTTTTTATAACAACAAATAGTTTTTATGTGTTCAACTATTGGTCCATTTGTGTTAAATATATAAGGTAGAGAAAACAAAGATTTATGGTTATCAATAAGTATTTGGTCCATTTAAGTTGCATATAAGTTTTATTTTAAATAAAAATGTGATATTTTACAAGCAACAAATGATATTTTGTGTTCGACTATTAGAGGTAGCATGATTAAGTTTTGGTCAAATCTTTCAAAAGTCAAATTTTGGACACTTCTCAGTAGATGCGTTGATGTGGCAAGTTGCATGATGAGTCACACCTTCAAACCTTAGTTATAGATAAATAAGAAGTTAGTCTACATTTCAAAAAAAAAATGAAGGTCCTACGATATTCCAGTCAATCGCTACATGCTGACGAAGTTAGCCTGCACGACTATTGGCCCCTCTCCCCTAGGACATTTTAATTATGTCCTTAACTCACTCTCAACTATTAATTAGATAATTGATAATTATTTAATTAATTCATATATATTTATTTCTCATGATTATTAAATAAATAATATTGTAATTATTTATTTAATGCGTCACTAATTGTCTAAATATCCTCCTATAATTAAATAAATTTATTAATTTATTTCTCCCTTTATGTCTTCCTAATTATTAAATAAATAATTTTATTTATTTATTTATTTAATTATGTTACTAATTAAAGTCCTCTTCTTCCTAAAATTAAATAAATTCGTATTTATTTAATCCACCTTCCATTATAATTAAATAATTATATTTAACTATCTAATTATTCATTAGCCTCTTCTCTCATAAATTAAATTATTTATTTAATTTGATCCACTCTCCTAAACTTTGAATTAAATCTTTATATTTAATTTAAAAGGTTTCATTTGTCACATTCCTCTAATAATTAAATAATATCTTTATTATTTAATTCCCACCTAAATTAAATAACTCTTATTATTTAATTTCTTCTAAAATCTTATTTAATAAAATAAGTCTCAGCATCTAAATTAAATAATTTTATTATTTAATTTCTCCTATTTTATTATGCTCATTTTAAATAAATATTATTTATTTAAAATAAATCCCCTTTTATAATTTCCCTCTTTAGTAAATAATTTAATTTAAATTATTTATTGTCACACGACCCCACCCCTTTTTTAATTAAAATAATTTTTAATTCAAAAAGTCAACATCCCCTCTTGATTTAAATAATTTTAAATAATTATTTAATTCTCCAATGACTCCGTTTTCCGTGCGTAGAATCTTTTGTCACATGCATTGTCAGCCATTGATTTATTTTTCTAGAAATCAATCTTGACCCTTTATTTTGAATCTGACCTAATGTTGCCCTAACCCTAATTGTGGGTTGCTATATGGAATCTCGTCCATTGATTATAGGAAACTTGCTAACTTTCAATCTTGGTCATTCACACAAAATTGCATCTTCTATAAAACAGCAATTTTGGTCACATCTTGCATCTATTATCTCTTGCATTTTAGATAATCTTAAATTTTCATTGTTCATCTCTTACATTATTGACTTCTTGCATTTTTGTTCATATTTTAGCATTGTTATTCTCATTTGTCATAGCATATTTTTAGATTTCATTTGACATAGCTTAGATATTTTAGATGCTTATTAGTTGCAGTAGGGCATAGTATTGCATATAGTTGTTCAAATCCTTCAATATTTGCTTAAGGCTTGTCATTTCTATTAGCTTGCTCTTCTTAAATCTGAGGGCATACAATTTATTTTCAACAAATTAAGAAGCTGTAATGGAGGTTAGTTATGGAGGATGAAGACAATCTATAAGATTGTTCATCTATTCCTTTGCACTCTATTACCTACTTTGGGTTTTATGTTTTGCATATTACATTGCTAAACCTAGAAAAATTCTCATTGATACATTGGTGAACCTGACATATTTTGACAATTTTTGAGAAATTTTGGAGTTAGATATTTTTGTTGCAGGTGTTGTTGGCTTTTTGTTGCAGGTTTTGCACCATTTTGGAGATAAAACCCTAGTTTTCAAATATTCAACCATATTTTTCAAATGGTTGCATATTTTCAGACAAATTTTTTTTTGCAGGTTGGAGACAATATCAAGAGCTTTCTATCCAAAAATCAGAATTTTTTGAAGTTGTTTTCAATTTTTTATAATTTTTTTGGTTATTTTCATGAAAAATCAATTGTGAGAGCATATTAGCGAATTTTTCGGATTTATTTACAATTTTGAAAAGCTCTCTCAATTTCAATAGGAGTCTATTTTTTTATGTTTTTAATTTTCTTGCAGAATAATTTGACAAAAAATAGATTTTTAAAAATTACGATTTTACAAAGATTGACTTATATCTCACACAATTTTGTAGATCTGCTCACAAATTTTTTTTTGCAGGTTTGGAATGATGTCAGGCACCTACAGTAAAAAAATAAAGTTTTTTGAAGCTGTTTTTAATTTTTAATAAAAAATTTATGATTTTTCATAAAAAAATAATTTTGGATGCAAAACAATGAAGTTTTCGGATTTCTTTACATTTCTGGAAAACTCTTTAAATTTTAGGAAGGATTTATTTTCTATGTTTTTACTTTTGATGCAAAAACTAGTTCCAAAAATCAGATTTATGTTGACTAGCCAACCCTCTAATATTAGTGATCAATAATAGAAGTATCATCTCCCCTTACGCACTTGTGCGATCCTAAGTGTAAGAGAAACTGTTATTGACTCTAGGTTTTGGGCTTGCACTATGTCAATTCGGGTTAGGGCAACACTTTTTTCTGCATGGTAGTTTAAATATTTTGGGTTACTGATTTTCTGTTTGCAGCTTGTGGTGAGGAGTCTAATATTTGTTTGTTTTATTTCACAAATCTTAAACAAATGACTACAAATTTGCATTTTACATTCATGGGTTAAAATTAACATGCATGCATACTCATTGGGCTAAAAAGAACACAACTTGCATTACAACTCATTAGTTTAAAATGAATTTGCATTTTCATAGCATTGGGTTAAAATGAATCTTTAGTTAGCTCACACTACAAACGGTTAAAATGAACCCCATGCTTGCTTTTTCTTTCAAGTTTGTGATACACATTTCGATTTGGGCTTAAAATGAACACCATGCGAGTGTGAGTTAGGATATTCATGTTTTCACTCTTTGTTTTTAAACAAGGATCGATTGAACTATGAATATTCTAATTTGCTTTTATTGAACCTTAGAAAATTGGGCTTGCTTTGGTGGGAAAAAGTACTCACCCCAAAGCGACTCAAACTAGCAACAAAGCTCTTTAGCCGAGCTACTTCTGACCGATATATAAATGTGAATCCTAAGGGAAAGTCTAGGATTACAAGTGCAGATATGTTATACGGACCAAGTAGTACTCCCCAAAACCCTGTTGATCTTAACCTCTTCAGGCTGAAGTGCCTCTATAACGAAGCTTAATCTTGGCCCCATGTATAACCACTCGAACGGATGTCCGAATTAAATCCTTTGTTCTAGCAAGCCAAAAACCTTCTATTTTTTGGTACAGCAACGGTCGTTGCGATGACACCCACACCTGCGCAGTTCTTAGTAGAGATGATCAATCTGCCATGGGAGTTTCATGCAGGTTGGAAGCTTGGTTGCCCTAAGAAGTGAGTGCACTGTAAGGGGGAGCCCGTGGGGCCAAGCTTCTGAATTCATCCGCTAAGGATATGCGGTTAGTGGGATCCAAAAGAATACTATCCTTGCAGCCATAAGATTTTGTAAAATGACTTCTATGTGGTTGATTTTCATCATTTTTACAACACCATGTATTTGCCAACTGTTTTGAGACAAATAAACATCAAACTTGTCAAAATATGAAACAACTTTTCCAACTAAAACAAATTTTTGCAATCAACCTAAAATTTTGTCAAATCACTTCTTGCAACGCATTTTCCATCATGAACCGCATTTGTCAAATCAAGTCCTCAATTTTGCACACTTTGGGATAGGAAAAATTTCCTTTCTTTGTCAAACCATTGTCTCAAAAAATAAATTGTCATTGGACCAAATCAAACAAATCAGTCTTTAGTCGTTGTCCTTTGGTGAGCTACTTCCAACTCATAAGTCTAGTGTGGAAATCTCACCTTGTCATTTTGTCATCTTGTCCTTCAAACTAGTCCTTTGACAATCCAAATTGAGACATTGGCCAAACTTTGAGTGGTTAGAAAACCTTTCCTAAAAATCATTTGACATAAGGCATCCCTTTTTATCACTTTGCACAATTTTAGTCTCATCCCATCCACCATCATGTCTTCAAGTCACTATGACATGCTTGCTAGTCAAATTGAATGTCAATTCATTGGTAATGGACAAGCACAACTTGCTAGAGAATTCAAAACACTATACCTCCAATCCAAGTCCAAATCCACAACCCATAGTCAACCACCCAAATATCCATCTTACCAACAATCCATGAGTCCTAGTCCTTTATCCATCTACTATCAAGAGTCCCCTAACACCATCCATGGCACTAAGTCACAACAAACTTTCATTAGTCATACGCACCCTAACTTTGACAAGGGAAATCAGTCATCCATCAATCCAAACCAACTATCCACATCATATCCTAGTCCTTCATTCACATCATATCCTAATCCTCCATCCATGTCATATTCTAATCCTCCATCCACATCATATCCTTGCCATGCATCCATGTCCTATTCTAATCCTTCATCTCATCCTAGTCCATCATCCCTCAACCAAGTCCAAACCTCCACGTCATATCCTATTCCATTACACACCAATCCATTCCAGGACACTGCATGTTTTCATGAAAACATATCTAGTCATGGTCTCCAAAGTCCCATCCCATTGCATAAACTTGAGGAAACATGTCAAACGAAAAATCCAAAGCATGACATCATAACATCACCGTCATGTCAAGATTAAAGTAGTCCATTCCATGACCCTATCTTTACATCCATTCAAGAAGTCCTCCTAGACAACCATGGCATACCAAATACACCTATCCTTAGTCAACAGTCCATCCAAAACCATGTCATTGAAGATGAACCTATCCTTGTTCAAGACCCTATTTTCGATCATGTCATTCCAACTGAGCCCATCTTTGATCAAGACACTACTTTTGAAGAAGTCCAAAATGATCCACTCCTTGACCTTTATGCCCTTCATGATGAAACACTTGAAGATGACCCTCTCCAAGCTTCCAACATTGACACTACCAACAATGAGACACTTGCCTCCATGGGACACATAGATGATCTACCACTAGAACAAGAGTCTCCTAGCATAGACATATTTGCAAATGATCAAGCTATAACTGAATTCACTGGGCTCTATGACAATGACCATGAAGACGGTTTTGATATCAACTTCGAAGCACCAATAGAATCACAGGAGTCCAACATGTCACCAAATCAGACCGAAGTTATTAGTCAAAAATCTATCCAACATGTTAGTGAAGCTAAAACATCCTACCAATTAGGATCATCTATCTTTTTTAGAGCAGGATTTCTCACAGATGAGAATATTTTGAGCATTAATTTCCACAATAAAGATGGGTTGGCATCTTGCTTCCAAAATAACAAGTACCCCATCGCAAACCAAATTTTTCAGAACATGCATTATCAAGGAAAAGGACTAGGCCTACACGAGCAAGGAATTATTGAACCATTACAAGTTCATGCTCATTACAGACATCAAGGTCTTGGCTATTCATTTGTTGGAAAATCTAATGATGTTAGTGGTCCCTCCTCGATATTGGGGGCAACTTTATCTAATACAAACGTCAAAATGGGTGTCATGAGTAGTCCTTGTCATAAGATTGTTGCCAACACCCCTTCCCTCCACACCCCAAACTGTCATTCCATCATGAATAAACCTTCCATTTGGAACCAACAAAAGTATTACAAATCCAAAGTTCAAAATCACATGTCAAAGGCCAAGAAATCAGACAAAAATTCAAGTGGACAAATGAAGCTAAAATGGATCCCAAAACAAAATGGGTCAAGTCAAGAAAAGAATGAATTAGGCAAAGAAAATATGCCAAATCCAAAATTCAATCAAAATGTGGAACCACAGCACAAGAGGACTCCCACATATAATACATGTCCACCTCCTTCAAAATGGTCGACAAGCAAGACATATAAAAATGTTGGTTCCAAACACTATCCTAATAAAAACTCCCAACTTTGTCATCCAACATCCCAAGTTTGGAAAATAAAAATCAATGCATCCAAACGTCCAACTAACCCGTCCACGTCTACCATCATCCATCAGAATCCTACATCTCACCTAAATTCCAAATGTCCCATGTCACAAATCCATCACATCTTGGCAGCAACTCTCTATCATAAGGATTCTCATGGCACTCTATCGCGATGTGCGTATTCTAATAAGGCCAACCCTAGTATCAACAAGGATCACAATGGCATCAATCAGGTGTATGCAAGCGCTATCATCCTGACAAGACAACTACTTCAAAAAGGTCATTATTGGCATATCATGGCACCAGTCTCTACATCGGCACCGTCAAAGGCTTCAACACAGTCAGTGGTAATCTAAAGAATCAAGGCTATCCGACAAAATGCAAAAATACAAAAAAATTGAAAAATCATAAAAATATCACCTTGATGAAAAACCTAGCAAAGAGGTGTCATGGCGACACCAAAAATAGTAAAGAGAAAAATTTCATCCAATAGTGAAAATCATTCTTATGGCGCTATGGATAAGTACCATGATGAAAATTTGGCAAACAGACGTCATGTGTAGAATAAATCATCTATGTGGACCATTAAACTTGGGGGCAAGTCATCTCATCTCTCATTCCCTTCACATGAAATTTCTTATGACCTTTCCATCTATCCATCCAAGCCCTGTCATTTCGTCCATTGTCCCACCTATTTTGATATTGACAAAGACTGGGGCAAAAACACAAATCATGCTTTGAGAAAAAATTTGACATGTCTATCATTTGACCATACCCTATTCCATATCATGTCATTACCATCATAGCCTCATGTGACATTGTCCTTGACAACTATATGATAATAGTCCTCATGTTTCCTATCTTTTACAAAAGCCATCCATTGTCCTTTTATACCTATCACCCATCTTGGTTTCCCTTGTCAATGGTCTAAAGATCCCTCGTCATCCCATCTAATCCTCACAAAGTCATTCCAAATGCAACAATATGGAAAACCTAGCCCATCATCCAAAACATTCCTTGACTTTGTCCTTGGCCTTGTTGCAGACTTTTATCCTCTTGTCATATCATTGTCATCCTCACATTGTTTTGGGATGTGTCCTTCCCACGTCAAACAACATTGTCATTATCATCGTCACCTGTCAATCGGTATTCAACTTGACTAGCAGCAAAATCATGGTTGTCCTTGGATTCATGTGCGTCGGCATTATTCACATGCATTTGTCACAATTTTCGTAAAACATCAAAAAGACCTAAAAATTTGAAAAAGTCTTGAAAAAATCTTTAAAATCTGAAAAAGTCCTAAATAAAATCCTAAAAATAGTATAAAGTCCTTAAAAAATACCTAAAAATTGAAAAATATCTTGAGAAAATACAAAAACGTCCAAATCAATGTCAAAATCCCAAAAATAGAGTCAATGTTTATCTTATCAATCCAGTCAATTACGTCAGTCAATCTTTATCCCAGTCCGAACTACGTTGTCTCTGCACATTTGCTACGTAGGCAAGATTCATCTTTGAATCCTCGAGACATTAGGTCAGTCTTTAGGTTTGTCAAAATAAAATCATGATTCAAACTTCTGTCCTTTGGACAAGGTCATTGGTCATGTCGAACTACGAGGTCTCTGAGTGCACGACGTAGGCAAAGCCATCAATTGATGGACCCCCGAGGCCGCACTAGGTCAGTCCATTAGGGTTCATGGAACAATGTTTTCACACATGTCAAACTTTCTTCAAATCAAGCAAATCTTCCATCAATCCCGAGTAAACAATCTATCAACCATTTGTTTCATCAGCAATTTCAGCATATCAACAATGACATGTAATCAAATTCTATCAAGACAATTGAACCTAGCAAAACTCTTTGGGTTCTTCTTCCGATGTGTCCTTCTGAAGAGCAACTTTCGTCATTCCTTTATACTTTTGGATGCGTCCTTCCTAAGCATTGTCCTCATCATCTAGCATTTTGATGGATTCTCCTAACTCCGAGAATTGATCTCCTAGATATCAACGTCATTCAGGATGTGTCCTTCCTGAATTTAATATCGCTCGACATTTGGCAACCTTGATCTTCAAACACTTGGCAAATACTTGGCACTTGTCTTTGGCCTTTTCATCATGTTACTAGTTTTTCAGCGAGATCCCGACAACAGGATTTAGAGAAATAGCGACGTCTCATGGCGTTTGTCTTATCTTTTGACACTTATGTTACTAGTTTCTCGGCGATGTCATAACTATAGGATTTAGAAAAACAACGACATATCATGGTGGTGGCTTTATTTTTATGGTTTTGGCAGTCATGTTGCTAGTTTCTTGAGGATGTCCTGGAAACAGGATTTAGAGAAGCAATAACATTTCATGGTTTGACCTTCTTGTCTTTTTATGCTTGCGGTTGGTTATGACAAAAAGACTGGGGCAATTGCGCTTCTAGTATGAGTCATGATCATCCTTGTTTGTGATTGCTTGTCTTACGTGATGGTGCGACCTTGCACATCTTGATTTATGTCATATCATGATGTTTGTTGGCCATTACAATAATTTGCTCAATGATGATTAAAGAGCAACAAATATTAAAGTCCTATGGTAAACATTGAAGGATTTGGTCTAAGAACTAACATTCATCTCATATAGGCATTGCATTCATATCATCATCCATATCTTTTTCACTAACATTTTTTTCTCTTTATATTCTATTCTTCTCATTCCATTTCGAGAGCACACCCGTGTTCTTGGAACCCATCTGTCCTCTTGAGGGGGCATACCGCAACCCTCCTCGTCATTCTTCCTCATCTTATTTTGCATTGGGGCATATGTTTGACTTATTTTCTTTGTCACAATGCGACAAGCTACATTATGACAAAGAGGAGCAAATGTAGACACATAAAAATGACCTAGACCTGCAAGCTCTTCTTCTAACCCTAATTAGGACATTTTAATTATGTCCCTAACTCACTCTCAACTATTAATTAAATAATTCATAATTATTTAATTAATTCATATATGTTTATTCCTCATGATTATTAAATAAATAATATTATAATTATTTATTTAATGCGTCACTAATTGTCTAAATATCCTCCTATAATTAAATAAATTTCTTAATTTATTTATCTTTTTATGTCTTCCTAATTATTAAATAAATAATTTTATTTATTTAATTATTTAATTATGTCACTAATTAAAATCTTTTTCTTCCTAAAATTAAATAAATTCATATTTATTTAATCCACCTTCCACTATAATTAAATAATTATATATAATTATCTAATTATTCATTAGCTTCTTCTCTCATAAATTAAATAAATTTTATTTATTTAATTTGGTCTACTCTCCTAAACTTTGAATTAAATCTTTATATTTAATTTAAAAGGTTTTATTTGTCACATTCCTCTAATAATTAAATAATATCTTTATTATTTAATTCCCACATAAATTAAATAACTCTTATTATTTAATTTCTTCTAAAATTTTATTTATTTAAAATAAGTCCAGCACCTAAATTAAATAATTTTATTATTTAATTTCTCCTCTTTTATTGTGCCCATTTTAAATATTTATTTAAAATAAATCCCCTTTTATAATTTCCCTTTTTAGTAAATAATTTAATTTAAATTATTTACTGTCACATGACCCCACCCCTTTTTTAATTAAAATAGTTTTTAATTCAAAAAGTCAACATCCCTTCTTGATTTAAATAATTTTAAATAATTATTTAATTCTCCAACGACTCCGTTTTCCGTGTCCAGAATCTTTTGTCACTTGCACTGTCAGCGATTGATTTGCTTTTTTAGAAATCAATCTTGACCCTTTATTTTGAATCTGACCTAATGTTGCCCTAACCCTAATTGTGGGTTGTTATATGGAATCTCGTCCATTGATTCTAAGGCACTTGCTAACTTTCAATCTTGACCATTCACACAAAATTGCATCTTCTATAAAAAAACAATTTTGGTCACATCTTGCATCTATTATCTCTTGCATTTTTAGATAATCTTACATTTTCATATTTCATCTCCTGCACTTTGATATCTTGCAGTTGTTCTTCATTTTTGTCATAGCATATCTAGATTTCATTTGATATAACTTAGACATTGTAGATGCTTACTAATTGCAGTAGGACATAGTATTGCATGTAGTTGTCAAATCCTTCAATATTTGCTTAAGGCTTGTCATTTCTATTGGCTTGCTCTTCTTAAATCTGAGGACAAACACAATTATTTTCAGTAAATTAAGGTGGTATAATGGAGGTTAATCATGAAAGATGAAGACAATCTATAAGATTGTTCATCTATTCATTTGCATTTCATTACCCACTTTGAATTTTTATGTTCTACATGTAATATTACTAACCTTAAAAAAATACCCATTGTTGCATTATTCTGCATATAAATTTTCTTGTGTATGTCGGTAGGTTTTACTATTGCTCAAGGTCAGGAAATGTCATTATAGGCTGCAGCCAAACGCTTTAACTGTACCCATTTTTACGATAATTCTATACTTGTAGGAGCCACAATACTCATTAAGGAATAGCCTTCTAAAACACGACAAATTCCTTATGGCAGCACTTTCTTTAATACGTCACCTCTTCACCAGAACTTAATTAGAATGTAATGGTACTAGGGGCCTCTAAATCTCGAAAGGCGTTGAGTGGCATCGAAGAAAAACAAACAAAAAAATTCCTATCTTTGGACCGTGTCAAATTCACGTGAGAAGCCTCCTTAGTTTTGTTTGTAAACAAAAAAGAAAATAACATCGTTGTAAAAATCTAAAGTTAGAATGCCCCTTCATTAAGGGAGAGGGGAATATATCCCCATATTCCTAAGAAAAGATCCTACTAAATTAAATAAGAATTTATGTATGAATAAAGTTTAGTAATACTAGGGATCCTTTAAAGAGAAAAAAAATAGAGAAAAAAGAAAAGTTAAAAAAAAAATATGAATATATGTAGGAGATAGTAAATGCTTATTTCTATATTTTATTTTCTTTTATTTTATATTATGAATTTAGATTAATTATTTTTATGTTATAAGATTTAAATTTATTTTTCTTTAGAGTAGATAAAAAAACATGATAAATAAATGATTAAATAAATAAGGGGGTTAATAAATAAAATGAATTATAAATATTTTGCTCATTTTCATATCATAATTCTAGGATGGAATGTCTAATGTGGAATTCAGTAATGTCATCAAGATGGTTTTTTTTGGATAGGGCTTATAATTAAAATAATGCTTCATCAATCAATCCTTGTTGTTATCAAGAAATTCCTCATACTCAAATATCAAACTTAAACCTTTCTCATGATCGTTGGGGCTATGCATGATAGACTTCACACATACATGTGCTGCTAAATACCTAACCCTCATCCTTGGACAACATGTTGTTGATGTTGTTGCTTGAGTGACGTCGTCTGAAGCATGTAGTACATCGTCATATTGTGCATGGGACAAGTATAAACTTTTTAATAGAAGTTATTGTTGGGTTCTAATAAAAATTACTTTTGTAGGTACTTGTGGCTATCAACCCCTTTTACTTAAATAGCTAAATAATAGTTTCACTTTTAGCTAAGGCAATAAATGAAACGCCCTTGTTATCTATTCATTTTTGAATGGGAGTATACCTTGTAATAGTTCTAACAAGAGGCATAGTATTGATTCTAATATTCGATTTAGAAGTAAACATAACAACAATATTAAGTAATATGGTTAATGATAAATTGGGATCAAGAAAATTATCAATGTTAAGATTGTTATCTTCAAAGAAACAAAATAGTAATATTATAGGTGTATATTTTACTAAGTTCAAAGAAGTTCAATTATATTATGAGCCCCTGATTTAATTAAATATACGTTGCGGTAAGTTCTTCGAATGAATTTAGTGTGACTCTACCCCCTTTTATCTAAACAACAAAAAAATTATTGTGTTTTTTTAGCCTAAAATTACTTGGCATGACACTTATCCCCCTAGTGGGCTTTAATACTGGTACTAGATTTGAGATCCATTCAGGGTAATCAGTTGGTCTAATGAAGCCCACATCTAGCAGTTTCTCCAGTTCTACCTTTACCAAAAGTGCTACATGGGGATGCATCTTTCTTAGCTTTTGCTTGATGGGTTTAGCCCCAAGAAATACAACTAGGTGGTGTACGACCAATGTTGGATCTAGCCCTAGCATGTATGCATATTTCCATGTGAAGTTTATCTTCCTTCATTGATAAATACTAAGAAGTTCACCTTTTCTTCAAGATTAAGTGGCATTGCATGGTATGTTATCTTGGGTGTTTATGTGGTGCCAACATTGATGGGTTCAGCTTCCTCAACTAGGAGTGTCAACTTCCCTTGATATTCGAAAATAGGGAGATGGAATCCTCCATATTCAAGCCCCACAAAGAGGTTTTCACCCTTAGATTCATCCTTTATTTTTCTCTTTTTAGGATCTAACAGAGCCACATCGTGGTTTTCTCTAAGGGATCTCATTTTGATTTTTACATTGTCTTTTTCAATTTTGCAACTAGAGGACACAATCTCCCCTCCAAAATATGCTTCTTGTTTGAGTTCCATGATAAACCCTACTTTATGATCTCTTGATGGTATATTGGTTTGAAGTCCCATAAACTCTACAATAGCTTCATCATTCTAGAATTGATCCAAAACAGGTGTATGATGTTGTTGGTCCCAATCTATTGTTTATGGGTAGCACAGGGGTAGGTTGTCATCATTATTTTCAAAGTTTATGGAAGTTGTCGAAATGGTCAGTATAGTTGTGGAATCATTCTCCCATTGGGTATCTAGGTCATCATCGCTAGAGGTGATAGAGGAAAGAGAATCCCATTCATACTTGTTAGAGTCTATTTCATAAGTATAGCCTTTAAGTATAGGTTTGCTAGGTCGAGTAGGGACTATACCCATGCAAAAGCTTTCAAATAGGTCTTCAATTGGTAAATAAAATTTTATATGATAGTAGGTATCCAATGTATTAACGTTAGTAAAAGGAGATCCTTTAAAAGAGGTACATCCAGTGTTTGGAGTAACCACATCTATTGAACCATAGCCTAGTCCCATGTTCTTCTTTATTTGTTCCACTATAATAGGTCCCCATCTACATTTTTTGTGTCGCCTAAGGCCACCTTTTCCATTGTATCCTATTTTTTTTAGCTAGTTGATACCCTTTACTACTAGGATCAATTAGAAGGGTTGTAGTTGTTTTGGTTCTTTTGGGTCTTCTTTGTAGATCATTGATGAAAGGTCTTATTTGAACATTTCCTCATCCTTCATATCTCCCCACTTGGTAAAGATCATGGGTTTGACTACCATTGCTATTTCTTGAACATGTTTTATCTCCTTAGGCCCTCCATAAACCTTTGGTGTTGGGGGAAGCATTCCAATGAAAAAGGCTTGATTGAAATGATAGTTCTTGTTACCCTTGTTGAGTACTTTAATTTTGGGATCATATTTTGGTTGCTCACTTGATGGGGGTTTAGTTCAGGTTTATTGTAGTATTGATGGGTTGACATATGAGGAGTGAAAAGGTTTAGGATTGGCATATAATGTAACCTCCTTTCCTTCGTGAGTAAATTTTACACATTGGTGGAATGTTGAAGGAACCGCTTGTAGTCCATGAATCCATGGGCATCCTTTAGTTCTCGTAGGTTGATGGGTTGACATATGAGGAGTGAAAAGGATCAAGAATGGCGTATAATGTAACCTCCTTTCCTTCGTGAGTAAATTTTAGACATTGGTGGAATGTCGAAGGAAGTGCTTGTAGTGCATGAAATAATAGTTCTCATTACCCTTGTTGAGTACTTTAATTTTTGGATCAGATTTTGGTTGCTCACTTGATGGGGGTTTAGTTCAGGTTTATTGTAGTGTTGATGGGTTGACATATGAGGAGTGAAAAGGTTCAGGATTTGCGTATAATGTAACCTCCTTTCCTTCGTGAGTAAATTTTATACATTGGTGGAATGTCGAAGGAACCGCTTGTAGTGCATGAATCCATGGGCGTCCTAGAAGAAGGTTATATAGTAGCTCAAGGTCCAGTACTTGACATGTTGTTTCTGTTGTTGTCGATCCTATCTGTACATGTAGCCCAATCGTCCCTTCTAAATTTCTTTCTAGGTCATCATAAGCCCTTATAGTGATGTTTTTTCCCTTGTCAATTACATCATCAAAATACCCTATTTATTTAACGAATTTTAAGGTACAAATATTAAAACCTGCACCATTATCTATTAATACTCTTTCAAGAACATGTGTTTGTGGACACCAACCTCTATATAGAGGGCTTGGTTATGGAACAACTTCAGCAGAAGGTCTTTCTTGGAAAAGACTAAATGATGAGTGACCATGATTTTGCCAACCATGGCTTGAAACTGATCAGGATTGAGGTCATTGGGGGTCGGTGTTTCCAAAGCTTTCTCTGTAGTTGGCATTGTGATAATCTTGTCATTTCCCTTTATGATTTTTCTTAGCATGGTTAGCAATTGTATTCATGTAGATTTAGAGATCTTTATTTCCAAGATGGTGTTCGATATCAACTTCTTCCTTGTCGATTAAATCTTGCACTATATGTTTAAGTCTCATGCATTTATTCATCGTATGCCCCTTAATCTTGTGGAGCGCATAAGTCTTTTTCATTGTACCATGGTGTTTTAAAACTTGTCTCTTCATAGTTTGGGTGTTTGTTGACTTTAATGAGGTTTTTTTGAACTAATTTGTGCATGATTGTCTCAAGTGTTTCTCCTAATTGAGTAAATTTCCTCCTTGGTTAGTTATATTGTCTTTGTTGTCCTCCCTAATTTGTTAATTGGTTATCCAATTGATTATTTTGGGGATAGGTGAGTTGATTGTTTTGTATTTTGTTGGGAGCATAGCTCATTTGTGCAACTTGGGCTTTATTTTGTGGTCCACTGGATTTTGTAGGTTCCATACAATGCTAGCATCAACTACTCCATCGTTGGTAACATTTTTGTTCTTGGCCCAAATCTTGGGTTTTTCATTCAAACTAGAAGAGTTATCTTTTGAGTTATTTAGTTTAATAACTCCCCTTGCTATGAGATATCTTTCAATATGTAGTCCCTTTTCAATAGTCTCTTCAAAGTTATTAGGGCACAACATGGTGAGTTGGTAATTGATTTCCACTTGGACGTTGGAAACAAATATATCCACTAGTTCTTTGTCAGGAATAGGCCACTTACACCTACTAGTTTTATGTCTCCATATTTGTAGGTAAGATGTAAAGGAGTCTCCTTGGCTTTGTTTAATCTTGTAGAGGTCAGTGATAGTGACATCTTGTTCTATGTTGAACGAGAAGTGGTTCACAAAATTGTTAGTCAATTCATCAAAACTCCTAATACCGGGTGGTAGATGAGAGATCCATTCCATAGCGTGACCAGTAGGACTACATGGAAAAATTCTCATTAGGTATGAATCATTATTTTTCACTTACATGCAAGCTATTGAGAAATCTCTCACATGTTCTTCCGGATCTCCTTTTCCCTTGTACTTGAAAAATTTTGGTATTTCAAAATTTTTAGGGAAGGGGAGCATAGTAATAGAGTGATCAAAAGGGAAAAAACATATATCATGTAGAGTGTAGGTCTTCTTTGGTTTCCCAATCTGGATGTCCAATATCTTTTGATTTAGGGCTTGTAGTTCCATTCCTACCTCTATGTTTGGTACATTTGTTTGGGAACCTTGTGCATAGTAGCCTTGTTGTCCCAAGATGTTCGTTTGGTCATAGGTTGGGTATGGTGGAGGAATATGACCTTGGTAACCATGTCGGGTGGAAGGAGGGTTAAGTCCTTGTTGTATGAAAGGAGGGTTAAGTCCTTGTTGTATGGAAGGAGGATTAAGTCCTTGTTGTATGGAAGGAGGATTAAGTCCTTGTTGAATGTAAGGAGGATTAAGTCCTTGTTGTATGGAAGGAGGTTTAAGTCCTTGTTGAATGTAAGGAGGGTTTGGTCCTTGTTGATTTTGTTGAAGAGGGGTACCTTGATAGTGCGTTGGTGGTACACCTTGTTGTTGGGATGAATTATTTTGAAGGTTACCCTGATAGTGTGTTGGTGGTACACCTTATTGTTGGGATGAATTATTTTGAAGGTTACCCTAGTAGTTCATTGGTGGTACACCTTGTTGTTGGAATGAATTGTTTTGAAGGTTACCTTGGTAGTGTGTTGCTAGTACACCTTGTTGTTGGGATGAATTATATTGAAATTTACCCTGATGGTGCATTGGTGGTACACCTTGTTGTTATGGTGAATTGTATTGAAGGTTACCCTGGTAGTGCATTGGTGGTACACCTTGTTGGATTGTCATGTTGGTTGAAGGATCAATATATGATGCATTATGTGGCATGTATTGTCCTTGTGGGGGTTTTTTATCTTGCAACATGTATTGAGATGGACCTCCTTGATATTGTTGGGCCACTTATGCTTGTTCAATTTGGGATGGTTTCCTAAATAAAGGGTTGTCCATTGGTTGTTGTTTAAGTTGATCATTTCTTTGTGAGAAGATTGGTGGCATGTTCAAAATCTCCATTGGTTTAGGTATTTTTCTCACAATTGAGTTATCCCCTAAGGGAATGAGATGAGGATCTTTAATACCTTCCACATTGAAGTCTATAGGTATTTTAGCACCACTTTGTGCTAATTTAAAGTAGGCATTTGGATCCTTTCTTAATAGTTTTTCCATCAGTTTAAGTACCTTGGGGTTGTTGGAGTGTTGAAATAATTCTTCCTCATCTATTTCTCCCTCACTATCCACTTCTTCTATGACCATGTCCTTAGGATTTTTATGTGACCTATCCATCATTTCTTGTTGTATATGGATTACTTCATCCTCACTTGGTGGTTGGTTTGATGTTGCTTTGAATGTTGGTTCCTTTCGAGGAGTTATAAGGTCACTTGGTATATAACCCCATGGGTCCCTTCCACTATTTGTGGTTTCGTTGGGGGCACACTAGAGCTGATTTTGTTCACTTCCATCTTTTTTCTATGTTGAGATCATGTGGTTGTCACACACACATGCCAAGATTTTATGGAAGTTGGTGATTTTTAACTTATGGAATGAACAAATGCTTTTTTGGGGGGATTTTTTGGTTTTTGAGTGTTTCAAGATTTTCTTTTTAAAAAGATGGTACCTATTGCCATGCAGGAGGTGGTAATATGGGCCTTCCAGCTGCAAGATCCACTTTTCATTCCTATTTTTCTAAGATATTAGTTGTGTTTCTCCATTGGGTTGGTGTTTCATTTCTCTCAAATATGAAACTCCTCAAACTATTGATAATGTCTATTTGTTCACTTTCAATTTGTGTGAGACTTGGTTGTATGATAGGTGTCGTGAGATTTGGTTGTTGAACTAATGGTCATAAAGTGAATGATGTTTGGTAAATGAAGCTATTTTTGAAACTCAAAATGTTGAAAGGATTGGATTGATATTTCACTTCCTTTTTCTAGAGGATATGTTGTGAAGAATCTACTTCAACTAGCCTTGAGGTTCAAGCAAATGTTGATATCTTAGAAGTTTGAGTGAAGGAATGATCCAAGTTTTTTGTTTTGATTTTCAATCCTAAAAGTAGGTTGGAGTGCTCGTTTTTGCAAATGGATGATGGACTGATGTAAATTATGACGTGTTTTGGGTGTCTAACTATTTCATTCTCCAAAATATTTGTAACCAGTTTCGGATTAGTCTTTTGACTTGCACCAAAAAATAGAGCAAAAGTGACAATTTTAGAACAAGAGCAATATATTTTGTCAAAAGCAGCTAGTTTTAAGTTGACTGCAGCCAAATCTAAAAAGAAACTGCGGTAGGATTTCTCAAAAGCGAACTTTGTTTGTAATTTTCTATTTGGTGAATTATGCAAGAAAAGTAGTTGTTTTGAGCAAAAGTGGCTAGTTTTGAATCGACTGTGGCTAAGAAAAAATTTCAAGTGTGGTAGGATTAAGATCAACTACGTCAATTTTGAGGTCGACTATGTTCAGTTTTACAAAAGCGGCAGGTTTTGATACTAACTGTCAAAATACAAAGAGAAAAGTGGCCTATTTTTGGTCAACTACGACTAGTTTTAGGTCGAAAGTGGTAGAAACAAGAGCAATAGTGACCTTTGTTGAAGTTTGTTTTTCCAGTTTTTGTTTTGGCAGCAACTTAGATAAATTTATAGATTTGGTGTCTTTTTGAGAATTTTGGCAAGTGATACAATGCAACACAATAGTCAAAACTATTTGACCCTAAATGTTTATAGCTTTAAGCACGTTTCTTTCCACAAAAGCTCAAAGTTTGTGAAATTTGAAATGCTAAAGTCATAGTTTCCAATGTTGACTTCATTCTTAATGCAACTTGAAATGTAAGCCTAAATATTTAGAAACCTTTAGAGATATGTTTTAAGATATCCTTAAGGAGTGAAAATATAGGGCTCTTTTCAAAGTATTTGCACTAAGTCCAAAGGGTTTGATGTTTGATAGCCATGTTGAATTCTTCTTCCGATGTGTTCATTTTAATTCAAGAAAATGTTTAATGTCCAAAGTAACTGAGAAGATTTGGCAATTTCATGAAAATAATTTACACTCTAGGGATAGACAAGTTCTTTTAGATGGGCTTACCTCATGCCCCGAAGGGATGATTTTACATGCAACTTATGGAGAGTTTTTTAATCTCAATCATAAGTCAGACTTGGTATGTAACTTCTCAGAAGTAAATTTTGATGCACCACTTCAAAGAATGTTTTGGATAAAAAGGTGGCCTCTAATACATTGGTTCTTAGTAATGCTCAGGGGATGCAATGCCTTGCTAGCATCCAGAAGCCACTTAAGGCTTTAACCAACTTACTCGGGGCTCTATATACATAATGTACCTCCTCTTTTGTGAGTGGCACTAACAACAAAGTAATCATTGATGCAAGTTGATTGGCATTTAGCCTTGACCATTTATATAGCAGCCCAAGTGAAATATCACTTTGAGTCGCCTTTGAGTTCTCCAATGCAGGATGTGTCTCAAAGGCAACCCCTCTAAAGGTAATGCTTTTAAATTAAAACAAGTGTGAAACTCAAAATTCTTTTCATCACCCAAGATCACCAAAAGACACAAGGGGAGAGGCTAGACACTCAGTTTCCCAAACACAAAAGACATAGTATACAATCCATCACAATATTCTTTTTAAGCCCCTCGAGCGGCACTATCCAAAAAAATGAAATGAAATGAGTACAAGATAGAAAAAAAAAATTATGTGTACCAAAGTGAAGTATTCTGGATTTCAAGCAATTAGATAGCAATATGCAAATTAGAATGTCTTTGTCCAGTTTTAAGCACCAAAAATTGAGTGTTTCTAGCAATTCTTGTCTTAATGTGGTCAACAAAATAACATCATTCATTTCATCAACATAATGAAAGCATTGGTCAAAAGGAAGCTTTCCATTTTAGAGCACCAAAAAGAAGTGTTATTCTAATCTATGAAATCTCTTAAAAATTATTTTTTAAACACCAAAATGAAAGCATGAAAGTTGTGGGGTTCATTTGTTAAGAACCAAATTTAAAAAATTATAATCTAGAAATCTTTCAAAAAATTTGACTTGGACCGTTCGCCTTCTCTGCAATAAAATTGTTAGTTTTTCTTGATGTAAAGTGTACAATATATTGCAAGAACTACACAAACAAAGTTAGTAAACACAAAAACATCCAAAAAAAGCATTCATTAGTGTTATAAATAAACAAAAAAAATTTGTATATTTTAAATCAACAAAAATAGAGAGCAAAAGCGTGCAATTTAGTCAAAAGCAGACTTTTTTAGTGCGACTACATAACTATTTTTGGAAGCAAAAGCAGCCCAAAAACTCAATTGTAGACCTGTCATGTGCAAAATTGGTCTAAATTTTCAAGAGCGGCTTTGTTTCTACACCAAAAGCAGTTAAAAAATACAATAGCGGTTGAAAAAGGAGCGATTGCAGTAGGAATGACAGAATGACCGTGGGAGTTTTCTATAGCTTTTGCATGAAACTTTTTCAATTGTGTTTTGAAAAATGACAGATGTGTGTTGGAACCTACAACTGCTCAATAAAAACTCAGAAATGTTAGTGTCAAGGACCATGGTCCGACTAAGCATGCCAGAATGTGTAAGGGGGAAATCGATAAGCATGTGATAATCAATGTTAAACAAATTAAACAAGATCTAATTCAAAACAAGGATTTAGATTTATACCCATTACTCACAAAATGAAACTACAAAGAACAAAATCAAACAATGTAATCAAAAGAGAGAATATAAATTGAATTCGTAAAATGTAGTGTTACCATCCCATGTTGAAGTGTATTCGCAATGATGTTGGATCGTTGTATCAAAGTGAAGCCTCCATTTGTAAGTTGTAAAAAGCTTCAAAGTTGTGCAATGTTGATTGAATATGTATGTAAGAGCTTGTGAGAAATCAATTGTAATTTCAACATTACTTTGTTGTGTAAAAGATGTCAATTCTTCGATCATTTTTTAGGATGAAGATGATTGTTATATAGATTTTATGTTTTGAAATGAACAATCGAGATTGTGTAGTAGAATATCTTGTTGATCAATGGTTCAAAACTATTGAGAGGAATTAGATAGGAAGAATCAGTGGATTTTGATTATGTAATCAGTGTGATTGATGAAATCAATTTGAGTGTTTAGTGGAATTGAGGAAATAGATTGCCTAATTTGTGGAATTGAGGAAATCAAGTTGAGCCTTGACTGGAATTAAAGAATAGATTAATTAGTCAAGAAATAGATGGATCAGTTAGCCAATCAGAGTGAGCAATTAGGGATCATAATTTGCTTAATCATGAAAGTGGGTGAGGATAATTAATTAATTGAATTTAATTAATTAATCCTTTTGATTTGAACGTGCAAGCCATGTTTGAATTTTAGAAACAAAATTGTATTTGTTTGTTTTGACTTTTTTGAATGATGTTTGAATAATTTATTTAATTATTCAAGTTTAAGGGAAAGTGATTTAATTAACTTATTAAGTATTAATAATTTAATTGATTTTGGGGAATAAAGTGAATTAACGACATAATTAAATAATTGATGTTATTTAATTAATCAAGAGGAATAAAGTTAGATTAGGAATTTATTAAATAAATAAAATTTATTTAATTATTCCAAAAATGATGAAAAAGTGAATTAATTAAATAATATAATATTATTCAATTAATAAAGGAAATTAGGGCTTTTGATGCAATTGATGTGAAATGTAGTGATATTAGATGATAATGATTTCGATGATGAGAAAATATCATTTAGGATGTGCGATAAGTGTTAGGTCATTTTTACATGTCTACAAATTATTCATGCACTTTCTACCTCATTAGTTCACTCAATCAAATCAATCTTATCTTTAATCTATTTAGTCTAACTTACAATCACTCTTACTTCTCTAATCAATCAATTTTACTTCATTTCTCCTTGCAATCAGTTCACTCAAATCATGTTATCATTAACCCCTCAGATCTATCAATTAATTTCTCTTAAGCATTCTAATCTATTGATCAACATCAAGAAAAAATTATAAATATAACCTTCGTCTATCTCATTAATCTCTCAATATTTTTTTATGTTTTTCTAATCATTATTATTATAAGTTATTGGTGCAAAATTCTAAGAACAACTACACTACTATTCTTCAAGGTGAAATTGAAGAGCAATGGAGCTAAGCAAGGTGATTATATGAGGTGATTATTGCAAGTTTCATTCATTGTTTAAGCAATTTCTTTGTGCTTTATTGAGTGATTTGATTTGATTGTAACTGGGTTTCTTATTGTTCCTATTTTATTTATTCATAAATCATTTCATGATCCACATTTTGGCATGCTTGGTGGGACCCACGTCCCTAATATTTAATAATTTTGTGAGAAATTATGTGTTTAATAGTTATAGGTTGTGAAATGACACAACTAATTGACCTTTTGTGGCAACTAATGATTTTTCACAATTGATTCAAAATTCATTTCATTTATCAATCTTGTGTCGTAGTTCATTTTGTTTTCATCGCATTTGATTAACATAGCAGATTGTTTGAATTACAGGGATTAGTTTTGTTTGTTCATTACTATATTTATTGGCCTTTGTTTACTATTTCTCTAAAAACATCTGATTGTAATTTACGTACATCTAACTCTTGAACATTGAATTCATTATTCTCCTAAGGTTTTGTAATCTATTTTCATAGGAATTTTGATTTTTCTTGTAGATTGGCATAATTGATTAGTCTTTCATCACAATTGATTAAGAATTCATCGCAGTTGACTATCACTTGTCACAATTGATGAAGATTTAATCGTAGTTGATTAGGGATTCAATACAACTAATAGGTATACTATTCACATGAATTCTAGGTTTTTGCACAATTACGTTTATTTTGACACATTTCATTATGGGTTTGACGCATCTGATTTTGGATTATTCACAATTTGACCTTTGTTTTGAGATTTTTTTCCTCTCTTTTAGTGAATCTTGGCTATTAATTTGATTTGTGTAGCTTGGTGATCATTGGGAAAAGACAAAAATTCTAAAACTATTGATATATCTACGACAGGGTTATTGTTTTGATTTCTAGATTAGCTCACATTCCAATTTCTTAAGGGAAAGAACCTTGTTTACCATGTTTTGTGGATTCATTGGTCTTTATTCTCTCCCATTGTGTCTAGTACAAGCCTAGAGATCAAAATCACCCTTGAATACACAATTTTGTTCTTTTTTTACCCAAGGTGTGCTAGTTATGTATGCTCTCCCCTTGTGTCTCGTGTGAGCGTAGAGGTCAAAAACACTAGTACCTTCTCTTTTTATTTTTAGTGTGATGCCTACTTAGATATTTTATCAACTCAATGTCAACTTTAAACCATTTTTTATGATAGGGTATATAAAGGAGGGAGAGTGAAATTTGTACAGGTCAAAGTGTTGCCAATGTCGTTCGAATAAGGCTACAAACTCTCAATATACTGAGAATTGTTAAGTGAGGAGAAAATGGGAGACCCCCCAATATTAGGCATTATTAGACAGGCTCACTATGCATAAATACTGGACTAAACACCTTGTTTTTAGAGAACTAGTACCATTGACTATTAATCTAGCGTGGTGCAAGGTATAGTATCATGCCTAAAGTTACGCAACACAACCTTCTCGAGTTAGGTGGAAATTACTTGCGCTAAAGGTGTCAAAACCTCTAAGGAAAGTAAAAAGGTGAGTCATTGTGCCACTCCACTCTTGGCTACCAATTATTGAGAAGAGAGATGTTTCTTGTAGTAATCTCAAGGTATTTTATTGTTTGGACCTACACTATTGTGTCACTCCTTTATCAAATAATATAGGTTTTTATCGTGTTTAGAATATCTTTATTGTGCAAGACTAGTGAAATGATTTGGTCTTATACCTTGGAATATCAACAACCATTGTTTCTTACTATTATTTCTATCTTCTTACCAATTTACCCTCAAAATAGTAAAAAATAGTCATTTTTTTGAAAATTTCATAGAACACCACAACCGATTCCCAAAAAGTTGCAACTGATTATCCTTTGCCACAAATGATTATCATTTGGTGTAAAATATTTTAGATAGCAATCCAAAAACTTATACTTTTTCCCAAATCATCGTAATTGATCCTTTCAATATCACACCTGATCTCTCATGAGTCGCAAGTAATTCTAGAAATACCACAATTGATCCTATATTGGATGCAATTAATTTGCAAACTATAAACCTAACCTAAAAATTTTTACACAAGCCTCCCAATTGAAGCTCTATTTGACACATTTGATCCATCGTGTACAACAATTGATCCATGCTTTAACACAATTTATTTATATTATCACTACTTGACTATTGTCTTGAGATCATAAAACTCACAACCAAACCTATATGTAGGTAGAACTGAGACATACCAACATACCATATTCAGTTTTTATATATTATCCTACACACATCCCATCTCACCATCGTATCTATACGACTTAGAATTGATTTAGACTTGTACCAAATCTATCACCCATCCATGATCAACAATCTATCATTTATCTACCAAAATTATTTCATAAGTTGTCTAGATCTTACACCAACTTTATCTCTAATTTGTCCTTTTTCTTGGAATTTTTACTTCTCCAAGTAGAGGGTCAAGTTATCCTATCAATGGGATAGATTATCTTAGGATATTGGCTACTTATAAGTTGGTATAATCCACCCCTATCCATTGGCTTGAATTCATTAGTACAATTCAAGTTCAACATACAAATCAAATCCTAATCATCATTATCTAAGATTTAGATATATTTTTGACCTTTTTTTTGGTCTCACTATCCAAAGTATCAAACTCCTTCGATCCAAAAGGACTCAAAATATCTCTTGTGCTAGTTGAAACTAGGTCTCAACTTAAGAAAAATGATGCAATCTCAACAAGACCCTAAAATTGTCACCACAAACATGAATTATACCCAAAACCCATATGAAATGTCCTTATAGTTATTAATGTCAAGTGGGTTTGAAACCCCACCACCACCTAGTGTTAAAAATAGACCTAATGTAGGTGGAAAATTTAGTTAATTAACACCCAAAGAGTTGGAAGAAGCACAACAAGACATTAACACCATGAAGCTTGTAGACTCCCTTCTTACATCAAATCATAATTAGTATTTCCTATTGGTAGCACAACAAGGAGCCAAATTACCTTGCATATTCAATACCACCCTCATCTAAGACATCACTGATGCCACCTCATCATAGACCTTAGGGGAAACAAGTTCAAACCATATTCCACAACAAACTAATCCCTTCATAAAACCACCTAATAATACATATCACAATAGACCAACCCTTTCGCACAATCTTCCAATAACATGCCCTAACAAATTCCTACCATACTCCACGATCAATAATACCAGCAAACTCAACCTAGGTATCTACACCTTCTATAAGCACTCAACTTCCACCATATATAGCTTGCAAATCACTAATCTATTATACCAACAAAATACTTCACACAAAAACACTCACTTACATTCTAATGACTAATACACAAACATCTTCACATGCATCTTACATCTCATAAGCACCTACATCGAACATACACACAAGTACCTATATTCCTCAAAATCAAATCAACATCCATCAAAACCAATATTTATACCATAAAATTAAAAGCATCATTTCACCAAATCAAAATAGCATTCCTCTAAATTAAAAACCCATATCATTGCAACCTCGAACCATTATCACCGAGAAAAACAAAGAACCATTCCTCAAAATCAAAACATCCTTCCAAAAAATAAACCTCAAAACATCATAGCACCTCAACAACAATTCATATAATCAAACCCCTTTCCTACATCAAACATATCCACAAACACTTACCTCTAACAAAATAACATGTATATACCACAAAAAAATACATAGATTCCATAAAATAACCCACAAATTAACTTTCTCCAAGGCCAATCATAAACTCATCACATATCCACCTACAATCCCATGAACATACCCACTTTCACACATCCAAATGATTTGGCTCAACAAATTCAATACTTTTAGTAACAAATTTTAAACATTCAAATATGATCAACAAAGAAAAGATACACATTAGAAGACATATGTCATTATCCCTTTGACAAAACAATACTAGTCGCAACCTTCCCTCATAATTTTAAAATGTCAAAATTCAAAAAATATAAGGGAAGGGGGGATCCTCAAGAACACATCATAGAATTTATACAGCTTGCTTAGAGGTTTCTTACAACGATAGCTATCTTATGTGCCTCTTTTTGTGAAGCTTAGTGGCACTAGCCATAAAATAGTTTTCTCATCTCTAACATGGCATTAAAATCTTTCACAAACTAGCAAAGAAGTTCATTCCACCCTTATTGTATAACATCAAACAAAAAATCTCCATGACAGAATTATGCAATTCCAAGAAAATAATGGATAATATTTTGCCTCCTTGCAATGATCGAGAAACTTAGCCAACAAATGCCCATGTCATGTACCAAAGAAATAACTTGTCCAAATATTCATACAAAACTTGAATCAAGAGATGGGATTCCACTTACAACTTTAATGTTCCAACACTTTCGATGAGATCATTGGGAAGGGACTTACCATTGAGAAAGCCCTCATAACTAAAGGAATTGTAAAGATATACAAAGAAAACAAATACAATGCAATTTCATCCAATGACAAACCTTGTTTCTAGTCTAAAATAAAAAGTGTATTCAATGATGGTGTGGTTGATACCAAAATGGCCCAAAATGCTCAATCTACATTAATTCTACAAGAATCATCTAATTCTCAAACATCATCATCTGTTCAAACCAACTCACAAAGGGGTTCACCTAGACAAAATAATACCACATGACAAAAATATACTTCTTTAGGAGAATCTATTGAGTCAACACTTTGGAATTTGATTCAATCAAGATTAATAATGCTTCTAGAAATCAAATAATATGAGCCTCAAATCAAACTCACATGATGGAAAGACACGAACCTCTATGAGTATCATAGAGTAGGACATAAAACTCCTTAATGTTTCAAATTGAGAAATCTTATACAAGACCTCATTGATAAGGGATATATCATTGTTGAGAACTAGCCAAACACATTTAACAATGACCATGTGATTTTCAAAGATCCACTACATAACCATGGTAAGGTAAATACCTTGAATCAAGGTAATGCCTCCAACAATTACACTAGTTACAATGTTGTTCATTATGAGTATACCATAAATTAAATTTAAGAAATTGATAAACAAGTTCCCCATCATCACCATAAAGAATGAAAATCCTAAATGTGTCATCACAACCCATAGAGGTAAAGTCACCCTTAAAGGAGATGCATCCAAATCCTAACCTACAACCCAATACAACCTCTTGGACCATTTGGGAAAAATAGCTGCACAAATATCCATCTTACAGCTCCTCCGTATATCTCCCACACATAAGGCTATCCTAGAAGCCTCCAAGGAATCTTCGATACCTACTGATCTAAATTTCAACCAATTTCAATCCATGGTAGGATATCTCACATAAATTCATCACCTCACATTCATTGACAAATATGTTTCATCCCATTAACCTATTCATAATTATGCTCTCCACCTAGAGTTCTTCATCCATAACCATAAGATCAAACAAGTCTTAGTAGATGGTGGATTTGGCTTAAACATTTGCACTTTAAAATTGGTAAAACAATAGGATACTTAGAAAGATTCATAGATCTGAATAAGAAAATAATCATTAAAGCATATGATAATGCATAACGCCCTTCTAAAGAAACAATCACACTTCCCATGCGAGTTGGTCTAGAAATAAAGTTACAATATATCAAGTGTTGGACCTTGATATCCCATATAACATGCTTCTTTGCTCCCATGGATACATTCCATGTAGGCCATCCCATCCACCTTCCATTAGTGCCTAAAATTTCATCACAATGGAATTGAGGTAACTATCTCAAGAGATAATAACCCCTTTCATAATTGTAGTAAATTTAAAGGAAAAATAGAAAACCAAGTTCTAATCAATGGTGAGGCATCATCATTTTCATCCTACACTATTCCCAATATATTAACCAAATCATTGACCAAATCCACTACAATTCTCGAGATCAAGGTTTAGGTACAAGACAAATGGTGTAGTGAATATAACATGAAACTATCCTTTTGCATTGGACACCTTCCATCATCACCAAGGTCCTATGGTAAACCACATTTGATACAAGAAGTTTCTAGAATTGTCATCTAATGCAAGCCAACCACATTCTCAAAATGGGGTGAACTTCATATAGATACCATTGAAGAGGACATATCTAAATGGCTCTACAAGGATGGAGAAGATCTCATCATACTTTGTGTCAAGAGATAAACTAAAGGCTTTCATATAATGAAATAAATGGGATATGATGTTCATGGTGGTCTTGGTCTACAAAAAAAAGGAATTATAGAACCCATTTCAATGACAAATAAATTGTTTTCTCAAAGGCTTGGGTTTAGAAAACAAAATCTTTTCCTATTATTGATACTTCCAATGAGGATGACTCTAATGAATCATTTGAACATATCACCAAGCTATTCGATGATTATAACATTCAAACCTTATCTTCCATATCCTTCACCCTCACACCATTTAACAACAACCTTTCATTAGTCCACCCCAACTTATTGATTGGGACCAATGAGGAAGCTTTGAGTCTAAATATATTCCAAAATGATGAAGCTATTATTGATTTTATGCGACTATTATATGGAATACCACTTGGAGATCATAAATCTATTTTCACTATGGACCTTGACAAAATGACATAGTTTAGTGAGAATGCCAAACCTTTTAGTCATAAAAGTTCCCCTAGTGAAAACCGTAATGTGACACTTTTGAACCAAGAAAAAAGTAAAAATAAAGGATGCATCTAAAGGTGAATACATTTATAAGGCACCTAAATATGGAAGGCTTGAAATTATTCCCATTTCCACAAATAAGGAGAGATCCCCAATTCTTGTAGAGATATTAGAAGAAGTGAACATTGGTACAAAAAAAATCTTAGGGTCGCCTATTTTGCAACATCACTATTAAAACAAGAGAAGGTTGAATTCATGATATTCTTCTAGGAAAGACAAGTGAACTTTGCATGGTCATACATAGATATGCTAGGATTGGATACTAATCTAGATCTTATTTATTTAGCAGTATCCCTAGGGGCAAAGCCTATCAAACAAAAGCTACATAAAATGCATCCTTAGATCACACTGCTAGTTAAAGAAAAGCTGCAAAAATTATTAGACATAGGCTTCATTATACCAATTGATTGTATTGAGTGGATATCTAATCTTTTCCTTGTTACCAAACTAACTGAGGTCATCCACATGTAGCTTTGTAAATTGTCATCCATGACAATGTCAAATGTTTTTTTGCTCCCTCTAAATTAATGAGCCTAATTGAGTCCCTAATTTTCTAAATTATGCATTCCAAAGGCCTATTTTTATCATTTCCAAAGAATCGCAAGCATTGAGTAAATGCAAACAATTAATGTTATGATCTCAACACTAAATTCTTGTGAGGTAGGGCCAAGGCCCATATTCCCATGGGCATATGGGTCCCCCTATCTTGCTAGGGACCAATTTTTAATATGTTGTTGGCAGCATTTTAACATTTACAATTCAAAATTCAAGTGTCAGCTTTTGGAATCTAATTTTTAGGAAATTAGCACAATTGCATATAAATACCTAGTTGTTGCATTATTTTAAACTAGAAATATTATGAACAAGCTAGAGGTGAAAAATAAGGGAATTTAAGATCAAGTCAAGAGCAACATTTTAGAGATCCTCAAGGTGTGGAGAAAGAATATAATCTCAAAAATTAACTATTTTTGGTGGATGGTTATACATGGTAAGATCCTCACTATAGACAACCTAAAGAAAAGAGGTCGGTACCTTGTCAATAGATGTAGTCTGTGTAATGAAGAGGAGGAAACTATCTTGCATCTATTCTTTCAATGCTCTTATGCCCAAGAGGAATATTGCAAGGACTAGTAAGGAGTTATGTTTGATTGTTAAAAGACAAATTCAAAAAAACATGAAAATATGCTCGTATAATCAGGCTAAGAAAAAGCCAACATAGCAAGAGTTAAGTATAAAATAGCAATGAAAGATTTCCCATGACTTAAATAACATAAATTGGCTAAAAAAAATTATTAGAAAGAGTATTGTTTGGATCCCCCTCGATCTAGGATGGGTGAAATGCAACTTTGATGGTTGCTCAAAAGGGAATCCTAGAAGGGATGTTGTTGGTGGAGTCATAAGGGATGATAAGGGTGCCTATCTGACTGGATATAGCAAAGGTTTAGGAACAACAATGAACAACTTTGTTGAGGTGTCTGTTGTTTGGATTGGAGTTAGACTTCTTAGAGAGAAGGGGTATAGTAAGGTAATTATAGAAGGAGAATCAAAGCTAATAATTGACTATCTCAACAACATGATGAATATCGCTTGGGAAATCAAAAATCTACTAGAAGATTTTAAAAGTATGATACAATAGATTCAATTCATTAAGATTCTCCACTCCTTAAGATAAGGTAATAAGGTGGCGGATGCGATGGCCAACCTTGGAGTCAATCAGGAAATCTTAATAGAATGGGATTTCTTTAACCTACCTAATCAAGTTAAAGAAGTCTTGGTGGTGGACAGACTTAGCGAGAAAAATACTCAAATAAAGGGATATGAGGCCAGGAATATTCATAATTAATAAGAGTGATGAGGTGGGGTGGATAATGAGGATGTGGACCCCACAGATACAGGTTAGCAAGCTGATTGGACATTGGCGGAGGTACGTTGTAAAAGGATAGCCAAGTCCCAATAAATGGAAAAGCCAAAGATGGAAAGGACAACCGGATCACAGAGTTCTAAACAATGAAATGAAACATTTAATTAAGGAAATAAATCACACGAGGAGAAATTTGGAGCTTGGTCTTCTATATGACAGATGGACTGGTGCTCATAACAATAATAAAAGAGGGAATAAAATAAGTGTTATCATTGCAAGAAAAGGAGGTGGAGTTGTTACTATCAATAATGATGATAGGATAAATGGTGATAATTGAGGATTGAGCTCTTCAATGCATCTTAGAACAAACCCTAAGCTTATTGTGTTTCAAATGAGCAGCCACATAGTCACCATTAGACTTGAATGTGTTGAACTACATGTTGCTAGTGTTGAAGACGTCAAAGGGCACAGAAGTAAATTTCTCCTCGTTCCTAAAAATTTTCAGAGCCAAGATAGCACCATGGGAGGCCCAAGGAAGTGTACTGAACCGCACAAATATGATTTCTCTCTACAACAATGAGGATTTTTGGGGTCTTTTTGAGCGGGTGGGTTTCACTCTGTATTTCACTGCAATGGAGGGATACAATGAAAAACTCAGCTACAAGTTTGCTAATGCTTGGAGAGATGGTGAAGTTAACCTGGGCGGGCTCTAGTTTAAGGTGGATGCGAATTTAATTGTGCAAGTGACAAATCTGGCTTACGAGGGAACGAAGGTGGCTAAAGTTAGCAATGGTATGTATCAAGACTATTTTGAGAAGTTTTTTGAAGGAAAAGAAAAACTTGAAATATTTCAAAATGGCTATTCGAGGATTCAATTGTCGCCCCTGTATCATAATGTTTGTTTTATTGTCATGAAATATTTTACACTTGAGGGACACTACTAGTCCATCTATGGGTATCATTTCCCCATTCTCAACCACATTAGACATCAGGAAAAATTTAGCATGCCTTTCTTTTTATTCTCTTCCCTAAGCCAAATTCCACCCCATGGGGCCAATCCACTACTACACCAGGCTCATAAGAGCCATATGAAAATTTGTGTTAGCCAAGTCCCCACAGAAAAACCCTACTCTCAAATTGCTTGAAAGCCCAAAACCCCAAAGCTTGGTGAAAATTGAGCTTATTGAAGACCTTCCCCACCCCTCGACCAAAAACCCTAGTAAGCAAACCCCTAGCCCTAATACTGCTATGTGGAAGGACTTGCTTATGGTAACACCTAAGAAAAGAAAGGACATTTCCATGGAGATGGGAGGTAAAAAGAAGAGGAAATCGATTTTGCGTGAACTTGGGGAAGAGTTGGACACAATCACCATCCCTAATGATAACGAAATGGAAGGCTCAAACCTTGGCAGGAGGAGATCTAAGAGACTAGCTATGGCGGCATTGAAGGGACAAGAAAATAACAAAATTCTTAGAGCTTAGAGGAAAAGAGTACCCACAGTCCACAAGAAAGTGTGGAAAAGAAGGAAGGAGAAATATTGACTCCTCTATAGAAGAGGTCCTTGATAGTCTGGGTGGTGACTCAGATGAAGAGGAAGATTCAAAAGAGGAAAGTGAGAATGGTAATGGAGAGGAAGAAAAGGCAAAGGAGTGCAGCATGAGATGACTTAAGAGGAGGAAGAAGGAAATATAATGGAAAATTAAGAGAAGACGAAAAAAAATTGGACAAGAGGAAGACAAGGTCGAAGATGATTGGAATGAGAGGATTAAGAGGTTGGAGGAAAGGATGCAAGCTTTGGAAGAATGGAAGCATGAGAGGGTGGCGGACAACAAACTTCAAGCTCTTGAAAATGTGGTGAACAACATAATTGAGGAAAGACTGTAGGTTCTTGAGAAACGTCTACAAGAACAAGACAAGGACAATAGGATTCAAACCTTGGAAGAAGCGGTCAAGAGTGTGTGCCTGGTGTTCAATACTATCATGAAGAAGGCTGTAAAGGAAACTATTTCTGGTATGGGTAAAATCAAAAAGTAGCAAAAGAAAAAAGTAACGGGAGATGGTGCGGATTTGGCAGGGAAGATGGATATGAAGGAAATAGTGGATGGAACTATTGAGGACCTGATGAATGCATGGAATTTGATCGAGGAAGCATAACTTTGATGGTTTGCTTTGTTGTCTTTTCTTTTTGTTCTAATGAATAATTCTATTATTTTTTCTAGGACTAGTATTACTCGTATTGGCTGGTGGTGTCGAAACTTTAAAGTTTGTAATGTTTTTATTAATTATAGTAGGGACTCTATGATAGATGTTAGTAAGTTTTTTAGATGGATAGGGAAGGATACTATTGTTGTTAGGTTAAAGTATTTTGATTCCTCTGACAGAACTACTATGTTTAATCATATGGGAATTGGTTAAGCATTTTGCTTATGAGAGGGGGGATTTTGGTGGGCTTCCTTTTTTTGTTGTTTCTTACCACCTGTTGTTCTCATTATGTACTAATTTTTTTGGGTCAGAGCCCTCTCCCTGCTTAACCAATCAAAAACATTTCAAAGATTTATTTCAGCAATTCAAGATCCAAGCATCACGTCAAAGTGTATGTGAGTTCATGTTATTTTATCATTGTTTTGTGAAGGCTAACCCTTTATGAAGGTCTCCAAAGCATTCAAGCATCTAATTAGAGCAAGACCCAAGACCTTGAGGTGATGTGTATGACTTCAGTCCTTCAAGGAAGCCATTGAAGGGTGGTGAGTTGCAGGACTTTGTGATTTCATCATTCCTTTCCTATTCTTTATCATTTTATTATTGACATTATCATTGTGGAAGTGGAAACACTTACACGGGGTTTGACTAATTCAAGCTCCTAAATGGCCCAACATTTCCTCTCTTTGTGAATGTGTAAATCTTCAGTTGAAGAGGATTGAAGATAATTTTTTCATTGTTTCATTTATTTCCATACATCTTGTCAAGACATGAAAACTCACCTACATATTTATCTGACGACATTCTGACAATTTTTCAAACCTCAATTCCAACACGAGAGGACTCCAAAAGTTGATCAGGACACCCCCTAAGAAGACCCAAATCCCCTTGGGCATATATGTCCTCTTAGACACACTGAAATCAAATTTTTTTAGTAGGTTTGTTATCCTCCGCACTTCCTAGATCTACCAAAAATTGACTATTTTTTGTTTGTCAATTGTTGGGATCTTGCATTTTTCATATTAAGTCATAAAGCTTAATTAGGTTAATCATTTCAAATCATTTACAATCCATTCCCATCTTCAATTAGATGTATATATATAGGTCTAATTGGCTCACTTTCATGGCTATAAGTCAATCTAATCACCTTGTTCATCCACATCTTAATGTAACATGGAAAAAACTCCCCTTGCATTCTAGGTTCTTTACATTTAGGACCTAGGATTCCTTTTTTCTATATTACACCACATATACACAGATTTTAGAGACCTCAACAAATCATTTCATAAGGATGATTTTCCATTTCCAAACATAGACATGATTATGGACTTGATAACAAGACATGAGATGCTATCTTTAATGGATAGATTTTTAGGGTAGTGTAGACATGTAAAATTGACCTAACACCTATCATCGACATCATTATCATCAAATATCATAGCATTTCACATCAAAAGCATCGAAAAACTTAATTTCCTATTGAATAATACAACATTATTTAATTAATTCACCTTTTTCACCATTTTTGACTAATTAAATAAATTCCATTTATTTAATAAAGTCCTAAAACCCTATTTCTTCTATTAATTGAATAATACGACATTATTTAATTAATTCACATTTCATCAATTTCAACCAATTAAATAAATTACATTTATTTAATAAAGTCCTAATTTAACTTTATTTCATCCTGATTAGTTAAATAACACCAATTATTTAATTACATTGCTAATTCACTTTATTCCCCTAAGTCGATTGAATTGTTAAAATCATAATAATTTAATTAACTCACTTTCCCTCCAAATTTAAATAAACTATTCAAAACATTATCAAAAAATAAATCAAACTAATGCAACTTTATTTACAAAATTCAAACTTGATTTTCACATTCAACTCCAAAAATAATTAATTAACTAAGTCAATTAATTAATCATTCTCAACGACTTTCCTGATTGAGAAAATTACGAATCACTGATTGCTCAATCTAATAGTTGACTGATCAACCTAATTCTTGAATAATCATACTAATCCTTGACTAATCAATATATATCATTGATTGATCAATCTATTCCTCAATCACACTAATCATGTTTGCACAGATTATGCTAATCTAAATCCTCTTAACATCCTTTGACCGTCGATCAAGATATTATACTACCTGATCCTGATCGTCCATTTCAAATCACAATTTTTATATGACAAACCTCTTTTCTCACAAAAAAGGATCGAAGAATCAACATCATTTGCACAATGAAGTACTATCGAGATTCAAATCACCATTGATAATGCTTCAACATATCTTCGATCACCAACACACGCATCGTTCTTCAAAGCTCTTGCATGCAAATGGAGGCTTCATAGTGATATGAACAACCCAATGTCTTTTGAATACACTCCGACATGGGATGGTAACACTATTATTTTTATGAATTCATGTATGCTTTCATCTTTTGATCTTGTTTCTTGAATTCAGTAATAGTTTAGTTTCATTTCGTGAGTGAATGAATAGATCTAGATTCTTGTTTTGATTAGATTAGTTTCTATTTCATTGTGTTTATCTTGTTTACACACCCAAATTTTCCCCCTCACATATTCTGACATGCTTGGTGGGACCATGGTCCTCAAAACTAATGATTTCATGAGCTAATTTTGAAGTTAAAGGTCTTGAAGGCTCTGGAGAAATCTTCATGCACAGGTTCCAAAAAACCTTCACATTTGATCTAACAGAACTGGAGTACTTGACTCTATTTCCAATGCACTTGACCCTATTTTTTGTGCTATTGACATTTATCAATGCTTTTGTATTCTAATAGAGAGTGCTCTTAATTTTTTAAGCGCCTTTGCTCTCTAACAAAGGGCACTTTTGCTTGTTTTTCTATGCTTTTTCCCTTTTAAACATGTGTTTGAGATCTACAAGTTGAATTTTGATTTTTTAATGCTAACAAGTGCCTGGTTTGAATGTGTGATAGGTACTAATTTGTGTGTATGTAGGATTGGCAAAGTTATGAGAAACATTAACACTTTTTCTGTAGGGAAGATGAACAATCGAAGAAAATACAATTTTCACAACTTTCTTAAGTTAGGAAATTTTAATTTGGTACATAAAAAGAATCCCACAAATGAACACTTCAGTTTTTGGTACTCTAAAAATGAAACCTTTAAATCTTTCTAGATTAGAAAATGCTTCAATTTGGTGCTCTAAAAATGAACCCTTTCAAAGCTTTCTAGAATAGAAAATGCTTCATTTTGGTGCATAAAAAGAACCCCACAAATGAACACTTCAATTTTTGGTGCTCTAAAAATAAACCCTTTTAAAGATTTCTAGATTATAAAATGCTTCAATTTGGTGCATAAAAAGAACAAAACAAACAAACAATTCAATTGGTGCTCTAAAAAAGGTTTTTAAGCTTTCAAATTAACACTTGGAATGTTTGATTTTTTGTTTGTTGACCAAGATGATTTCCTTTTGCTGACAAATGCTCACATTCATTTTTGTTAACCAAGTAAGACCAGGATCGATTTTGAAACACTCAAGTTTTGGGCTTAAAAATGAATAAATCGATTTTTGTCTTGCACCTTTACTATCTCATTGATTGATATCTAGAACAATTTCATTGGATGATTTTAAAAAGAACCATTTCTATCTTATTCACACTTTTTTGGGGATAGCATCACTCGAGGTGCTTAAAAAGAATCAAATTGATATGAAGTGTATTTTGTGCAATCCATGTTTGGCAAGCTAGGTGTTTGTCTTCTCCCCTTGCACCTTTTTGCAATATTGGGTGAGAGAAAACATCTTCAGCTCCACACTTTTTACTTCAAAGCATACCTTTAGAGGGCTTGCCTTTTGAGACACATCCTGCGCTGAAGAACTCAAAGGTGACCCAAGCGACACTCTATTTTGGTCCGCTATATAAATTATTGTGGGTGTGAGGAAAGTTCATCCCCCACCGGGTGTTGCTATTCTATACCGACATCAATCTCCCTCATAATTCATTTGATACATAAAAATATGTATTGGCTAGGAAGCCTCTTAATTCAATAAAGTGTTGCATGTATAGAGATCTGAAAATAATAATCCCAAAACATGACTAAGAACCAACTTTTTTAGAAGCTGCCCTTTATCCAAAAATATTCTTTGAAAGTAGTGCATCAAAATTTACTTCCAAGAAGTTACTTGTCATGTCCAACTTCAGGCCTGAGTCATAATTTTCATGTAAAATCATCCCTTTGGGGCATGAGGCAGGACGGTTTCTATCGCTAGGGTGATAATGTTTTTTATGTAAAACCTTCCAAGAACATTCAAAACAAATTTTAACATCAAACATTGTGCTTGATCTAAAAAGAACATATCGAAACACACTAAACATCATGGTTGAATCACAAACCCTTTGAATAAGTGTATGAGTTTAAGATCATCCCTATATTTTCACTTCTTAAGGATCTCCTTAAAGGTTTTCAAATATTCAGGATTTAATTTTAGGCTACATTGGCTCAAAATAAACATTGGAAACTATGGATTGGATATCGTGATTTCACAACTTAAATCCATAGAAATACAGGTCACACAAGTACATGATTTTTGATTCAATCAAAGATGTTGTATCACTTACCACATATGGAAATAGATCAAAACATCTGAAAATGGAAAGAAAAAAACATCAACGATGTTGCCAAATACTAAAACTAGAAGACAAATTTGAATAGAGGTCGCTTTTGCTACTATTTCTAAAGCACTTGATCCAAAATTGGTTGCACTTGCCAAAAAAAGATCACTTTTTCTCTTTGTCCCATAAAATCCACTGATGAATTTGTTTTGCATTTGACAGAACCAGCGCACTTGATTCAAAACTAGCACACTTTCCATTTTTTTCCACACTTGCCAAACATTTTCTAGCGCACTTGCTAGAAATCTACTCGCACTTGCCAAAATGGATTGCATTTGACTGAATAACTCACTGCATTGGACAAAAACATACAAAGGCCACACTTGGCATTTCTATGCGCACTTGCTTTCAAAAATTCAATGCACTTAACAACAGTTTGCTCGTAGTTGACAAACTTGGTCAATTTTTTCTCATAGTTTGTCACTTTTTCTCAAAACACATCGCTTATGTTCTATCCTACTGACAATTAGAAAAACAAAACCGAAGCTGCTTATAGGATCCTTGTTAGAAAAAAAAAAAATTGGAAACCCCAAATAAGTTATACAGTTCATCCACTCTCAACATTCCATCCTACTTTTGGAAATCATAATCAAAATAAACAAACCTAGATTATTCCCTCACTCGCACTTCTAAGATATCAATAGTTACTTGAACCTCAAGGCTAGTTCGGGTAAGATTTTCTACAACATATCCTCTAGAAGAAGAAGTGAGATATCAATCTAGGCCTCTCAGCATTTTGAGTTCCAAGAATAGTGTCACCTAAAAATAGCACTTAAACCTTAGGGTCCTGAGCTTCATAACAAACCATATCAAAACATCCACACTTTCATCATATGACCATTTGGTGTCTGACTGCTCCCATTCAACAACTGAACCTTGCAGCACCAATCCTACTACCAAGTCTCGTACACATTGAAAGTGAACAAACTAATATCATTAGCAATTTAAGGACCTTCGTATTTGAGAATAACGAAACACCCAACCAGTGGAGAAACACAAAAACATCTTATATAAAGAGGAAGAGAAAGCAGACCTATCAGCTGGAAGACCTGTGTTACCACCTCCTGTGTGGCAATAGATATCCATCCTTCATGATCTCTGGCAAGAGAAAAATCCTTAAGCATAAATCATTATTTTGACTTTCAAAGAACCGTCCTACTCTAAATTTGTCCAAAGGGTAAATCTTGAGAAATTATCACAACCATCAAAATCAACTAGACCATTTCTCTTTACGCTTTGCAAGGGGCCAACTTTTTTTGTAGGTAGGAGTCACGAACACATTCACAAAAACTTGGTAGTTTCTTATGACAACCATAAGATCACAACATAAGAAGAACATGGAAGCAAACAAAAGCAACGCTAGCATCCCACAAACAAACACCATGAACGACGAAGGTGGCCCATGGGGCTATAGGCCAAGTGGCCTTGAAACACCCCAAAAGAGGCCCACATACAAAGATACATTCAATGAGGAAGAGTTAAACTGCAAACAACAAGAAGTGATAGAACAATCCAACTAGGACCCATAAGGAGTGGTCATAGAAGATGTGAATACT
This sequence comes from Sequoiadendron giganteum, assembly GCA_007115665.2. Lineage (NCBI taxonomy): Eukaryota > Viridiplantae > Streptophyta > Pinopsida > Cupressales > Cupressaceae > Sequoiadendron > Sequoiadendron giganteum. The sequence goes on from CM021102.1 coordinate 508,517,448, forward strand.
GAGGAGGAAATCAATGATGAGGAACTATTTCAACATTCCAACAATCCCAAAGTGCTCAAATTAATGGACAAATTGTTGAAAAGGACCCAAATTATTACTTATTTAAGTTAGCACAAAGTGGTGCTAAATTTCCAACAAAATTTAATGTGGAGGATCTCAAAGATCCTAACCTTATTCCCTTGGGGGATAACTCGATAGTGAGACAGATATCCAAACCCATGGAGATTCCAAACATGCCACCCATATTCTTGAAAAATAATGGTCGACACATGGAAAACCCCTTGTATAGAAAACCAAAAAAAATGATAGTGGCCCAATAGTATCAAGGAGGTCCATCTCAATATATACCACAAGGAAACAATCCTCCACCAGGACAATACGTGCCACAAAACACATCATATGTCAACCCTTCCCAAAATTTATCAATTCAACAAGGGAAATTTCCACAACAATACCATCAACAGGGTGGGCCACCAATTCCTTTTGTCCATATTACCATCAACAAGGTTGGCCATAGGGTCCCTTTCCTAATCAACAATACCAACAACAAGGTGTGCCACAAGGCACCCTTCTTTAGCCATCCTATCAACAAGGTAACCCGCCAACGCACCATTAGAGAAACCTTCAGTATAGTCCATCCTAATAACAAGGTGTTCCATAAGGAACCCTTCTTTAGTCATCCCATCAACTAGGTAACCTACCAATGCACCATCAGGAAAACCTTCAGTATAGTCCATCCCAACAATAAGGTGTACTACAAGGCACCCTTCTTCAATCATCTCATCAACAAGGTAACTTGCCAATGAACCATCACGAAAACCTTCACTATAGTTTGTCCCAAAAAACATGTGTGCCACAAGGCAACCTTCTTCAATCATCCCATCAACAAGGTAACTCGCCAACGCACCATCAGGGAAACCTTCAACATAGTTTGTGGGTGATCCCACAATGCTAGTTTACAATTTCTAGGAGATTCTGATTTTTACTGAAATCACATATTTTTAGAAAATATAATGATTTAAGCCTTACAAAGTTACATTTTAAGGATTCCAATTGAATAGGGTTTGATCAAACCACCTTAGATCAAACCCCCTTGGATAGAACCCCGCTAGTTTTAAACCATAACTATAACAAAATCTCCTTTACACCTATCAAAATGCTGATAAAAAATCACTTTTGATTTACCTTTTGGGGGATCAAATGAATTCATTTAAAATTTATTTTTTATAAGTATGTAGTCCTTATTATATGCTTCCCAAAAAGTATAATTTTAAATAAATTTTATTTTATTATTATATTTATTTTTTATTTCTTGTGAATGTAGGTTTTTCACTTAAAATCAAGCTCTCTGCTCTGCACATGTGGAAAAATAGAAGATTATAAAAAAAAATGAAAAATATGAGTGCACCAAATATTGAATTCCTTGATCCAAAAGATAAAAAATAAATTTGGATACATACAAAAAAAAAGTTTGTTATACGGTCCACCAATCTTTGAATTGTATTTGGTTTGACCTTGAAACTTGATTAAGAAAAAATATTCAATAAAACACTATGAAACCAATTGGAAGCACTACATATCGTAGTTACAAATCTAAATTCGAAAAAATTAGAATTTTATCCTTCATGGAAAAAAAATTATGTGTTATACGGTGAGCATCACTCCTTAAAAATGGTGTTTACTGAAAAAAAACTAGTTTTTGAAGATGGAAAAAGAAGTGCAATCTGATTCCAAAAAATTTGAAAAAAATATATTTAGAATTTACATAAAAATTTCACAAATCACTAGTTTGCATCATCTTCAAATTCCTCATGGTTTAGCCGCTATGTCCGAAAGTGAAGATTTAGTTGGAAAAAATCAATTCAGTGTCCAGTTTGCCAAAAATTGTAAACCAGTATTGTGGGATCACCCTTGTACCAACAACAAGGTGTACCATAGGGTATGGTTCCCAATTCATCTCACCAACAAGGTAACTTTCCAACTCACCATCAAGGAAAACTTTAGTACAGTTCACCACAACAACAAGGAGCTAACCCTCCTTACACTCGACAAGGAGCTAACCCTCCTTACACCCAACAAGGAGCTAACCCTCCTTATATTCAACAAGGAGCCAATCCTCCTTACATCCAACAAGGAGTTAACCCTCCTTCCACCCAACATGGATACCAAGGTCCCATACCTTTACAATACCTAATTTATCACTAAAGCATGGTAGGACAACAAGGCTATTACACGCAAGACTTGCAAACAAAGGTACCAAAAATAGAGATAGAACTACAACTAGAAGCAGTGAACCAAAAGATAGCAGACATGCAAGTAGGAAAACAAAATAAAACTTATACCCTTCGGGATATATGTCCTTTTCCCTTTGACCATTTTATTACTATGCTTCTCTTTCCATAGAATTTCGAAATATCCATGTTTGACAAATACAAAGGAAGGGGATACCTCGAGGATATTGAGAAAATTGTAATAAAATAAGTTGCAGGTTTTCGGTGATGCAGTGAAGTTCAGTATGATGAATAGCTCAGTATATTGATGATAATAATTTGTGGATTAAAGGGTTTTTTGACAAGTCTATCTAGTTTATTCACATGAAGTTTCAGAGGTTCACATGAAGACTTGATCAAGTTATGAGTATATATGTTCTGGCAGTTGTTATGTTGCTTTAGTCAATGTTCTTGAAAGAAGATGATATGATTCTAGTAATTTTAGTTGTTATGGATGTTTTTATGTTGATTCATGATGCTTGTGGATTCTAGATCATGCTCTATTTGTGTTATTGGTTTGCATTGATTGGTGTGCGCACGATTGGTGATTTTCTTTTGTGAGTTCATATTTTTCATGATCATGGTCGATAGGGTAATTGTAGCGTGTTGTGGATCTTCGAGGCATAATTATTTAAGGTGTTTCATGTTCGAGGCATGTTGTTTTGGGTCTGTTGGGTCTCAAAAACGCAGGTTTGAACCACGAGAGGTTGCCAAGCTCTCACAATGCTTTTGGCCAACGTACAAGGCCAATTCATGCACTTGAACCTTCTTATCTTTAGGTTCTGCTAGACCTAGGCGAGTGAACCTAATGAATGATGTAGATTGACATGTATTTCCTAGTTGAGCAATCTATCCACAATGGCAAATGGAAGTGAACAGATGAAAACCACTACAACTAATCCTACTCCTACTGCACAAATGAAAGGTTTTGAAAAAAGTATTTGTATGAAATCTTATCTCTGGGTTGAGGCAAATCAGTGCCTTCTATCCACATGGGCAATGGAGTCAAAATAGAAAATGATATGTGTTTTCCTTCTTTGGTTTAATTTCTAGTTGTTACGCACTTTATAAAATAAAATCTTATGACTGGCATATAATTTTGTTTATTTATGGCTTGCATAAATTATGTTGGAATGTTTTATAACCTAGTTCTTCTTAAATTATCCAAAAGAAATCTCTCAAACACTGTGACTTACTTGAAGGGATTTAATTATGACTTGAGACACTAGCAAAAAAAAATCACACAAACTGAAAACATGCACCTTGATGAATCAAAATTTATGCTTGATACATTAACTCAAATGATCAAAAGTCTTTGAATTGGAGAGAACTAAGATAAAAAATAATACAAATTATAACATCTCAACAACTGAACGAGAAGGGTTTCACCAGTTAAAAACATTAGTTTCCATTGCTCTGTTTCAAGAAAGATCTGTACATTATTTCCATTCCCAGTCTTATTTCTGAGAAAATCTCACTCCTTTCCTAACCCCACTTTCTCAAACTGATTTTCAAAATATTTATACAATACATATCTCAAGAATCGCAGCCCTTCATTTTCTATTATAGTCGTTTGATATTCTTTAGCAGATATTAAAATATTTGATTAAGTTGCCTTATCGGCAAATCAAATATTTAAAACTATAGTTATGCTTTGATTTTACATTTTATATCCTTTCCCGCCTTTATTTCACTTTATCCGCTCCTTATATTTTATTTCCATGCGGACTTTATTGTGTTTACTGCTATACCATGGTCATTATTTTTCTACCTGACGGTATGGCGGTCTTAACTGTCAAGGTCTTCTCCCGACTGTTACCGCACTACCATGGTCATCCCTCAAGCTAGTTGCGGTATCACGATAACCGCTTCACCGTTAACTTACCGCCTTTGTCTCCGTCATTCAAGTCTCCATCACTGGTTGCATATGTTCCTACCGCGCTACCGCGGATTCCTCGGTGACCATCCACGATTGCGCAGTGACTGTCCATCGACCACTGCCTGTTCACTCCTTGACTGTTACCGCAGTCACTGTTTTAACGGCCACGGTACCACGGTGACCGCTACCTCCATTGTCACTTACCGCTCACCGCGATACCGTGGTCAATGTTTTGACCGCACGCGGTGTGGTGATAAGCACTTTATGCCTTCTCCCGAACCACTACCATGATACCGCGAGCCCCCTAATGGGAGGCTGTGGTAAAGCGGTAATACATAAAAAGTAAATATTAAAGCAGCAGAGTAAGGTATTTTAGCTTTATAAAAAGCGGTGAATGAATTTTTTTTATGAAAGGTAATGAAATATAATGGAATTAAATGGGGGGAAGATGTGAGAGTGGTTAATGACTTTTATGGGAAAGATAGTGAAAATATAAGGCATGAACAAATAAAATACCTTAGGTTTTTGATGGAAATTTATGGAAAATAATAGGAAAACCCTAATAATTTTTATGGAAATTTTGGGTTCTAACAATGGCTCCTATTGGGGATGAGTGATTTTACAAACCACTACAAGAATCCAGAGTATATTTGATAGAGCAAACCAAGCAAAGCCATGAAAAATGAAGGCGATGGTAGATGGAGGGAATGAACAGATGAATAATATGAAAATGGAGCAAATGGAGAAGTGGAAAACCCTAAACTACTGTGCATGGAAGAGAAATTTTTAAAGAGGCACTACTAAGAATTATCCATGCACTGGCAATCCTTAATCCTCTGTACCTGCTTTGGTTTAAAAAATTAAACCATAAGGGATGGCCTCAGGCCACCTCAAAAAGAAAAACCTGCACTTTCCTTTGTCATAAACTTTGTTCTGAATAAAGCTCATCAGATTTATTTTGAAACTATCCATTCCACCTACCCTGCAACATGCACTGTCATTGAAAACCTTTAGGAAATCATTGTATTCAATCTGATTCATATTCATCTCATCAGTCTACATTTCATTATTCTTACTATCATATGAAAAATCTTTGTCATCTTCAGCATACAAAGTGTACCCAAATTCAACAAAACATTCATAGGCATGCTCACTGTCATATGTTGCTGAATGTGCCTGCAACTGCACTGGGACCTGAAAATCTGAATACTCCTTATGGCAACCAAAAAAATTTATCTCATCAACATCTTTTGAAACAATCAAATCAAAATTATTTTCTATTTATTTTCTATCACCAGTTGGCATTGACACATACCTCCGATCCATACAGTCATCCTCACACATACTTGAATCAACAAATATTGAACACTCATCATCATGCAAACCCAACATCTTTCTCTTGCAGGCAAAAATAATTTAAATCACATACCTCCCCTTAGACACAAATAGATTCATGATCATCTTCAAAAATTTCATCACTGTGAGAAATGCTCATGGAGTCATATGAATTGTTGCACACGGTATCTTCACTGTCAAAGCATATATAGGCTGGAACAAAAACTCTAGAATCATCTTTATGTGCATACTTTTGGTACTCAAGAGTCAGTAAATCTGAAACTTGCTCACTGCAAAGTGAACAGGTCCTTGCTTCCATATCTTCAACTATGTCTCCAACCTCTTGATAATCACCCTGTTGTAGATCAACATCCATAACTTCATCCTTACAATTTGAGTATTCAATGAATCCCTCATAACATACACTGTCACAATCTGTTATGCAAGAGATATTCTCCTTGTCTTCATTGTTGGAAGGCATGATATCTTCTTCAATTTTAGCTCCTGAAACATTGCTAATGTACTCTCCAGATGGTGTGTCCCTATCATCTTCCAAATCAGTATCCATGTACATTGTCCCAAGCATGGACTCAATAAATTTATTTTTTGCATCTAAGGCATATTGCTTTGATGATTATGGCCAATAAACTGATTCAGGCTCTGATGCTCTTAGAAGTTGTGCAACAAATGTGGATCTTGTAGGCCTATGATGAGGAGGTAATTGCATACAAATGTCTACCATCCTATTGTATAAAGAACTCACATATTCTTCCTTATATGTCCTTATATCAAAAAAGGTATCGACAAGACTTTTCTTTCTTTCTTGAATTTGAAAATACTCATCAAAAGTGTTATGATGTGAATAGAGTACATTACCTTTATCACCAAAATTCTCAATTGCAGCATGTGGTATTTGTGGTTTCCAAGATCTCTTGGCACTTGTGTCTTCATTCTCACTGTATGATGGCCTGTTTGGTGATGTATTTTGAGCACCTTTGACTCCTAATTGCAGCAATTGTTGGTTCACTTGTAGCATCTATTGGTCCAATTGCAGCCTTTGTTGCCTCAATTCCTTCAACTCTCTTATTGACTGTTGTCTTCTTTCTGCTTCTGCCATCTTGATAAAATGTTACTGCTTCACAACACCCATGCATTATTTATCAGATAAAACAGAGTCACCAACTTTTCCAAAAGTAGGAAAATGAAAAAAATTGTTTTGGTTTGCCCCAGCGGAATCTCCAAAAATGTAAAACTTTGCTAACTCTATAAATGGAAAGGCCGAAAACTTTCTGGAATGTGTCCCCAGTAGAGTCGCCAAACTGTTGGGTCTCAAAAACGCAGGTTTGAACCACGAGAGGTTGCCAAGCTCTCACAACGCTTTTGGCCAATGTACAAGGCCAGTTGATGCACTTGAACCTTCTTCTATTTAGGTTATGCTAGACCTAGGCGGGTGAACCTAATGAATGATGCAAATTGACATGTATTTCCTGGTTGAGCAATCTATCCACAATGGCAAATGGAAGTGAATAGATGAAAACCACTACAACTAATCCTACTCCTACTGCACAAATGAAAGGTTTTGAAAAAAGTATTTGTATGAAATCTTATCTCTGGGTTGAGGCAGATCAGTGCCTTCTATCCACATGGGCAATGGAGTCAAAATAGAAAATGATATATGTTTTCCTTCTCTAGTTTAATTTCTAGTTGTTAGGCACTTTATAAAATAAAATCTTATGACTAGCATATAATTTCATTTATTTATGGCTTGCATAAATTATGCTGGAATGTTTTCTAACCTGGTTCTTCTTAAATTATCCAAAAGAAATCTCTCAAACACTGTGACTTACTTGAAGGGATTTAATTCTGACTTGAGACACCAGCAAATAAAAATCACACAAAGTGAAAACATGCACCTTGATGAATCAAAATTTATGCTTGATACATTAACTCAAATGATCAAAAGTCTTCAAATTGGAGAGAACCAAGATAAAAAATAATATAAATTATAACATCTCAACAAAAAACCAGAAGGTTTTCACCAGTTAAAAACATTAGTTTCCATTGCTCTGTTTCAAGAAAGATCTATACATTATTTCCATTCCCAGTCTTATTTCTGAGAAAATCTCACTCCTATCCTAACCCCCCTTTCTCAAACTGATTTTCAAAATATTTATACAATACATATCTCAAGGGTCGCAGCCCTTCATTTTCTGTTATAGCCGTTTGATATTCTTTAGCAGATATTAAAATATTTGATTAAGTTGCCTTATCAAAATCAAATATTTAAAACTATAGTTATGCGTTGATTTTACATTTTATATCCTTTCCCGTCTTTATTTCACTTTATCCGCTCCTTATATTTTATTTCCATGCGGACTTTATTGTGTTTACCACTATACCGCAGTCATTATCTTTCTACCCGACAGTATGGCGGTCTTAATCGTCAAGGTCTTCTCCCAACTGTTACCGCGCTACCATGGTCATCCCTCAAGCTAGCTGCAGTATCACGGTAACCGCTTCACCGTTAACTTACCGACTATGTCTTCGTCGTTCAAGTCTCCATCACTAGTTGCATATGTTCCTACCGCGCTATCGTGGACTCCTCGATGACCATCCGCGGTTGCACGGTGACTGTCCATCGACCACTGCCCGTTCACTCCCTGACTATTACCGCAATCACCACAGTCACTATTTTAACAGCCACGGTACCACAGTGGCTCTTCTAAGTGCTACCTCCACTGTCACTTACCACCCACCGTGATACCGTAGTCAATGTTTTGACCGCGCACGGTGTGGCAGTAAGCAATTTATGTATTCTCCCGAACCACTACCGCCATACCGCGAGCCCCCTGATGGGAGGCCGCGGTAAAGCGGTACGACATAAAAAGTAAATATTAAAGCAGCAGAGTAAGGTATTTTAGCTTTATAAAAAGTGGTGAATGAATTTTTTTTATGAAAGGTAATGAAATATAATGGAATTAAATGGGGGGAAGATGTGAGGGAGGTTAATGAATTTTATGGGAAAGATAGTGAAAATATAAGGCATGAACAAATAAAATACCTTAGAGTTTTGATGGAAATTTATGGAAAATAATAAGAAAACTCTAAGAATTTTTATGGAAATTTTGGGTTCTAACAGTCAAACTGTTGGTTCTCAAAAATGAAGGTTTTAACCATAAGAGTTTGCCAAACCCTTACAACATTCTTGGACAACATACAAGGCCAATTATACAATTAAACCTTCTACTCTTTAGGTTCTGCAAGACCTAGGTGGGTGAACCTATGTGAAACATGCAGATTTAAAATGAATTTCCTGCCAAACTGTCTACCCACAATGGCAAAAGGTAGTGAATAGACAAAAATACTACAACTAGTCCCACTACATAAAAGAAAATTTTTGAATATATTATTTGTTAGGAATTTTATCCTCTGGGATATTGTTGATCAGTGCCTTCTATCTGTTGGGCAATGGAGTCAAAAATAACAAGGATGCAAAGTGTTTCCCTATCCAATCTTAATTTGAATTGTTGAGCATATTTAAAATATGAAATTCTATGACTGGCATATTATTTCACCCAATTTATGGCTTGCATAAATTACTCTTGAATATTTTCCTACCAGGTTCTTCTTTAAACAACCAACCTAAATTCCAAAATCACTGTGACTTGACTTAAAGAATTTAATTCTGACCTTGCAGACACCTATAAATCAAACCACACAAAGTGATAATTGCACTATGATAAAACAGATACATACTTGTTATTCTAATTTAAATGATCTAAGAAACTCTAATTGGAAACAACCAGATAAGAAATTCACAAATTATGTCATCTCAACAAACGAACTCAGAAAAAATTGCACCAGTTTGAAAAATATCTATTCCATTACACCAGTTTCAAGAAGGATTGGTCATTGCCTTTTCCCAGTTCTGTTATTACAGTGGAAAAAATCCCCACTTCTCGAACCCCTATGACTAATTTTTCTCAAATATTTATACAGCACAGCTCAACAATCACGCCTTTTCATTTTACCCACCATAACCATTTGACATTTTGATAAAAATGAAATATTTAAATAAGTTGCCCTGTTGGCAATTTAAATATTTCTGACTATAGTCGAGCTTTTAAATTTTCACTTTAATATTTTCCCATGCTGTCATTGCTTATATCGCTCTACTGTGTTCTCACATTTTCAACCCGCGGTATGGCGGTCAAACATTAAGTGTCATCTCTACTCATTGTTATTGCTTTATCGCAGTCTATTCGATGCTTGCTCATGGTACCGTGGGGTAACCGTTATCCATTTACTCTCCTCCTCGCTTTCCTATTACCGCGCCATCACAGTCACTATGTTAACCATGCGCGGTACCATGGTATGCTCGTTGTTGACCACTAGCCACTTACTGCTATCACCGCGGTCATTGTTTTAGCGGCTACAGTATCACAGTAACCGCTACCTGTTCGCCACTTCGCTACCTTTTCGGCTGCTAACCCTATCACCATAGTCACCGTAGTTAGTTGGATGTTTGTCTATAGTACCGTGGTGGCTCCCCCTTTGTCGTCTACTAACTACTATCGTGGTCACTGGCCTGACTGCGAGCGGTACCGCGGTGACTATCTTCTGCCTACTCTGTTAGCTACTACCGCTATACCGCGAGCTCATTGTGGGAGGCCGCGGTAAAGCGGTAAGTGATGTAAAATTGAACATTAAGGCAACGATAAAGGGTATAGGCTATATATGAGTGGAAAAAATGAATTTTTAATGGAAAAGATAGCAAATGAATGGGTTAAAATGGGCAAAAGGCCTTAAGATTTTCATGTGAAATTATAGTTCTAATAGTGGCTCCTGTTGGGGATGAGTGGTTTAACAAATCACTGCAAGAAATTAGAACGCAACTGGGAGAGTAGACTAAAATATGAATGGTCCAGAATATGAAGCCAATGAAGGATGGAGGGAAAGAAAGAGTGAAGGAGACGGAAGATGGAAAGTGGAGCATGGAGAATGGAAGATGAAAATGACCCTAATCTATTGTACATGGAAAGAAAGAAAAGCTTTCAAAAAGGGAGTTCCTGAGAATGTCCATGTACTGGCAAACCCAAACCCTTGAAAATTCCTAAACTACTGTGCATGGAAAAAAAAAATTAAAGAGGGTTCCTAAGAATTGTCCATGCACTGGCAATCCTTAACTCTCTGTTGATCCTTAAGAGAAGAAATGCTTCAGGAACTACCCATGTACAGGCAACTCCTGCTCTTCCAGACATGTTTTGTAGGGAATAAGAATCTTCACCTCCTTTACCATTTATCACAAAAGGGCCAAGCCATAAAGCTTCAAACTTGCCATGCTTCCCCTTATCCTAACACTGAGCATTACACATCAATACCAAGTCATCTTTTTCAAACTTTCTCCTCTTGACCTTTTTATCAAAAAGGTATTTCATTTGTGACTATAATTTCACATTTTGCTTCTGAGCCACTCTTCTCACTTCATCAAGCTCTGCAAGCTGCTCCATTCTTTCCTCCATTGCATCAGAAATATCCAAGTCTTCTTGCAGAATAAAGTTATATACTAGAAAAAGATTTTGCAATGGCATCCTAGCTTGTGTCCCATACACCAATTCAAATGGAGATTTTCTAGTTTCCTTCTTCATTGTAATCCTATCCATCCATACAGCCAATCTTAACTTTGAATCCCATGCCCTTTTAATTGTATCAAGCATTCTCCTTACTATCTTCAAAAGATTTTTATAGCTTGACTCTGCCTGACCATTGGCTTGTGGATGATATGGGGCAGAATAAGAAATATTAATTCCATATGTTTTGCAAAAATCTTTAAACTCGTCTGATCTAAAACACATCCCATTATTTGTAATCAATTTGACTAGAGTGCCAAATCTAGTCATAACATTCTCCATTAGAAAATTCACTACCACTTTGCTTGTTGCTTGCCTAGCTGGAACAGCCTCCACCCACTTAGTAAAATAATTTGTGGCCACTAGTATCCACCTATGTCCTCCACTTGATATTTCCTGTATTTCTCCAATGAAATCAACTCCCCATTGTTGAAATGGTGCTTCTACCTGCAAAGGTCTAAGTGGCAATGCTCTCTGATACTTCAAATTTCCTGAAAATTTTTGACAAGCCTCACACTTCCTCACATATGCAAAGGAATAATTGAATACCCTAGGCCAATAATAACCAGCCCTAAGAATCTTGTGTGCAGTAGTCTTAGCAGAATAATGGCCTCCACACACCCCTTCATGCATTTCTCTCAAAACATATTTTGTTTGGGATTCATCTAAACATAATAGCAATATACCATCCCTATTTTTCCAGAATAGATCCCCTTCTATAAAAACATATTTAGAAGCCGGCAACTTCAAGGCTCTCCTTTGATTATCATTCAACCCTTCAGGGCACTTCATATGTTTCAGATAATGCATTACATTTGTATACCATGGAGTATGCTCAATACTTGCTATAACTTCTTCCTTACCTTCAACATTGCAGATTTGGTTTGCTTCAATATTTGTTTCTGCCATCAGCCTGGCTAGACCCTATCCTCTTACCAACTTAGTAATCCGAATCTCCATGTTGAATTCTTGAATTTTGTTAATCCACCTGCATCTCTTCCCTGTCACTTTTGTCTACACCAGAATATCCTTCACAGCTGCATGTGGGACATACGCAATGACCTTAGCTCCAACAAGGTAAGGTCTAAAAGCTGTTGCTGCTTTGACCAGTGCATAAGCCTATTTTTCCATGATATCATACTTCAACTCTGTCCCCTGCAAAGATTTACTAAAAAAAGAAACAGGTTGCTCATGACTTTCATCATTTTTTTGTAACATGACAGCAGCTATGGTATGGAATGAAGCAAAAGAAAAAATTTGAAATGGCTTAGTAAAATCAAGGGACTTTAGGACAGGGGCTTCTTTGATAGCTCTTTTTATAGATATGAAGGCATCCATAGCTTCAATAGTCCAGTCCAATTTTTCTCCCTTTTTTGACATCTTAGATACATGTTTAACAATCTCAACAAAATTGGACACAAACCTCCTAACAAAAATAATTTGGCCAAAGAATGATTGGATTGCTTTGACAGTTTTGGGAATGGGAATTCTATCTATGGCATCTACCCTTTCAGGGTCTATCCTAATCCCATCTTTAGACACAATATGCCCCAAAATTTTACCCTCTGTGATAGTAAAATGACATTTTTTAGGATTAAAACTTATACCATATTCCAAAGCTTTGATGAAGATCTTCTCTAAATCACCAACATGATTCTTTTCCTTTTTGGAATAAGCAATGATTTCATCTTGATATACCACCATTATAGCATTGATCGGATCTACAAATGCCACATCCATGGCCCTTTGAAAGGTAGCTCCTACATTTGTGAGACCAAATGGCATTCTTACATAGACATATGTTCCCCATGGAGTTGTAAAAGTTGTTTTGTACTACTCAGATTCTCTGACCTTAATCTGATTATAACCAAAGAAACCATCCATCATAGATAACAACTCACACCCTGTTACTTTATGCAGTATAGCCTCCATGTTAGGGAGAGGGTAATTATCTTTGAGGGATGCCACATTTGAATTTCTGAAGTCCACCCATAGTCTGATATCTCTGTTCTTCTTTCTGACTGGGACCAAATTTGAGACCCATGTTGAATGCCTAATGGGTTTAATGACACGTCCATCTCTGAGCTTTGCTAGCTCCTCTTGCATCTTAGGTTCCAAAGTTGGGTTAATAGGCCTCTACTTCTGTCTGAATGGCTTTGTGTCTGGCTTAAGTGGAATCTCATGCTGAAAAAGATCTTCTCTATAGGCCTTCAAATCCTCATAAGACCAAGAAAACACATGCTTGTATTTTCTCAGCAACATAATCAGCATTCTTCTGATGGTTGGGCTTATTTTCTTTCCAATATAAACCCTTTTTGGTGCTAATTCAATTCCCAAATTTATTTCTTCAATATCTTCTTTCTTAATAGGTGTCTACTTTATGAGGGAATGATCACTCCCATCATACACTCTCCAATACCACAAGCCCTTTGGGAAGCTTGTTAGTTTTAAGCTGCAAAACTTCCTTCCCAAACACAGTCTGTTTCCCATCCACTTCTTCCACAAAAGCATTGAAATCAATCTCATGTGCCTCATACTGATCTATACAATGCAGAAATTTCAAAAGGTCAATATCATCATCAAAAACTTGCCAACCATATATGTTGTCAGGGACTGCTGGTCTTGTTTTAAATTCAAACTGAGATACTCCTTCCAAAGTGATATCATCTTTCTTCAAGGCTACATTAGCCAAAAAATCAGCCATCAAATTTTCAGATCTATCTATCCAATCAATTGAAAATGCATCAAATAGTTCAACTGTATCCCACACAACATTTCTATATTGTTTCAGCCTCTTGTTCTTTGCAGCATAATTTGATCTAACTTGTGACACAAATAACTCGGAATCTCCCAAGACAGACAATAATTTAATCTTATGTTTGACTGCCATGTTCAAACCAATCAACAAGGCTTCATACTCGGCCACATTATTTGTACATTCAAAAGCCAACAAAAATGAATATTTAAATTTTGTACCTTTAGGTGATATAAAAACTACCCCATCTCCAGTACCTTCTTGACTACATGCCCCATCAAAGTACATTTTCCACACACCCTGCTGATTCCTAGAAGCTTATCAATTGGGTCAGTATTCACAAGCTCTGCTGAGATAATTCTACTCTAAAACTCCCCAAATCTACATCATAGAAGAAATTAAGTTGTTCTTGAGAACACTCTCAACAATTTGATTCACCCTTGGTTCTCTATATAGTTTTACCTCCTCACCATTAACTGGTATTGTGGCATATGATAAATCAAATTGCACATTACCTCCAACTATTGCAGTCCACCTTCTTGACAAAAGCATTCCAAACTGAGGAGGTGTATCAATCACAGTCATATCAATGTTATAAGTTGCTTGTGGGTAGGCTGCTAATTTTACTTCTACATCTTTCATAATCCCCACTACTAGGACATGCCTACTATCCATGGCATAACACTTACCACCCTCAATATCTATCAACATACCAAGTTGTTTCATTACCCCTACTAGCATAATATTCATAGAAGCACTAGACTCTATCATGCAATTTCTTATGAATTTACCATTTATGAGTAGGGTAGTAAAAAATGGATCAATTTGTGGCGTGTTCATCAATGCATCATTCAGGCCAACTTTTGAAACTTTTATCTTTCCTTTCTTATTAGCAATTCCAGGATTCTCATTTTGTTCAAAATTTACAATTTGATTCCTCCCACTAGACATCAATCGAATAGCACTTTCCCTATACTCTTTAATTTTCATCATTTCAAGTAATGGGACAGATATTTTTACCTGGGATAAAGCTTGCACGAAATCAAAAGATGCACCTTCAGCTCTTATCAACTTATTTTTCTCTGTTGGTTCACCTTTGTACTCCTCCTTCTCCCTCTTTGATGTCTGATCCATTTTTTGTTTATCCTTGGGGAATTCTTTATTTTCTTCTTTGCAAACATACTTCTGTTCTTTTTTATGAGGGCACTCATCATTTATATTTTTTGATATTTCATGGGATATCTTTTTATCTTTCAAGAATATTCCTTTTGGAACACCTTCATTCTCATTCACTATTCTATTCCTCAGCCAATACTTGCTTTTAGCCAGCTCAACTACTGCAATAGTCAATCTTTTAATTTCTTCCTCAGTTGGTCTCTTCATATTTCCCCTATTCATTTGATATGATGCAGCAGGGAAACCTTTTTCATCATCACTTTCCTCATAGTCAGAAAAAACTTGTTGTTCTGCCATGTGAACATTATATTTCTGATGATCAACATCATATTCATACCCTCCTTCCTCTGAAGATGAATATCCTTGCTTTGATGAGTAAAGAGTATGAGAAGTCAAATAGATATTATGATCTTGTTCATTATCATTTTCTACTATGTCTTTTCCTGGCACTGACTAAGCTACAACACAATGTTCTGAAGAATGTGGCAAGTCACAAACTGAACACCAAGGACTATTATCAGCCATGTATGTCCCTCTTTTCCTCAAAGGGTCAGCTATCTCTTTATTTGTTGGCCCATCCATTACTGGCTTTCTATTTCTCCAATTTGTATTATAAGGCATGTCATGTAGTCTTGGCCTCTCATTCCTATATGTATTTTCTTGTTTATTTGGAGGAGCATGTTGGGGAATCCTTGGGTTATCCCTCTTGGAAATCATCCCTGCAGCCTTCCTATTATTTTCAATAGTGAGTGCTATCCTTTGAGCTTTAGCCAAATTTCTGGGACCCTTGTTCTTGAGCTCATAACCTGTCTTAGGATCAAAAGCTTTTAAATAAATACTCAATGTAGCAAGATCAACCAATTTAGATCCAGGAGGTATCTTATTATGCAATTTAGAAAACATCTGGTTGAAATCATAGGCTGACTCATTTTGATGTTTCTGAATGGTCACCAACTCATGCAATGCAAACTCAGGTGCATATTCATTCCCATACTTCTCAAGAAATTTTTCATAAAACACATGAATAGAATTAATAGAAGCTATTGGCAGATTATTAAACCAATCTCTAGCATCTTCAATTAGTGACATCATAAATAGTCTCATTTGTATATCTTCATACTGCATATCTAAATCTTGCATGAAAGCATTAAATCTCCTTAAATGCTCTTCAACTGCAGTAGCACTTCTCCCTGTGAATTTTGGGACCAAACTTCTCCAACTGTTGTCCATAGGGTAAGGGCATATTTGTAATCCAGCCAAGTCAAACTGCCTAATCATGGTTGCATATTATGGAGGAGGATTTTGGTACTACTGACGCTGGTACAATGGATTATTATTTGCCACATATTGTTGACCTTGTGGGGCTACATGGTGCTAATAAGGAGATGGCTAAACACCTTGATTTTGTGGTGGATTTTGTGGTGGAAAATTTTGATATCTACCTTGATTCCTTGGCTGATTTTGGTAGGCCTGTGAGGAATTTGATGGGCCTGAATTATTGTTCCCTTGCCTATGAGGTGGCACATATTTTTTCAAATTATTCATATGAGTATTGATCTGCACTTTCCTCAACTTCAAATCTTCAAGTTCTTTAATTGCTTGGAGCCTTTACTCATATTCTATTCTAGCTCTCTCCACTTCTTGTCTCTCATGTTCCAATATTGCAGATATTTCATCCCTGGCCATAAGTTCATAATTATCCTCAGAGGCTACTTCATAGCCAAGTCCATCCTGATTCTCTTCAAGAAATGCCATTTTTTTATCATATTCATGTTGTCTTCTTTCTCTTTCAGCTTCACATTCAGCCATAAATTCTTCAACCTTCTTAGGATCTAGTTGATAAAAGGGATTCCTCTGTTCCTCAGGAGTGTGAGGTTCTCTAGAAGGGTTGTCTTCATTTGCTAATGTACCATATGAATTGTGTATTTCCAGTGATGCTTTTGATGTTATATTTTTGTTTGATGGTCCCATGTCATTAGTCACCTTCTTACCTTTATCATTCTTCTCTATCCATTTATTTTTGGCATTAGGACCATCACCATCTTTGTGCAAAGACCTTCTTCCTTGCATTTTGAGAGCAACTGTGATGGTCTGAACTCTAGGAAGATTATTTTCTGATATATACTTCACTTTATCAGTTTCAATGCATTTCATCATTTAGAGTCGCCACTCACTTTCCAAAAGTGAGAAAATCTGCAATTCTTTATTCCTAGCGGAGTCTTCTACATAATATTGACTCTATAACAAAAGCTTACTTTCAGATTACAGTCCCCAGTAGAGTCACCAAACTGTTGGTTCTCAAAAATGCAGGTTTTAACCATAAGAGTTTGCCAAACCCTTACAACATTCTTGGACAACATACAAGGCCAATTATACAATTAAACCTTCTACTCTTTGGGTTCTGCTAGACCTAGGTGGGTGAACCTATGTGAAACATGTAGATTTTAAATGAATTTCCTACCAAACTGTCTGCCCACAATGGAAAAAGGTAGTGAATAGACAAAAATACTACAACTAGTCCCACTACATAAAAGGAAAGTTTTGAATATATTATTTGTTAGGAATTTTATCCTCTAGGATATTGCTGATCAGTGCCTCCTACCTGTTGGGAAATGGAGTCAAAAATAACAAGGATGCAAAGTGTTTCCCTATCCAATCTTAATTTGAATTGTTGAGCATATTTAAAATATGAAATTCTATGACTGGCATATTATTTCACCCAATTTATGGCTTGCATAAATTACTCTTGAATATTTTCCTACCAGGTTCTTCTTTAGACAACCAACCTAAATTCCAAAATCACCATGACTTGACTTAAATAATTTAATTTTGACCTTGCAGACACCTATAAATCAAACCACACAAAGTGATAATTACACTATGATAAACCAGATACATACTTGTTATTTTGATGTAAATGATTTAAGAAACTCTAATTGGAAACAACTAGATAAGAAATTCACAAATTATGTCATCTCAACAAATGAACTTAGAAAAAATTGCACCAGTTTGAAAAATGTTTATTCCATTACACCAGTTTCAAGCAAGACTGTTCATTGCCTTTTCCCAGTTCTATTATTACGGTGGAAAAAATCCCCACTTCTCGAACCCCTGTGACTGATTTTTCTCAAATATTTATACAGCACAGCTCAATAGTCACGCCTTTTCATTTTACCCACCATAACCATTTGACATTTTGATAAAAATGAAATATTTAAATAAGTTGCCCTGTTGGCAATTTAAATATTTCTGACTATAGTCGAGCTTTTAAATTTTCACTTTAATATTTTCTCGTGGCTATCGTTGCTTATACTGCTCTACCGCGGTCTCACATTTTCAACCCACGGTATGGCGGGCAAACGTTAAGTGTCATCTCTGCTCATTGTTACCACTTTACTGTGGTCTATTTGATGCTTGCTCACAGTACCGCAGGGTAACCGTTATCCATTTACTCTCCTCCTCGCTTTCCTGTTACCACGCCACCACAGTCACTATGTGAACCGCATGCAGTACCACGGTATGCTTGTTGCTGACCGCTAGCCACTTACCGCTATCACCACGGTCATTATTTTAGCGGCTATGGTATCGCAGTAACCACTACCTGTTCACCACTTCACTGCCTTGCTAGTTGCTAACCCTATCACCGCAGTCACCATGGTCAGTCGGATGTCTGTTTGTGGTACCGCAGTGGCTCCCCCTTCATCATCTGCTAACTGCTACCGCAGTCACCGTGGTCACTAGCCTGACTGCCAGTGGTACCGCGGTGACTATCTTTTGCCTGCTCCGTTAGCTGCTACCTCCATACCGCAAGCTCATTGTGGGAGGCCGCGGTAAAGCAGTAAGTGATGTAAAATTGAACATTAAGGCAACGGTAAAGGGTATAGGCTATATATGAGTGGCAAAAATGAATTTTTAATGGAAAAGATAGCAAATGAATGGGTTAAAATGGGAAAAAGGCCTTAAGATTTTCATGTGAAATTCTAGTTCTAACAGGGTCCTTACTATGTTTTGGTCGACATTGTTTGGTTTGCATTGATAAATTGTTAATTGATTTGGGCTAACAATTTGTACACATTTAATATTTTTTTGGGTTGACATGTAGTTGATGTTATCCTTAGTTGCAGATATATATGATCGATTGTTTATACCATTTGAGTGAAGTGGTGAGTGATGTGTGTGAGTGTTGTGTGCAAATAATTTTCTAATCTTTCGACGGTAGAAGTAAAGTGTGAAGAAGAGTGAGCTGAGGAAAGTGTTTATGTGCTTAGCCAAAACTGTAATCAGGCATTAGAAGATGCTATTTTCTCAAATCAAATCTTTGGATGTAATCCAAATGTGACTGTAAGACAGTGAGTCTTCCTTTGGGCAATAAGCCTTTTTATATTTGAGCAGTGAGCTCTAGGCAGTGTGGTTGAATGCATGTGCATTCCCTATTTATAATACTTTGAATAGAGCATATGCTTGTGGATTAACCTCCACCATGGTTTTTCCCCTAACAAGGTTTCCACGTAGAAATCTTGGTGTTATGTGTATTCTTGATGTGGTGATGTTTTATGCTTTCATTTTTATTTATCTGATCTGAGAATAAGTTTAGTAAGTATAATTTATGTGACAATTGATTCACACCCCTCAGTTGTCTACCCTTGTTTTTCCAACAAGACCTAGTAGAAAACATACAAGACTTTTCAGTAGCATGCATGAAAGTACAAAATAATGACTCTTACCCATGAGGATTTTTCTGCGAAGTCTTACTAGTCATGCTATGGAGTGGTTCACTCATCTACAACCGAGAATAAAAATCTTTAATGAACTGTCTGCCCAATGCATAACACACTTCTCATTCAACATAGAGCAAGATATTACCATCACGGATCTCTACAAAATTAAGCAATGTCAAGGTGAATCTTTCACCTTATACCTTCAATGATGGAGACATAAGGCTTGTCAATGCAAATCACCTATTCCCGAAAAAGAGCTAGTTGACATATTCATTTCAAATGTCCATGTAGAATTCAACTACCAACTCACCATGTTGTGTCCCACAAACTTTGAAGAATCCATTGAGAAGGGATTGCACATAAAAAGAGCCCTCATAGCAAGAGGGGTGATCAATATAAACAACCCAAGAGATAGTCCTTCTAGTTCAAACGAGAAACCTAAAGTTTAGGCCAAGAAAAAAAATATTATGAATGATGGAGTGATGGATGCAAGAGCAGTTTGGAATGCACAAAACACACCTCAAAACAAACTACAAGTGGTGCAAACAATCTATGTTCCAAATAGTACACAAAACAACCAACTTACCTATCCCAAGAACAATCAAGTAGTCAACCAACAAACGAATCAAGGAGGGCAACAAAGTTAATACGATCAACCAAGGAAGCAGTTCACTATACTAGGAGAGTCACTTGAGGGAGTCATGTGTAAACTAGTGAAACAAAACCTCATCAAGGCAAATGATCACCCAAAATATGAGGAGCCTAGTTTCAAGACACCATGGTATAATGAGAAGGACTTGTGTGAATCCCACAAGATCAAAGGACAGACAACAAACAATTGCATGAGACTCAAACACCTCACCCAAGACTTGATAGACAAATGAGGCGTGGATGTTGAACATCGTCCTAGAAACAAGGACCTTCAAATATACACAAACCCAATCGCAAACCACACTAAAAGGAATAATAAAGCAAAGGACCAGGATTACCATAATGCTAATTATACCTACGGTGACATAGTTCTAGGAACCCTCTCACAAGCTGATGATAATAGGGACAATGTAGTGACTATACAAGGTGGAGACAACAAATGCAATGTAACTACCCAATGAGGGAGAGTTACATTACAAGGAGCCCCACCCAAACCCACAACTGTCATCAAATGACTAGAACATTACAAACAGCTGAAGAAAACTCCCACCTTAATCTCAATCCTAGAGTTGCTAAAACTATCACTGGCATATAGGGAAATAGTTGAAAAATCATTGAAAGCATTAGTCCATAATGACCTTGATCCTAATTAGTTCCAAGCCACGGTTGGAAAAATCATGACCAACAATCATTTAGTCTTTTTCGAGAAAGATCTTCCACAAAGGAAATTCCACAACCAAGCTCTCTACATAGAGGTTGATGTCCACAAGAACATGATCAAGTGGGTATTGATAGATAATGATGTGGGTCTAAACATCTGTACCTTGAAATTCATCAAACCGTTGGGGTATTCTAACAATGTGATAGAAAAAGGAAAGAATATCACTATAAGGGCCTATGATGACCTTGAAAGGAATTCAAAAGGAACAATTAGGCTACCAGTGCAGATAGGACTGACCATCACAGAAACTACATGTCAAGTACTTAACCTTGAGTTTCCATAACCTCCTCCTACGACACCCTTGGATCTGTTGGATCTCAAAAATGCAGGTTACAAATCCTAAGAGGATGCCAAGCTCTATGATAAAACTTGCAACATTCTTGAACCAATGAATGGATATAACCTATTCAGTTGATAGCTCCCTGCACTTCAAGCTCTGCTAGACCTAGGCAGGTAGACCTTTATAATGGAGCAGATTAGAGGAATGTATGATTTGGTTGAATTGATGGATCTATCACCAATGGAAAATAGTGTGGGATAGATGAAGGCTTACTAACTACTCCTACTGAAATTTGAAATGTGAATGTATGAATAATACTTTATAAGATTCTAAAATGGAATGGGATGACCAATGCCTACTCTTGTTGGGATAATGGAGTCAAGAGGTGAATGATATGTGACTTACTTACTGGATACAGTTCTAATTGTTTGGCATTTATACTTGTTTATACCTTGTATAAACGTGCAAGAATGTGACTGATGGACTCTACTTATTGATCCAATTGATCCTATCAAGTTACTGTGATTTATTAAAAAGATTTCAATCCTTCCTTGAGGGAACCAATTAAAAGAATCACACAATGACAACAAATGTGTATTGACAAATGAAGTATATCCTCAATTTGAATAACAAGACAACATCAATATGGAGATGACTTGACATCTTATCAATTACCTAAATCTTCTTACCGATCCAAATGTTACCTCCAAGTTACTGTAATCAATCAAAAGGATTTTAATTCTTTAATAGAAACCAATTAACTTGATTACACAAAAATAGCAAGTGTGTCTTAATGAAACTGAAATATCAACTTGGACACACAGGTTCAAATAACATAGAAATAACAATGTAGAGATAGCCAGATAATTGTTCAACTCAACAAACAATAGACACCAGAATTTAGCTACCAAATTAAAACTTCTTCATTTGTATTATTTCAAAATATTTTGCAATACACATCATGATATTTTGTTTTGGAAATTATTCCACCTATTCAACTACCTAACTCCTAATTCTAATCTAATTCCCCTCTTTTATTTGATTTCATCAGGCATATATAAATTATATCTTGTAGGGTTATGACCTCTTACTTGCTCTTATGCTGCAACGCTTCACTTTATTTTAATTAGTTTCTTGCGGCAAATTAAAATATTTTAAATTTAACTTTATTTTCTCCATGAAGATTAATTTGGATGGTAATCTTCCTTTACTGGAAACTTCACTTTTTACACATTAAAACAATCACCCGCTTTATGACTTCTTTGGTAAAAATGTTTCCCCTCTTGGTGAAAAATAAAGTATTTGGCAATAATTTAATTTTAATTCGCTTGCCGACAATTTTTATTTCTACCCAATTAATGCTCTTTAGGTAAAAATAATCATCCATTTTGTTACCCCTCAGTGAAAAATGTTTCACTTGCATTCTTACATAATGAAAATATATTTTAGGTAAAATATTCACCTACTTGATTACTTCATCTAATAAAATTATTTTATTTCCCAATGCAAATAATCTTCGACTACACTTTATCTCTTTAGTAAAAAATATATGCTCCTTTTTTTCCCATATGCCTCCATCGGTGTGATGCACGAGATCAGTGTGTTTTGGAATTTTTTCCCTAACTAGCTTGCTCTTGCCGATAAGTTCTTTCATCAGTGAAATGATTGCTATCGATGGGGCTTTCCCCGAAAACCTCCCTCATAATTGGAGAGATATGAGGAACCTGCTCCGATTTTACATGTCTTCCCAATACACTTAGGGTTTGTGCTTTGATGTGTTGGTTTACAGGGTTTACTATTGTAGAAGAATATCATAGCAAGGGAAAAAAATTCCTATCGATCACTGAGACTCTTCTCAGGCATAAGATACTTTTGTTGCAAATGATTTTGATTATATTCTAGAATTTTGGAGAGATGTTTTGTCATTAGAGAAGTCTTTGGAATCTGGTGGCACCTCTGCACATAACCCAAGTCTCTATCAAATGCAATATCCCATGCATTATCACCATTTCGATACCACCACCAAGCTACTGTTGTACACCGGAACGTGAATATATATCGAACTCTACTTTCTCCACACTTTTGACTGTCGGAGCCCACTGATGAAAAGCTCCTCTTCTTTTCCATCGAGAAGATCACAGGCATCATTGGGACATTTTGTTTTTTGTTCGATGGTGGATATCCTTCCTATGACATCTCTAGGCTTCCCTGTTGGCAACACAAGGGTAGACAACTGAGAGGGGGGGTGAATCAGTTGTCACATAAATTACATTTATTAAACCTATTCTCATATTTGATAATTAAACATGAAAGAAAAAACCATCACCACATCAGAAACACACATAACACCAAGATTTTTACGTGGAAACCTTGTTAGGGGAAAAACCACGGTGGAGGTCAATCCACAAGTTTATACACTGTTAAAAGTATAGAAAATGAAGAATGCACATGCATTCAGGCACACTGCCTAGAGCTCACTGCTCAAATACAAAAGAGGCTTACTACCTAAAGGAAGACAAATTGTCTTGTAGTCACATTCAGATTAAATCCATTTGGAAGATCTTGAACTAAGAAAATAGCATCTGCTAATGCCTAATTATAGTTTTGGTTAAGCACATGAACACTCTTTCTTATGCTCATTCCTCTTCACACTTTACTTCTGCCTTTGAAAGATCTAAATTTTATTCGCACATAGCACTCACACATATCGCATCTTTTATGTCTCAAAACATATAAACAATCGGTTATATATATACACATGTAAGGATAACATCAACTACATGTCGGCCCAATAAAATATAAAATGTGTACAAACTGTCAACCCAAATCAATAAATAATTGTTAATGTGAATCAACCAATGTCAGCCAAAACATTGTAGGGATCCAAAACATTGTGTCTCAAACACAAAATACCTTAAACAATTTTCCTTGAAGATCCACAACATGCTACAATCACCCTGTCAGCCAAGAACATGGAAAACATGAACA
The DNA here is from genome assembly GCA_007115665.2 of Sequoiadendron giganteum. Lineage (NCBI taxonomy): Eukaryota > Viridiplantae > Streptophyta > Pinopsida > Cupressales > Cupressaceae > Sequoiadendron > Sequoiadendron giganteum. The sequence goes on from CM021102.1 coordinate 508,541,851, forward strand.
TGAAGAAGAAAATCACCAATCACGAGCACAACAATTGGTGTGAACCAACAACATAGATAGAGCATGATCTAGAAACATGCACAAGCTTCATGAATCACCACAGAAGCATTCACAACAATTCAGATTACTAGAATCACATTATCTTCTTTCAGGAACATCAGCTACAAAAACATAATAAATATCAGAACACAGAAACTCATAGCTTGATCAAATCTTCATGCAAACCTCTGAAACTATTTGTGGATAAACTAGATACACCTGAAAACAAACCCTTTAATCCACAACTTCTCATCATCAATATACTGAACTTTCCATCATACTGATCTTCATTGCATTACCACCACCCTGCAACATATTTTATTACAATTTTCTCAATATCCTCGACATATACAATCTTAAATATATTAATGCTAGTAGTGTTGACATCAATGAAAACCACAAATCAGCAATATCCAACAATCTCCAACATTCCCCTTCTAGCTTATCGGCATGACTCTTAGTGTCATTAAGACACTTTTCTTCTTAGTACGACAATGGGACTCTTGCCGATAAGGATACAACTTCTATTTACTCCATTGATTTATTCAACACTCACCATAGCTGCAAAATCCATATCTTCAGTGACTTTTGTAATCTTTTAATGGCAAAATAAAACTTTGTTGTGTCTGCTTCAGGAAGAAGAATCAACATTTCCTACTGCTTGAAGTGTTGAAGTTAAAACTACCGCATTAAAATGCCAAAATCAAAGCGTAATGTGTAATTTGAGGGCGCCTTGTCTATGTCTATCACCAACATGGGTTCTCCTACATCTGCAATGCTCATCATTCATGAAATATAGAGCCAATGTTATCTTCTTTTGGCATGAATGTGTAATCCTTCATCGCAATGTGAGCACATTTGTTTTGCATTGTCACCAAATTCGTTTCAAGCATATCATTCTATAGTATTGCGGCTTACATTTTGAATACAAAGCCTCTCCATTATATGTTATCTCTTCTTTCAAAGGCTTATATTCTTTTATTTGTTCAAATTGTCTTACATATTTCATCGATTTTGGAGTAGCCATGGATGAAAAGATATTGTATTTGGAATTAGATTCTTTTCTAGCATTTCCATCTTTCTTACCTTTACTGCAATTATATTCCTCTTTCTTTTGGAAATAGTTTCACTCACATCACTAGAGGGCGTTAAAGATTTTCTTGTACAGGAGTTTTCTTTTCTTCCCTTCCCTTGGGCAGCATACAATCAAGATCAAAATCCATCCAACTCAGTAAAATCAAACTCAAATTCGAAACCATTTTTCTTCTCTTGGGAGCTTTCATGAATCTTCACTTTAGATTTTTGTGTCTTACTTTGGGTACTCCTAAAATCAAGGCCTAACAAGTCAACACCAAATGTTGATAGCTTTCCAAATCGTCCATCAAGATCAAAATCTACATCAAACTTATCCAAGGAGGAGTTGCTTCTTCTTTCATAGTGACGCAACAATTCTAATTTCCAAGTGAATTGTCATTCATAACAATTCTTTGCATTCTCAATTGATTAATGCAATTCCTGCATTTCTTACATTAGCCATGGTTTTTCCTTACAACAGATAACATCATTAACATATTCTTCAAAAGACTATTTGCATCTATCATACAACTATTGGGAGTAGTCATGTGGATTCTTCTGCATGCATTTGTTGTAGATAGATGGCAAGCCTTCAATGTGCTTTTATATGATTCTATATCTTGCATAGATGTCCATCGTGTAAGCCTCCTTCACTGAGATGTTCCAATCTCCTTACAAATTTAGAATAGAATTCATTCGGTATGACTTGTATTGCTATTGAAAGAGCAGCTTGAGATTCCATTGCATTTTGGTGGATATTCATCTCTGATTTAAAGCTCCTATTTAGACATAAATAGGGAAAACGCAAGAAAAGAACCCCTTTTAATAGATTATTATTGTACATATGCCACACTCAGTGGATCTTTAAGTCATTCTCATGTTCATGTGCATTCTGCAACTCTATCTTCTTTCCATCAAAGTCACTGGTATGAGGACTCGCCATAGTTGAACACTTGGAGTGTATTAATTCTATCACTTCTTTATCAACAATTATTGTTGAATTTTTGACCTTTGTGTTGCAACGCCAACAACAAAGTGTAACATGTAATCTGAGGGTTCCAAATTGAATCTCAAGGCTTATTTCATTATAATCCTGTACTTTCTCCATAGTGTGTTCTTCCTAAATAGTGTGTTCTTCCATAGATCCACCTACTCCCAAATTGTTGAATATATGTGAGGTCTTCAAAGTATGGTGATATGCAAGCTCTCTTGATAGTAATTTAGGCATGATTCTATGCTAAAATTTATTTGTTAAACTTGTTTCATATTTGCGATTCATATGCATATATTTCTTTCCTCATCTTTTAGATAGCTAACTATATGTAATGTTAGGGGCACATTAAATACTTTTAAAGTGATCAATAATGCTCAAGATCATATATTGTCCCCACTGAAATGGGCATCCACTGTGAACTCCAAGTAGGTAAATTGAGCTATTTCCATCCCATCCATTCATAATTTCCCAAACATAATCTTGAACCTGTATTTTTAAATGCTAAGCCATTCAATTTATTATGAATTATGGATTTGGATAATTTCATTTGATTGCTTGTTTAACTATTGCTTTTGTATGTATCTGGGGTGGAAAACATAAAGTGGGTAGTTATCATAATTTGTTTTCCGGTATTTGGAAGTATTGGCATTTTGAAATTTCTAAAGCCTTTTCACAAATCTATTTTGTGTATATTCTATAAATCTAGTCATACTACCTTTGGTTATGTATTTAACATGAAATGTCACAATTTGTGTGACAAGATCCATAATATCATCAGTGGGTACCCTTCAATCGTGCTTTGATGGATACTGTATCCTCTACGAGACTTCTTTTTTTGACCACTGCTTGCAACATGACTCTTGTTATACATGTTTCTAGAATACTTTTCACTATTGGATGAGCCAACAATTCTCTGAAATTGTATATATTATCTCCAAGCAATGCAACAAGAGCTAAGTCATACACCAAAATCATTTTAAATGGCTCTTGCATCCTAATATATATATATATATGATAGGTTCCTCAATCCTCATTTCCCATGGCACATCCCCAAATAATTGAATCTTATGATACTTCATTTTTCATAACTATTCCATCAAAACCCAAAATATGCTTTAAACTCAAGTGGGAATTCATCAAAATTCATTTCCTGACATTTTGCACTGAGACAAAAATAGATTAAGTTGCCTCCAAAAATGCCTTGGAAAACTGATCAAAACTTCTTCCAGAGCCATGAAAATGTACCAGAATGTAGATTAATGATAGGAGAGCATGGGTTCAAAATGGATTTGCATGAAGTGATCAGGATTGAAAACTATTAATTCTCAAAGTTGCTTATTTAGCATTTTCTAAAAGTTGCCACTGTCAAACTCAATTGAAACTCTCTAACTTGCCTTCTTGGAAAAATATCAAATCTGATTTTGAGAAGCTTCCATCGTGGGGATTGGTTCAATTAGCTCACATGAACATGCAAGAAAATAGGTTTTCCATAAATCCTCTTTTTCTACAAAGTATGAAGCATCAAAGTTGACCATATTGTAGTTGTTCTGGAAATGCAGTCTTCAAACTAGGTAAAACCCATTTGGTTCTAATTTTTGAAAAATATCAAATGATGTTTTGAAGCTCTAAAAATTTCCATGGATGTACATTGAGATGGGGAGAATCTGAAGCACCACTAATTTATCTTGACAATCTTCTAGTTGCTTAATTATATCCTCCAAATTTGGTCACTTTAACAGATTTTACCGTATGTAGACAACAAACCTTCGCAAAACCCTTCAACTTGGCCATTTGAAACTCTGTCAAATCATATCGTAGGAAGCTAAAATATAGCGTGCACATTCCCATATGTTAGATAAACATGATTACAAGGTGATTTTGTGTGAAATTGCACTAGATTCATTTTGTGATTTTTCAAAGTGGGCCATTGAGGCAGTTTTTACAAATGCATTTTCGAGTGCTGAAATCAATTTTTCATTTTGTGAGCCTTAAATCTTGCTAAATTTTGCATGAAATTTTAGGCTCCAAGAGTGGCTCCATATGGGGATGTATGCCCCTTGTGGGCATAGCAAGAATCCAGGTCTTTGGGGGAGCAGACCAAGTGCTTTACTTATTGGGCAGCAAACTCAAACCCTTTTTCCGTCATGAATTGACATAGTTTTGAAAAACAAAAACCACATCACAACTGATGGAACAAGACCACCCCAAAAATAAAGGCCTATATTTTCCTTTGTCATACACTTTGTTCTGATATGTTTTCATGGAATTCCTCTTGAAAGCATCCATGCAATCTGCCCTGCTATATCCACCGCCATTCAAAATGACACTATCTTTAATTTTTCCCAACTCTTTTTCACCATTATGAAGCCCATGATTAGATATAATTTGAAACTTTCCATCATCATGTGATATACTCTTGCCATATAAAGAGTATTCACTTTCAATGCAACATTTTTCATTATTATGTTCACTATCATGCATTGTAAAATGCTCTCATGGCTAACATGAAAACTGAAAAATCTACACAACTAAAGTCATTATGTCTCACTTCATCATATGTTTGCATAGATGATCTAAATTTATCATATGGCTTTTGATGCAAACTATGCAGATAACTTGTAAGTGTATGGGAAGAAAAACAATTGTGCTCATTCATGCTACTCAGTCCATTATTTGAATGCTTCTCACATGAGTCTGAAAATTCTTCCATATCAACATCTTCTGGGATAATTATATCAAAAAAAAATTATTTCTTTCATATCACTAATTGGTAGTGACGTGAATTTTTGATCCACACAATCATCATTATCTATATTTGAATCAATCAATGTTGAGCATTCCTTATCCATGATATGCAAACCAATGTCATTCTCAAAGATCTTTGATCATGTTTTATATATTCCTTCTTGAACTGAGGAAAACATAGAATCTTTATCAGCTTCAAGAGTTTTTTCATTATTGTCACACAAAGTACTTTCACTGTCAAAGCAAATGTATGTTGAAGATGAAATTTCTGAATTATTCTTATGTGTAGATCTCAGATATTCCATTGTTAGAAAATTTGAAACTTGTTTACTACTGAGTAAACATGCCTCTCCATCTATTTCATTACTGTTGTATTCTTCACCCTTTTCATCATCCAAAAGTTGTATTTCAGATGCATTTATCTCACATTTATTTTCTTCACAAATTGATATACCATCCTGACTATCAAAAAATGCTTCATCCTCATCATAAAGTGGATTTAAATACACATGAAATTCGTGTTCTGGCACACATTGGAAAAATTTCATTTGATCTTCTTCTATATTTTCATCATACAATGGGTTTGAAAAAACTTGAAAACCGTTTTCAAGTGTACAAACCTCTTCTTCATCAAATGTGTCTTCATGGTACTTAACTGCAGCTAGAAGTGTTATTTGTTCACTATCAAATGGACTTGCTTCTTCTATTACATTTTCCATTGCTTCTTCTTCCTGATCTCCATAAGAGCTGCAAGAATCACTTAATTGCAAATTCACATGATTGTCATCAAAATCTGAATTTTCAATGGATTCTTCATAACATTCACGGTCACAATTTGTTGTGCAAGAGAGATCCTCTATATCTTCGTCCTCATCATGCAGGCTTTCATAGCAACCATTTTCACTTGAATACTCATCCTCTATGGATTGACCACAGTAACTGCCCTTTTCATTGTTGTAAGGCATGTTGTCCTCTTTTGTTTCAACTTCTAATGCATTATTGCCAATGCCATGACAATGCATACATGGTTGCACCTCCATATCATCTGAACCGTTGTTGATGTATTCCTCAAATGGTGTGTCTCCATCAATATCTCCAGTGCTGCAATCATCCTCCAAGGTAGAAAATGGGTCTACATTCAAATCTAATTATCATCATTGAGAATCTTACTTGCATATGTATCCTCCATTGGTTGCATTACTTGATCAATTTCTACATACTCATGAGTGATATCACCTTCCTCATACCTTTTCTTTTCTATGATACTGATTATTTTTCCTAACTGTTCAAAAGTAATTGGTTTTAGTGATTCGGGCCAATAAATTGAATCGGGCTCATATGCTCTCATAAATTGCTCAATGTATATGGACCGATCAATCATGTAACTGAAAGGTATTTATGTAAAGATAACCATCAGTTGTCAGAGTAGAGAACATCTAGATTATCCTTTGTGTCTTCTTAGGTTAAAAAATGCATCCAACGAAGATGTGCAATATTCTAATTTCATGTTAGAGTCCTGACTTGTTTCTTGAGTATATGAATGCTCATCATCTTCCTCCCCAAACTATTGATTTTGATATACATCTTGTTGTAGTTTTTGATTGACACTTCCAAGAGGGATGAAACTGTGTTGCACCTTTTGATATGGTGTTTGGTATTGATATGGATAATGCTCAGGATATTGACTATGTCGATGATCTTGGTAACTTAATAATCTTTGACCAGGAGGGATAAGATAAGGATTTATTTGTTTTGATGATTGTGATGCATAAATGTCTTGTTGTGAATGATGTGCATTACTTCCATTGCCACAACTCTCAATTGCACCATGATGTGTGTAGGGCAAAGAATAATTGTTATACATATTTCAACCTGTGATCTTTATTTCTGACTGGCAATGTTGTAGTTTTAAACTCTTTATTGTATTATTCATCAAGTTTTTACCAGAGTTGCCACCTACTTTTCAAAAGTAGGAAAATAAAATGGATTTTGAAATTGTTCTTGGTTTATCCCAATGAAATCCCCTATGAAATCAAATGAATGCAAATGTGAATTTTTTATAACTCTATACCAACAAAGGCTTGGATTCAAAGTTAATTTGGCTTGATCCCCAATGGATTTGCCAATCTGTTAGGTGTGTGACTCGGATGGGGAGTGCAAATGACACAATTATGAACCTTTGGTTGAAGACCAATTTTAGAACTTTATTTGACTCTAAAAATAGATAGGATGGAAAAAAATTCCTCAGTTTCTCCCTAGAAGAGTCACCAATCTGTTGGATGTGTGACTCAAACGGGGAGGGAAAATGACACAATTATGAACCTCTGGTTGAAGACCAATTTTGAAACTTTTTAGAGTCGCCAATCTATTGGATCTCAAAAATACAAGTTACAAATCCTAAGAGGATTCTAGGCTTTATGATTAGATTTGCAACATTCTTGAACCAATGAATGGAGATAACCTATTCGGTTGATAACTCCCTGCACTTCAAGCTCTGCTAGACCTAGGCGGGTAGACCTTTATAATGGAGTAGATTAGAGGAATGTATGATTTGGTTGAATTGATGGATCTATCCACAATGGAAAATAGTGTCGGATATATGAAGGCTTACTAACTACTCCTACTAAAATTTGAAATGTGAATGTATGAATAATAATTTATAAGATTCTAAAATGGAATGGGATGACCAATGCCTACTCATGTTGGGCTAATGGAGTCAAGAGGTGAATGATATGTGACTTACTTACTAGATAGAGTTCTAATTGTTTGGCACTTATACTTGTTTATACCTTGTATAAACGTGCAAGAATGTGACTGACAGACTCTACTTATTGATCCAATTGATCCTATAAAGTTATTGTTATTTATTAAAAGGATTTTAATTCTTCCTTAAAGGAACCAATTAATAGAATCACACAATGATAGAAAATGTGTATTGACAAATGAAGTATATCCTCAATTTGAATAACAAGACAACATCAATATGGAGACAACTTGACAATCTTATCGATTACCTAACTCTTCTTACTGATCCAAATGTTACCTCCAAGTTACTATAATCAATCGAAAGGATTTTAATTCTTTAATAGAAACCAATTAACTTGATTACACAAAAATAGAAAGTGTGTCTTGATGAAATTGAAATATCAACTTGGATACATAGGTACAAATAACATAGAAATAACAATGTGGAGATAGCCAGATGATTGTTCAACTCAACAAACAATAGACACCAAATTTTAGCCACCAAATTAAAACTTCTTCATTTGCATTATTTCAAAGATTTTGCAATACACATCATGATATTTTGTTTCGGCAACTACTCCACCTATCCAACTACCTAACTCTCGATTCTAATCTAATTCCCTTCTTTTATTTGATCTCATCTAGAATATATACATTATATCTTGTAGGGTTATGACCCCTTGCTTGCTCTTTTGTTGCAGTGCTTCACTTTATTTTAATTTAACTTCATTTTCTTTGTGAAGATTAATTCGGATGATAATCTTCTTTTGTTGGAAACTTCACTTTTTACCCATTAAAATAATCACCCGCTTTATGACTTCTTAGGTAAAAATGTTTCCCCTCTTGATGAAAAATAAAGTATTTGGCAATAATTTAATTTTAATCGATTTTTATTTCCACCCAATTAATGCTCTTCAGGTAAAAATAATCATCCATTTTGTTACCCCTCGGTGAAAAATGTAAAACTTGCATTCTTACATAATGAAAATATATTTTAGGTAAAATATTCACCTACTTGATTACTTCATCTGATAAAATTATTTTATTTCCCAATGCAAATAATCTTCGGCTGCACTTTATCTTTTTAGTAAAAAATATATCCTCCTTTTCTTTCCATATCCATCGGGGTGATGCACCAGATCAGTGTGTTTTGGAATATTTTTTCCCCGACTAGCTTGCTCTTGCCGATAAGTTCTTTCATCAATGAAATAATTGCTATCGGCGGGGCTTTCCCTGAAATCCTTCCTAATTCCCCTCATCGGAGAGACCCTCATAATCTGAGAGACATGAGGAACCTGCTCTCATTTTACATGTATTCCCGATACACTTAGGGATTTTGCTTTGATGTGTTGGTTTTTAGGGTTTACTGTTGTAGAAGAAGATCATAGCAAAGGAAACATTTTGCTTGTCGATCACCAAGACTCTTCTCAGGCATAAGATACTTCTGTTGCAAACAATTTTAATTCTATTCTGGAATTTTGGAGAGATGTTTTGTCATTAGAGAAGTCTCAGGAATCTGGTGGCACCTCTGCACATGACCCAAGGCTCTATCAAATGCAATATCCCATGCATTATCGCCATTTTGATACCACCACCAAGCTACTGTTGTACACCGAAACTTGAATGTATATCGAACTCTCCTTTCTCCACACTTTTGACCGTTGAAGCCCACTAATGAAAAGTTCCTCTTCTTTTACATCGGGAAGATCACAGACATCGTTGGGACATTTTATTTTTTGTTCAATGGTGGATATCCTACCTATGACATCTCTAGGCTTCCCCTTCTAGCTTATCGGCATGACTCTTAGTGTCGTTAAGACACTTTTCTTTTTAGTCCGACGATGGGACTCTTGCCGATAAGGATACAACTTCTATTTACTCCATTGATTTATTCAACACCCACCACAGCTGCAAAATATATATCTTCAGTGACTTTTGTAATCTTTTAATGGAAAAATGAAACTTTGTTGTGTCTACTTCAGGAAGAAGAATCAACATTTCCTGTTGCTTGAAGTGTTGAAGTTAAAACTACCGCATTGCAAAGCCAACATCAAAGCGTAATGTGTAATTTGAGGGTGTCTTGTCTATGTCTATCACCAACATGGGTTCTCCTACATCCGTAATGCTCAGCATTCATGAAATATAGAGCCAGTGTTATCTTCTTTTCGCATGAATATGTAATCCTTCATCGCAATGTGAGCACATTTGTTTGGCATTGTCACCAAATTCGTTTCAAGCATATCCTTCTATAGTTGCACGGCTTGCCTTTTGAATACAGAGCCTCTCCATTATATGTTATCTCTTCTTTCAAAGGTTTATATTCATTTATTTGTTCAAAGTTCCTTATAGAGTTCACCGATTTTGGAGTAGCCATGGATGAAAAGATATTGTATTTGGAATTAGATTCTTTTCTAGCATCTCCATCTTTCTTACCTTTACTGCAATTATATTACTCTTTCTTTTGGAAATAGTTTCACTCACATCACTAGAGGGCGTTAAATCTTTTCTTGTACAGGAGTTTTCTTTTCTTCCCTTCCCTTGGGCAGCATACAATCAAGATCAAATCCATCCAACTCATTAAAATCAAACTCAAATTCGAAACCATTTTTCTTCTCTTGGGAGATTTCTTGAATCTTCGCTTTAGATTTTTGTGTCTTACTTGGGGTACTCCTAAAATCAAGGTCTGACAAGTCAACACTAAATGTTGATAGCTTTCCAAATCGTCCATCAAGATCAAAATCTACATCAAACTTATCCAAGGAGGATTTGGTTCTTCTTTCACAGCGGCGCAACAATTCCGATTTCCAAGTGATTTGTCATTCATAACAATTCTTTGCGTTCTCAATTGATTAATGCAATTACTGCATTTCTTACATTAGCCATGTTTTTTCCTTACAATAGATAACATCATTAACATATTCTTCAAAAGACTCTTTGGATCTGTCATACAACTATTGGGAGTAGTCATGCGGATGCTTCTGCATGCATTTGTTGTAGATAGATGACAAGCCTTCAATGTGCTTTTGTATGATTCTATATATTGCATAGATGTCCATCGTGTAAGCCTCATTCACTAAGATGTTCCAATCTCCTTACAAATTCAACATAGAATTCATTCGGTATGACTTGTATTGCTATTGAAAGAGCAGATTGAGATTCCATTGTGTTTTGGTGGATATTGATCTCTGATGTAAAGCTCCTATTTAGACATAAATAGGGAGGACGCAGGCAAAGAACCCCTTTTAACAAATTCACGTTGTACATATGCCACGCTCAGTGGATCTTTAAGGCATTCTCATGTTCGTGTGCATGCTGCAACTCTATCTTCTTTCCATCAAAGTCACTGGTATGAGGACTCGCCACAGCTGAACACTCGGAGTGTATTAATTTTGTCACTTCTTTATCAACAATTATTGTTGAAGTGTTGGCCTCTGTGTTGCAACGCCAACAACAAAGTGTAACATATAATCTGAGGATTCCAAATTGAAGCTCAAGGCTTATTTTATTCTATTCCTGTACTTTCTTCATATGTTTAAATAGTGTGCTCTTCTATAGATCCACCTACTCCCAAATTTTTGAATATATGTGAGGTCTTCAAAGTATGGTGATATGCAAGCTCTCTTGATAGTAATTTAGGCATGATTCTATGCTATTTTTTTTTTTGTTAAACTTGTTTCATATTTGCAATTCATATGCATTTATTTCTTTCCTCATCTTTTAGAAAAGCTGACTATATGTAATGCTAGGGGCACATTAAATACTTTTAAAGTGATCAACAATGCTCAAGACCATATATTGTCCCCACTGAAATGGGCATCCACTGTGAACTCCAAGTAGGTAAATTGAGCTATTTCCATCCCATCCATTCATACTTTCCCAATCATAATTTTGAACCTGTATTTTCAAATGCTAGGCCATTCAATTTATTATGAATTATGGATTTGGATAATTTCATCTTATTGCTTGTTTAACTACTGGTTGTGTATGTATATGGGGTGGAAAACATAAAGTGGGTAGTTATCAGAATTTGTTTTCCGATATTTTGCAGCATTGGCATTTTGAAATTTCTAAAGCCTTTTCACAAATCTATTTTGTGTATATTTTATAAATCCAGTCATACTACCTTTGGTTATGTATTTAACATGAAATGTCACAATTTGTGTGGCAAGATCCATAAGATCATCAGTGGGTACCCTTCAATCGTGCTTTGATGGATACTATATCCTCTGCGAGACTTCTTTTTATGACCACTGCTTGCAACATGACTCTTGGTATACTTGTTTCTAGAAGAATTTTCACTATTGGATGAGCCAACAATTTTCCAAAATTGTATATATTATCTCCAAGAAATGCGGCAAGAGCTAAGTCATATGCCAAAATCAATTTAAATGGTTTTTGCGTCCTAATATATATTATGATAGGTTCCTCAATCCTCATTTCCCTTGGCACATCCCCAAATAATTGAATCTTATGATACTTCAGTTTTCATAACTATTCCATCAAAACCCAAAATATGCTTTAAACTCGAGTGGGAATTCATCAAAATTCATTTCCTGACATTTTGCGCCGAGAAAAAAATAGATTAAGTTGCCTCCAAAATCACCTTGGAAAACTGATCAAAACTTCTTCTAGAGCCATAAAAATGTACCAAAATGTAGATTAATGACAGGAGAGCATGGATGCAGAACGAATTTGCATGAAGTGATCAGGATTGAAAATTGCTAATGCTCAAAGTTTCTTATTTAGCATTTTTTGAAAACTGTCGTTGTCAAACTCAATTGAAACTCTCCAACTTGCCTTCTTGGAAAAATATGAAATATGATTTTGAGAAGCTGCCATCTTGGGGATTGGTTCAATTAGCTCACATGAACATGCAAGTAAATGGGTTTTCCATAAATCCTCTTTTTATACAAAGTATGAAGCATCAAAGTTGACCATATTGCAGTTGTTTTGGAAAAGCAGTTTTCAAACTAGGTAAAACCCATCTAGTTCTGATTTTGGAAAAATATCAAATGATGTACTGAAGCTCTAAAAATTCACATGGATGTACATTGAGATGGGGAGAATCTGAAGCACCAACTGATTTATCTTGACAATCTTCCAGTTGCTTAATATTATCCTCCAAAGTTGGTCACTTTAACAGATTTTACTGTATGTAGACAGCAAACCTTCGCAAAACCCTTCAACTTGGCCATTTGAAACTCTGTCAAATCAGATCGTAGGAAGCTGAAATCTAGTGTGCACATTCCCATATGTCAGATAAGCATGCTTACAAGGTGATTTTGCATGAAATTGCACTGAATTCATTTTGTGATTTTTCTAAGTGGGTCATTGAGGCAGTTTTTACAAATGCATTTTCGAGTGTTGAAATCAATTTTTCATTCTGTGAGCCTTAAATCTTGCTAAATTTTACATGAAATTTTAGGCTCCAACAGGATCCATGCATTACAAGCGGTACCATCAACTTTTCATCAATGCCTCAAATTTCCCCACGAAGGAAAAGAGGTGACATTATGTGTTGATCCCGAACCCTTCCACTTTTGTGCAAAGTTGGAGGAGAAGTATAATAAAATCCAACGCATACCTAGCAATGATATATCCTTCCACTCGTTCTCATATATTGACCCTTCCACGCTACCATCAACCTCAACCAAGATCACATCAGGTGAGAAACTGAAAACGGAAACCAAGGTTCAAGTACTAGACAGGGGTAATGGAAATTACCACTTCAACCAAGAATTTTTCATTGCCGTGCTTCCACCAACACCCAAAGTCTATGGAGGTCTGAAAGAGATCAAGTATGCTCAAACAGTGCAAATGATAGCCAAACCCATGATTTTCACCAAGTGGGGAGACGTGAAAGATGAAGTGATATTTAAAGAAGATTTCTCATCCATGATTTACAAAGAGGACCAAAAAATCCACAACCCATTCTAATTGATCCTAATAGTAGATGTTATCAATTAGCTAAACAAATGGGATATTAGGGAACAACACTAATGGGAGCCTATCATAGTAGAACAAAGAAAGAAAACTATGGGACTAGGTTATGAGCCAAAAGACGTGGTTACTCCAAAAACCAAACGAACCTCTTTTAAGAAACAAGAATCTTCTGGTAGCGTTAAGGCATTGAATATCTACCATGTCATGGATAATGATTTACCCGCTGAAGAATTATTCGACAACTTTAGAATTGATAGGTTCCCTCTCTAGTTTATCAAAACCATTCCCAATATCTATTATTGTTTTGAAACAAATTCTAACGAATACAAATGGGATTCACCTTCCTTTATCACTGGATATGGTTCCCCCACTTCTAGTAATGACAACCTAAACACCCAATGGGAAAAAAGATACCAAAGCCATACTAACCATTTCAACAACCTTCATAAGCTTTGCGGATAATGATGATAGCCTACCACTCTGCTACCCATAATTGAAAGATTAGGACCAACAACAACATACACCTATTCTGGATCAATTCCAGAACAATGAGGCAATTGTGGAGTTCATAGAACTTCGAACAGACATACCAGTAGGGGATCACAAAGTAGAGTTTGTCATGGAACTTGAACATGATGCATATTTTTGTGGAGAGATTGAATCTTCTAGTCACAAAAATGAAAGAGAAAACATAAAAATAAAAATGTGATCCCCTAGAGAAGACCACAATGTGGCTCTATCGGATCCAAAAAGAAGAAAATAAAGGACGCATTTGAAGGTGAAAACCACCCTGAGGCACCCAAGGATGGAGGGTTCAATCTCCCCATATCAAAATATCAAGAAAAATCTATGCTCCTAATTGAAACAGAGTCCATAAATGTTGGCATAGTAGAGGACCCTAAAATAACATACCATGTGGTGTCGCTTGATCCTAAATAAAAATCAAACTTCATAGCATTCATCAACAACATGAAGGTAAATTTTGCATGGACCTATGTAGATATGCCTAGACTAGATCCAACACTAGTGGTACACCATTTGGCCATCTCCCCTAGAGCAAAGCCTATCAAGCAAAAACTCAAAAAAATGCATCCTCAAATAGCATTATTGGTAAAGGTAGAACTAAAGAAGTTACTAGATGTGGGTTTCATTAGACCCATTGAATATCTAGAATGGATATCAAATCTAGTACCAGTGTCAAAGCCTACTAGGGCATAAGGATCTGCATAGACTTCAGAGACCTGAATAAATCTTGTCCAAAGGATGAATTCCCCCTCCCAAGTATTGACATGATTGTGGATCTAACAATAGGGCATGAGATGTTATCCTTAATGGATGGTTTCTTTGAATATAACCAGATAAAAATCTCTCTAGACGATCAACACAAAATAACATTTACTTGTGCTTGGGGGACCTTCTATTGTAATGTAATAGCATTTGGTCTAAAGAACACAGGAGAAACATATCAAAGATAAATGATGACCATCTTCCACGATATGCTACATACAATCATGGAAGACTATGTGGACAACATTCTAGAAAAGTTTGTCAAAAGGGAAGATCACTTGACCAACCTTGCAAAGGTGTTTGATCGGCTTGAACAATATAATTTGAGACTTAACCCTAAGAAGTGTGTGTTCGGAGTAACATCTGAAAAAAATTTAGGGTACATAGTGTTAAGAAGTGGGATTGAAGTGGATCTTGAAAAAGTAAAAGCTATACTAGAGATTCCTCCACCAAAGACATAAAATAACTGAGGAGTTTACAAGGGAAGTTGCAATCCATCAGGCAATTTATCGCACAACTAGCAGACAAATGTCACCCTTTCACTCATCTCCTACACAAGGACATCACCTTCAAGTGGGATGGTAGATGTGACCAAGCATTCCTACAAGTCAAGGAGTACCTACTTACTCCTCGTGTACTCATTCTGCCTACTCCAAACAAGGAAATGGTACTCTACATGTATACCACACAAGCAGCATTGGAAGCTCTCCTAGCCCAACAAGATGATGATAACAAAGAAAGAGCTGTCTACTACATCAACCAAACACTGGGGGGTTATAAGTCAAAATACTTTCCCATAGAAAGAGCATGTCTCTTAGTTGTATTTGTGACACAAAATTTGAGACAATACAACTTAAACAAAAAGGTAAAGTTGATTTCAAAAGTAGACCCACTAAAGTACCTATTGAAAAAAGCAGCCCTAATGAGCCAAATTGCCAAATGGGTGATGATTCTAAGTGAGTTTGATATAGAGTATGTGAATGGAAGAGACATCAAGGGAAAAATCATAGAAGACTAGCTGGCCAAAGCACCCATAGAGAATCACAAGGCTCTCACAGTGGACTTTCTAGATGACAGAACAGATAGGCCATTGGATTCTATACTTTGACGAGTCCCACACTCAACATGGCTCTAGAGCAGGTATTCTATTTCTCACACCACAAGGAGATAATATACCCAAGGCATACAGGATCACTTTCCCATGCATGAATAATATCTCGGAGTATGAAGCTTTAATCATAGGGCTCAAAATGGCTATTGAATGGAGAATAAAATAGTTGCATGTCTTCGAAGATTCTCAACTAGTGATCAAACAGGTGAACGATAAGTACCAGAAAAAACACAACAAGCAGATACCATATAAAAGAATGGTGGATAGCTTCAAGGAATATTTTATCACAATAACCTTTGAAAAAATTCCTCAAATCAACAACAGAGCTACCAATGCAATGGAAACAATAGGCTCACTTCTTGATATTTCACATAATGTTCCTAAGTATGTGTTCCTCGTAGAATAACTGCTTGTACCTACATTCAACATACCAAAAATAGAATAAGTATGTGTTTTTGTTGGTCCTAGCTCACCATGGTACCAAGACACCTTTGACTACATCCAGCAAGGCATCATACCACTTGACCTAACGACCACTCAAAAGAAAACATTCACCCATAGGACTTCTTGATTTACAATCCTAGGAGATACCCTATATCGTCAAAGTCTAGATGGTATGTTACTCTAGTGTCTTAATGCAGAAGAAGCACAAACAACCTTACAAGAGGTACACAAAGGTTTTTGTGAGTCCCACTCTAGCTGACCTAACCTAGTCCAAAAATTGCTCAGAATGGGGTACTATTGGCCCTCCACGGAACAGGAATGCATTCAGTATTCTAGAAAGTGTTGTCAATGCCAGTAACATAGTGATCGTTTTCATGCACCAAAACAGGAATTGAGACCCATCACAACACCATGGCCTTTATCACAATGGGGATTAGACCTGGTAGGTAATATTTTGCCTACTTCATCTAACAAGCACAAGTTTATTATCACAACAACAGAGTATTTCACTAAATGGATAAAGGCAATTCCATTAACCTACATCACTGGAAAACAGATATCAAAGTTCATTTTGAATTATCTTATTTGTAGGTATGAAATTCCCCAAACAATAATAATTGACAATGGAACCCCATTCAAGAATCAACATGTCCAAGAAATCTGTTCCAAATTCTCTATCCAACATAGATTCTCCATTCCCTACTATCCTCAAGCAAACGGTCAGGCTAAAGCATCTAACAAAACCATCTTGAAAATACTAAAAAATATTGTCAATGAAGTTGGTCGTGATTGGCATTTGTAGTTAAACCCAATGCTATGAGCTTATTGAACTATCATCTGAACACCTACAAATTCCACACCATTTTCCTTGGTTTATGGATCAAAGGTTGTCTTACCTATCGAGGTTGAAATCCCCTCATTGAAAATCTCATTAAAAGACATGGTCAGCAGAAAAGAATATCAAGTATCCAGGTTAAATGAATTGGAGCTCCTAGATGAAAGGAATTTGAGTGTGTTAAACCATCTTCAAGTTTATCAAAATCGGCTCAAATGAAGCTATGATAATAAAATCAAAGACATAGACTTTCAGGTTGGTGACTTGGTCCTCAAGGAGAATCAAAAGGTACAATTGAATCAAGATGGCAAAGGAAAATTTGAACCCAACTATTTAGGCCCGTTTATCATCACAACAAGCTATGGTTATGGGGCTTACCAGTTGGCTGCTTCTAAAGGAGAGACCTTAGCTAAAGTACTGAACAATAGCCACCTCAATAAGTTCTACACATAAAGCACGTCAGAATACCCTAGGAAAAAGGGTAAAAATAAAACAAAAAGAGGAAAAAGAGGAAAAAAAATCAAAAAGAAAGAAAAAGAGAAAAGAGAAATAAAACATTCCTTGAGTGAAAACCACTTTGTGACACTCAAATAGCACGTATCATAGTGAAAACCTGGCAAACAAGAACTATATTTGAATAATCTACTCGCAACACTATCTATCGATACTATCCACAACATCCACCCATTCATCCCATAATAAAGCATGTGTCCAACCATGGCTTGTTATTGATTGAGGAAATTAGTCTTGTCTCCTACTGGGGAAAACTTCCCAAAGCTAGTCATGGATTAGATCTCTAAGCGTCCTATCATGGTTAAAACAACAAAAAATAAAAACATCTGAAAAACAACAAAATTCAAAAACATCCAAAAAATAACAAAAATAAAAAAACATTTGAAAACATAAAAAACAAAACAAAACAACATCGTTGGACTATTCCTTCACTCAAATATTCTAAGATATCAATATTTCCAAGAACCTCACATCTAGTACAAGTAGATTTCCCACAACATATCCTCTAGAAACAAAAGTGGAATATCAATCCAAGTGATCAATGTTCTTTAAAATCCAAAAATAAGTTTATGCTTTGAGTCAATACTAGTTGAACTACATGGTCTCTACATGTACAATGTAGGCAAGGCTTAACAACCCTCGAGGCCCTAGTTCATTCCCATTAGGTTTCTATCATGCTTTATTTCAACTTAGTAAAAAAAATAAAAATCCAAAAACATTCAAAATACAAAAATCCAAAAAACATTCACAAAATAGAAAAGGTAAAAAAAATTCAAACCAAGCGAACTACGAGCCTCTTTGTGTAAAACGTAGGCAAGGATTATCTTTGATGAGCCCCCGAGTCCCTAGGTTAGTACCTTGAAAACAATAAAAACAATATCATAAAACTCAGAAAAAATCAAACAAAGACCTATCTCCATCATCACAATCCACCAATAAACTTTTCACCCATAATAAACAAATATTCATCTTCACTCTTTGACAAAACAAAAAAGAAAACAAATTAAACATCAAAAGCTAAAACTTTCAAGCAAAAAAATCACAAAACAGACTAAAACGAATTTCAAATAATTACCTACCTATCTTTTGACAATTCACCAACAACATTCTAAGATATGCCTTAACAGATCCATTCCTACAATAGACATGATCAGCAATGGATAATACCCCTAAAACCTCAAACAAATATGGCAAGTGATACTGCAACTTTATTTTTATCTTTTTATAGTCTTATCTTGTTGATTTATTTTATTGACTCATTCCCAGGATCTCTCGAGGATGTCCATAAGGATTTAGAGAAGAAGGAATGGGGGAAATTTAGCGTCATTTTAGTTTGGTGTTTGTAAGATGTTTTTGTGATACTACCATGGAAAATACTTGTTTTATTGATTGTATGAAATTTATTTTAAGACAATTTGTGTAGCAATTGCATGTTAGGTATTTCATACATCTCTGTGTAACTAGTTCGAAAAGTTTTAACACAACCCAATCATATATTTTAAACAAAGTTTTTGTATGTTTGGTATGAGCAAGAATATTATTTTTATGTCGATTCGAAGTCCACACAATGGATACCTTGGTCATTAATACCCTGGTGCATCATATCTATTTGCTACATCAAACGAGAATGTTCAAAATGTGAAACCTTCAAACAAAGAAAATGAAAATCATCAGTACTAACAACATCAAATTTCTATGCATCGTCAAATATTTCTTCTAACTAACATCCATCCTGCATCACAATATCATTAGTACCATATCCATCATGCATCCACAATTTCATCAATACATATCATAATGATAATAAAGCAATGAAAACATCATATATCATGTATAGTCGGCATACATCCATCATATACATAATAAAAAATCATATGAAATGATATATGATTCATCCATCCACACCATAGATGCATCCATTAGAAAAGTACAAAACAATGTATAAACATACATCATCACACTAACATAAAATTAAGCCAAATCGAAGAAGGTATATCTCATATATATCATCATCAAAAAAGGAGAATGTCATAGTACATCATCATCATGGAAAAAAGTGTGATAGGATAATACAAAATAATACATATATACAAGGCCTCGACCAGGCCAATGAATATATATACAAAATCATGTCTACAAAGTCTCTAAATAACAACATCATAAAGATCAAGAACATAATACAACTACCCAGCAGGAAGAGGAGGACTCTATAGACCAAGTTGTGAACCACCATCTAGATTTGGCTATCTCACAGAGTGCCCACCTGACTCTTTGAATCTCGATCATTTTTGTGCTCATGGAACAAAAGCATCATATAGAGTTCGGTAATATGTAGCCCTCTATAATAACTGATCTCGCTTAGCATGAATACTATCATGCTTTGTCCTCAGACTGTACCTCTCTATGATAGTGGTTTGCAACTGTGTCTCAACAACAAGATGACGCCCAATATTTGTGTCTCGCTTCGCCCTCAAACCATCTCACTCTGCAATAAGATTGACAATCTATGCCTCTATGACCTGTCGCCACACTATCTTTGTAGCTAATTGTAGACCTCCATCCCCAGGTGGTGGAGGGGGACCTAGAACCTATACCTAATCCTACATCTGATTACCTTGGGCACCATCCTATCAGGACCTACCAAGCTACTCTACTAGAATCTTAAGATGCTATCTCTCTCCTCACTGACTTGTGATACCTGCTTTTCCCACTATGGGATCATCACCAATATTTCTAAATCTCATAGGAACACATCCTACCCACCACTGATCAAAATTAGGAGTGCTCCCCGGATCCACTAAACCCACTAGGCAACCCCATCCAATTGGGGAAAGAGCTCTAAATTTAGAAATAGCAACATCTCAATTAACTTGTAGACCCCATACTCTGACCTCTTTGCTGGCCCAACCAAATCAAGCCTCATAGGTGTCTGGAAAGTGACCTTGTCTCTCTCCAAACTGCTTGCATACCCTATGGGAAGATACCTCTCCAAAAGAGAGTGAGAGGAACTAATCAACCATCTAGTTTTTCGGTACTATACTAGTTGCTCTTGATCCTCAAGCCAAGCCTCACAATCCATATATGGTCTCCATATAAAACCTAGCATATCATCAAATTCATGACACCATTACGAAAGCTCCCTAGGAAAGATATAATGTAGAAAATCTCCATAACGATAAGAGTATGGATCACCAACAGTACAATCCTATATACCATCAGGTCGAGCAACTATGATGTGCTCCCAAGCCCATACATGCAAAAGAGAAACACTAACAAAAATAGATTTCCCACCCCAATATGTAACCTCATGCATATCTCTGTATAGATGGGCGAGAAGAGAGGGACCCCATGTGTATCTAGTCCCATGCTTAAACATATCCTCAATGCATATACCCCATCCCATAGGGAACTGATGGCCTCTCCTATCAGGAACAACCAGCCCCAAAACTAAAACACAAAGGACAAGGGAAACAAGATTGACACTACCAAAAAATAAGATAAATCTATCTCAGACTGATGAACCTCCAAATGTCTCATGCCAAGCACACGACGCATAGCACGGGTGCCCCGACGAACATGATAGGTAACCAGCTCACCATAGATGGGTATGTGGAGGATCCTCCACACATCCTTAAGTGTGATGGTGGCCTCCCCTATAGGTAAATTGAATGAAGAAATTTATGAATGGCACCTCTTCACAACAAAAATAATCATCACAGTGTGACATCAGATGGGAGGTATGTAAAAAATGTGATGTAGCCTTACCGTATCTAGAAAATATTGATCCAAAACATCAAATCCCATAATCAAATCGAATAGATCCTGAGGTCGTCTCTCCCTTGACATGGTTTAAGGAGCACTTGCAATCATTCAACCCATGATGTCAAGGGTTCACTCTGAAACGCGCAAAACAAAATGAAAATGATGAATAAACAACTAAAGGGTTCCAAAAATTCAAAAGCAAAAAAAATATTGCAAAAGCGAAAAAAATAGGCAAATGCGAGGAAATTTATGCAAAAGTGATGAGGAATATCAAGAGTGCAAAATTCAAAAGCGCAAAATTTTTGCAAGGGCACAAATTTATCATAAAAGCATAGAAAATGAGGAAGACCAAACAAAAGCACAAATTTATAGCAAAAGCTAATTACAAAAGCAAAAAAGTAGGTCAAAGGCGAAAATGAAGTCAAGTGCACAAAAGAATATCAAAAATGAGCTTTTCAAAATGGCAAAAGCATTGAAATTGTTTCAAAAGTGCTAAAACCCTAAGTCCTACACTTTTGACTTGTTGGACTTTAAGCATTAATTACAAGAACACATAAAGATGAAAATGAGAATCGAGAGGGTACATATCGGGGCATCGATGCCTATGGGTCGTCCATACTCTCGAAACACGTATGTGTGATGTGGGGCTCCCCAAATCAACACCATAGCTCCTCAACAACTAACAAAACAAGAAACCCGGAGACGAATTCTCTATAGGCTCAAAATGCAAATCAAGTAATTAGAACCCTAATCACCTATTTTAACCCTCCAAAACCCTAATTTTTACCTAAGAAACCTTATTTTTTACTGAGGGAACCTTCCTATGTTCAAATTAAGAGTTCTTGAGAATATTTGAACCAGAACGAAAGACCTATAGACTTATATTTTCGTCCTGCACACATTTGAACCGAAATACAACAGTATCGTGAGCTTGACCTCAAAAATTGAAATTTTTTGCCAACCTCTCGAGGAGGCAACATAGAGTCCTACCATCATTTCATTGACCACTGGGGCACAGTGGGGCATAATTTTTTTTCAAAATCTTGATCTTAACATTGAATCTTTGAAACAAAGCAACCCATACTTTGTATCAAAGAGGGGGAAAATGTAGACATGTAAAATTGACCTAACACCTATCACACACTTTAAATAACATTTTCACATCATCGACATCATTATCATCAAATATCACTACTTTCACATCAACAGCATCGAAAACCCTAATTTCCTCTTTTAATTGACTAATACGATATTATTTAATTAATTTACCTTTTTCACCATTTTTCACTAATTAAATAAATTCCATTTATTTAATAATTTCCTAAAACCCTATTTCTGCTATTAATTGAATAATACATTATTTAATTAATTCACATTTCATCAATTTCGACCAATTAAATAAATTACATTTATTTAATAATGTCCTAATTTAACTTTATTTCGTCCTGATTAGTTAAATAACACCAATTATTTAATTACGTTACTAATTCACTTTATTCCCCTAAGTTGATTGAATTATTAAAAGCATAATAATTTAATTAACTCACTTTCCCTCCAAATTTGAATAATTTGAATAAACTATTCAAAACATTATCAAAAATCAAATCAAACTAATGCAACTTTGTTTGCAAAAATCAAACTTGATTTGCACGTTCAACTCCAAAAACAATTTTAATTAAATCAATTAATGAGTCATTCTCAACCACTTTCCTGGTTGAGAAAATTATAAATCATTGATTGCTCAATCTAATTCCTAACCGATCAATCTAATTCCTAACTATTCAATCTAATCTATAACTAATCAATCTAATCCCTCACTAATCAATCTATATCCCTGACTGGTCAATCTATTCCTCAATAACACTAAGCATGCAATCAATTTGCATAGATTATTCCAATCTAAATCCTCTCAACAACCTTCAACTGTTGATCAATATATTCTACTATGCAATCCTGATCGTCCATTTCAAATTAAAATTTCTATATAACAAACCTCTTTCCTCACAAAAAAAAGGATCAAAGAATCAACATCATTTACACAAAGAAGTACTCTCGAGATCCAAATCACCATTGACAACACTCAACATATCTTCGATCGCCAACACATGCATGGTTCTTCAAAGCTCTCTCATGCAACAATGGAGGCTTCGTAGTGATATGAAAAACCCAACATCTTGTGAATACAGTCCGTCACGAGATGGTAACGCTATTATTTTTATGAATTCATGTATGCTTTCATCTTTTGATCTTGTTTCTTGAATTCAGTAATAGTTTAGTTTTATTTCATGAGTGAAGGAATAGATCTAGATTCTTGTTTTTATTAGATTAGTTTCTATTTAATTGCATTTATCTTGTTTACACACCCAAATTTTCCCCCTCACACAGGTACAATAATATTTGTATAACATTATATGATCAACATAGAATAACTTTCATATGTCCATGGGGAACTTTCTATTGGAATGATGGCCTTTGGTCTTAAAAATAATGGGGCTACCTGTAAGGCCTCACTAATGTCCAATCAACTTTGTGTTAGATACACAATTCAAAGGAAGGGTTCCTAACTAAATAGTCCACTAAACCCTTGCAAAGACTCCATTAAATTATCAACCAGGGCTTCATAAGCTTTTGATGATGTTGGCACTGTATGTGCATTCACAAACTCTACACGACCTATATCATCAATTATAGGTGGTTTACACATGTGCAGGAAAATAGTAAAGGTGGAAAAAGAAAATTAAGCATAAATTACAAAATAGGGGAAATAATTTAATCTGCTACTGATGTTATGGGTACCTTCGACTTAACACTATAACTGTTAACTGCTAAACTTGAACTTTGAAATTTCACTAGCACTTTTGATTCTTACTTCTAACTACTTGACTCACTCTAAAAGATGAACCGATGATGTATTACAGAACTTAAATCATGAGAGTAAATATCATTCACGTGCATATAATGAGGAATCTATTAAAATGAATGAAATAATGTAAACATCTAAATTAACAACAAAAATTAAGGTGGGTGAACAATACCTTGAGTAGCCCTTGCCCAAGCTATTGTACCCATGGGAGAAATCAAATGTATGCTACTTCATTCAACTAATCGTAACAGTAAATTGGAACATCTTTATTGCATATAATAGAACTCTATAAGCTGACAAGAATTTTCATAGATTCTCATTCATGAAGGCATAACAAAGATATCATCTGTGAAACAAAACTATAACTATCAAAACATATTTTCCAACTATATCTACTCCTCAACCACTGATCCAACTATATAGGTTTG
The DNA here is from genome assembly GCA_007115665.2 of Sequoiadendron giganteum. NCBI lineage: Eukaryota > Viridiplantae > Streptophyta > Pinopsida > Cupressales > Cupressaceae > Sequoiadendron > Sequoiadendron giganteum. The sequence continues at coordinate 508,566,634 of CM021102.1, forward strand.
GGAGGAGGCTTATTTGCATAAGGATTGAAAACAAAAATCAAATGAAGATGTCCACTCTCCTTCAAAATAGAGAGAGAGAAACTCTTCGCAACTGAAACTATAACTAGAAAAGATAGAAGAAGATAAATAGGTTTTCAACTCTACTTTAACAACATGACAAAGACATGCTCTATACAAACAATCATGTCAGTTTCTTGATCACTGTAAACTTTTTTTTTTTTCCATCATCTTATTGAATGCTCTAATGACTCACAATTGACCACTCCACTGATAGATCCCATTATTTTTGTAACTGTCACATTTATAGAATCCTTGGAATCTCCCTTGCAAATGGCTTAGAATCCTTTGGTTGCAAGTTGAGTTATCTAGTTGTTACAGGTTTCAACTCTTCTAGTTGCAAGGAGTTAGTTTCATCTAAAGCATACATACCATTAACAATAATGAGTTGTTAAACGCAAATTCACACTGAATTTCATACACATTCACACATTCATCTATGTAAATATCATCATATCATAATCATATTTTCACTCATCAAAGTCTAGTTTGGATGGCATAAAAGATATAAAAGGCATATAAGTTTAGGAATGTATATGAAATAAGAATCTTAAAGTGTTTAAAAGATATGAACTAAATAAGAGAAAAATAGCTATTAATCAGGCTCATCATTCCCTCCAACTAAGTAATTACTTGTCCTCAAGCAACATTTAGGACCAAAGGTTGTACTAAAGAGCCATTTCCCTGAAATTTTTCACTGCATCAACTTCGTTAACCTGTCTAAAATAGTATCACTTTCGACATGAAATCTTTGCCAACCTCAGATCCTCTGTTGTTGATATTTCATCATGGTTCCTCCCCATCCAATGTGGAACTGGGTAGAGAAGAAAAGGTGGATGAAATTTCAATGGAAACCATTTAAGTCCATTATCCCTGGCAATTTATATATACTTGTGAGACCTTCTAATAATGGATATAAAATTATAGAGGGAGTGAGGTTACTTTTTCCTTAATTTAGGGGTTGATTCCTCCATCTCTTCTTCATAAATTGGAAGGTATGATCAATGTGTCTTGTAACTAGTTGCTTCATCCTGATGTAGTCACATTCCCTGACACTCATTATTTTCTTCCCTACACCTTTATAATTTGGGAGCTCTAACCACTCATCAAAAACTAAATTAGGATCTTTGGATTCTTTCCTTAGCTACAGAGAAATAGATTTCTCCTTTTCAGTATATTCGTACAAGATCTCACCCCTTTGTTGTTCATTCCTAACATAAGAGGCTAGTGCTTTAATTTGTAAGTCCTCCACAAAAATTTGAGGATTCCATTCAATCTAATCTAAGAGCACAAGATTATGCAAGAAAAACTCATATAACCGATATTGCATATGTGGTGTAGAGTCAAAGAAAGTTTCTAAAAATAAAAAAATTATATTCATTGACATTGGAAAATCACTAATTAATTGGTTGAACTAAAAACACAAATATTTCTTCTGAAAAAATAATGCATAAACTCTTGCAAGATGTCAACACTTTAGAATTTGTGCAGCCTTATCTACCACTTCTTCAATCTTTACTTTTAGCCTTTTTATTTTTGCCTCTTTCTATTCGAGTGTCTTGGTGTGTTTGGACATCAACTCAGCTTTTTATTTTTCCCACTCCTTTTCAAATATCCCTTGGGTTCTTTTCCACAATTCCACACCTAAGGTCACTACAGATGGTCTAGAGGGAACACAAAGTGAAGGAATCAGACCCTGGGGTACTAGTTCCTTGTTTCCTGCATCTATGATAGCAAGATCTACCAATTCATCTAACCTAGACCCATGCTCAAATTTATAAAAAAATCCTCCAACTCTTTAATTCTTTTGTCCCTCTCACTTTCTCTTTTTTCTTTTGTTTTCAACAAATCTTCCAATTTCCGTATCCTCCTATAATTCTTTGCCAATATCATTTTGCTAAACAAAAACCTCTTCTCTTTCCAAAAATTGGTCATTCCTCTCACTTTTATGCTCATTACCCTCTGAATTAGGGCTCTTTAGGGTTCTTTTTCTTGTTTTCCTTACAAAAAAAGTATCCTCTAAATCATATTCAGAGGTTCTTGTAAAGTGCCATGACTGTGTATTAGGTGCATTTTCATTACCAAGGGAATTCCCCTTCAATTTTGAGTTTGTCTCAACCATAACAACATCTTCCTCTTTCTACTTTTTAACTGGTCCTCTCATAAACACCTTTCCTCTTCAAGTAGTGTGATTTCCTCCTAGGTTGTGTGGATTTATTCTACCCCATTGCAGGTGTAGAAGAAGATTCAACTTTCCTTTTCTTAGTTCTTAGTGTTTTGCTAGAGGTAAGGGTTTCTTGTATACTTTATGTTGTGGGTTGTTTAGAGGTTGTAGATTGAGTGCCCTACAAGATCGACTCCTCTAGCTCTCCTATGCTACTAGTAGGTGACATAGTAGGGGACCCAAAGGGCATTTCCTTTTCTGATACATCAGGTTCCTATACTCTTTCTGAGACATCAGGCTCTTCAAGGATGGTGTTGATATGGTTGTAATTTAGGAAACTCTCCAAAGAAACATGTGGGAATTAAATCTCAAACTTATTTTTATCAACAATGTGACTAAGCAAAAAAGTAACAATGTTGTGTTACTCCTCTTCTTTCTATACTCATAACTCATGCCTATCATGGTGAAGATGGCTTAAAGTTTGAAATGGGATGTATACAAAAATGATTTCCTACCATCATAGACTAAGTATTTGATTATGTAAGAAGCTATTGAAGCCCATATCTAGGGTAAGTATAATATTTTTGTACCTTGACAAGATGAGTCTAGGTTTTCTCCATGTTCTTTGAATTCATTCCTAACAGTAATGGCATCTACCCTCACTAGAAAATCTCCTCCTTCCTATGGTAATCTTGATATCTCAACAATGGTAGCTTCTGAAGCATCCACCCTCAAACCTCTAATATGTGATTCATCATTTTGTAGTGTGGCAGAAAATTGTTGTGTCATGACTTCATTGAACTCTGAGTTTCAAGAAGTACTCTACCCAATCATCTTGTCTAAAACTGGGTAATACCTACCTATCTTCCAACAACTGGGTGTGTGTTGTTGGTTCCCCCCGAATAATATCACCACTCATGATTTTGTTGTTGTTCTCTAATTCCCTTAATTATGCTTTTTTCTGGTTCAATTTATGGATTCAATTTATACCTATCACACCTACACTACTTCCACTATGTTGTATCTTCTCAATTCAATTGCTTCTAACCCTTCTCTTCTCCTCTGAGCTTGTATTTATGTAAAAATGGGGGAAAATATAATGGAAAAAGGTTGCAGAGGGTTTTTTTTTTTAAATTAAGAAAATGAAGAGTACCCCTCCCCCAACTAAAGATATTAAGTGTCCTCACTTAATTTTATGGGTCATGACGAAGGGCTAAATTTTAGGAAGTGGAAAATTAAATGAGATATGAAGCATGCATGAATTAATGTTAAAACATGTAGAAAATAAAGTATTATCTATGTTGATTATGATAATTTAATGCATATACCTATAGAATTCTTTTGAAATGAAACTTAACTCATGTGAAGTTGTTGATTATTGCCTGCAACGATATTTGATGTGATCGTTCGTAATTGAAATTTGAATTAAGGGACATGAATGCATGGTGCATGGTAAATGATGGTTTGGAAAGGATGTGAGATATATGGTAGATGGGATGTGAAATGAAATGTATGATAAGTGGTAAGCAAAAAAGGTTATGGAAATTCTATGTGTGAGGATGTGTATAGGCTACATGTGTAGCTACATTTACAAAATTATGGAGGTGGAAAGTAGGGATATGCAATTAATTCATTTTGAAATGACTATCAAACAATTGTTGCAGGTGCCTCCAATAATAGGTCCCTTTCTAAATATTGTCACCTTCAAGTGTGTTGCTAGAAGTCCCTATAGCTTTGCTAAAAGTTGCAGGAAATGATTTTTGTTGCTTGTCACCTTGTGTAGTGTGTGATTATGAACTGGGGTAGAAATTATACCTGTGTAACATCAATAAGTGAGTTGTGTATCTCCTCTATTGATTTTTGCATAGAACTTGTAATTTCTATAGTTGAATTGTCAAGTGAAGGCTCAAATTGTTGAATTAATGAAAGAGGGAAATCATCCTTCTACAGTGGTTTTTTATATAACTTTATTTTGTGTCATTAACTAATAAGGAGAACTTGACTTCATCAATTGTATGTAGCTATACTGATCCATTGGGAAACACTCATTTGATTTAATACAGACCAAGGCATCTTGTTTATAAATTTCCATTGTAGTTATGATATCTTGAGTCATAAAGCAAAACCCAATCACCTACACTAAATTCCCTGGTTTTGATGAACCAATCAAGCCAACAGATTAATTGATTTTGAAAAAATTTAGTGTGGTGTATGGATTCCATTATGATTTCATCAAGTGCATTAAGGTTGTATAATATCTCTTGTTGTGTTGTTGACAAGTCCATTTCGAATTGAACAACTGTTCTCAATGTTTTGTACAAATTCAATAGGAAGTGTTGCTTTCTTTCCATACACCACTTTATATGGTGTAAATCCTATTGTGGTTTTCCAAGATGTCCTATAAGCCTGGACTACCTCAAGCAACATGGTTGCCTAATCTTTCCTATGAATTTGTACTGTTTTTGTTAGAATTTTTTCAATCTACCTATTTTTGAATTCCACCTATCCATTAGCTTGAGGGTGGTGAGGTATAGATGTCTTATACCTGATCTCATACTCTTCAATCAATTTTGTGATCAGCTCTAATGTAAACTAGGATCCTTGGTCTGTGACAATTTCCCTTGGAACTTTATATCTTGTAAATATGTCTTCATAGAGAAAATTTTCCATGTTACCATCCCTAGAAAATTATAAATCCTTAACCTCCACCCACTTGGTAAGGTAATATGTGCATACCAGTATGTACTCCTTATTGTTGGATGGTGATATTAGGCCAATAAAATCTAATCCCCATTTATCAAATGGTTTTATTGCTAGTTATGGTTGCAATGGCATTTTATATTTTTTTTGTTGCTCTTCCCATTCTCTAACACCTATCACAACCCCTCATGTCCTTTACTGCATCTTTATGAAGAGTTGGCCAATAATAGCCAATGGTGAGAATCTCAAGATTTGTCCTCTTTGTTGTAAAGTGTCCCCCACAAGGTTCATCAAGGTATGCTTTGAGAATGTCATATACTTTATCTTATGTGATACATCTCCTCATAATGTTATCTAGGCCCATGTAAAATAAGTATCCAACTATTTAGGAGTAGGGAAAACTCTTGTGAACCAATTGTTTATTTTCTCTTGGGGAGAAATGAGGTGGTGTTTGTCTTGCTACTAGACAGTTGGAAATATCTAAAAACCAAGGTGTATGCAGAGATAGAGAAAATAAATACTCATTTTAGAATGAATCATCAACAACATCTTCTTCTGATTTTTTTGGTAGTTTGGATAGAAAATATACCACCATATTTGCTTTGTCTAGCTTGTCCACAATGGTAATTTTGAATTCTTGAAGCAACAATAACCACCTTACAAGACTACCACCAACCACTAGTTTGTTCATTAAATACTATATTGTTGTATGGTCAGTGTGTATGAACACTAGATATCGTGTAATATAATGCCTAAATTTTTTTATTGCATATACCACTTCCAAATTCTACTTCTTTGTCACTATATAATTGAGTTCTGCCCCTTGTAGATTTTTGTTGATGTATATATGGCATACTCCTTGTCACCTTCCTTTTTCCCAAGTACAACTCCTATAGAAAAATTAGAAGCATTTGTATGGATATGGAAAGGTAAGGTCCAATTTGGTCCTCTCAAGATAGGGATTTTAGTCAATTTTGTCTTGAGTTCTTCAAAAGAGTGTTGATAAGCAACTGTCAATTCAAATTTTACATCTTTGGACATTAAAACAAATAGTGGAGCTATAAGTTTTCTAAAGTCTTTAATGAATCTCCTATAATACCCAACATGTCCTAGGAAACTTCTAACAGCATTATGTCTTTGAGTCATAGGGAGTGTTGAGATCACTTCAATTTTGTTAAGGTCCACTTGAATTCCTTCATTTAACACAAAATGTCCTAATACAATCCCTTTTTTCATCATCATATGTTTTCATAAATTGGGGATAAGTTGTGTTCATGACACCTTTTTAGCACCTTCTCTAGATTTCCAAGTGCTTCATCATATGTATTACCATATATGAAATCATCCATGCAAACCTCCATGGAATCATGGGCAAAGCCGGAGAATATACTCAGTACTGCCCTCTGGAAAGTGGTTGTTGCATTACATAGGCCAAATGGTTGGACATAATTATCATGTGTGCACCAATGGCATGTAAATTTTGTCTTGTCCTAGTCTTCTAGGGCAATCTTAATTTGGCTATAGCCACTAAATCCATCCAAAAAGGTGAAGTACTTTTTGCCTACTAATGAATCAAGCACTTGGTCAATGAAGGAGAGTGGAAAGTGGTCCTTCCTAGTTGCAACATATAATTCTCAATGGTCTACACATATTCTCCACTTTACTCCTTTCTTTGGAACAATTACTAGAGGTGACACCCATTGACTATCAAAGATAGGATATATAAAGCCTGCATCAAGCATTTTTTATAATTTTGTTTTAACTATGTCTTTGACAGTAGATTTCATTCTCCTTTGTGGTTGTCTTATGGGTTTAAAACCATCATTGATGTAAATCCTATGCATGCACAATTTTGGGTCTATCCCCTTCATATCATGATAATCCCATGCAAAGGTTGTTGTGTGTGATTACAATACATTCATTGGTGAGGTTTGTTGTCTATCAATTACTTGATTGTTAACATTCAATGTTCTACCCGACATGATCTCTAAAGCCTTGGATGTTGTTTGCACTTATGAGATGTCAAGTCTTGTTATGTTTGGAATACATTAGTGAGGTAAAAAATTGTGAAATATTTGGGAAATTGACTCATATGAACTGAAAGGGATAATATTTTATAGAGGATCCTACAAACATGTCAAGCAGTCTTGATGTTGTAGATCCCTACCATAGTTATTTTTCATGATGTTTATTATCAATTCATCCTCATCTTGGTGTTATAACAAGGATTGCATTCAATAGTCATCAAGGTTTACAAGGATTACAAGGATTACCAATCCTCCTCATCTAGGGTAGGCCACATGGTTTGTTCTAGGTCTGTATGTGGCTAGACTGGTGGATAAAGGACTAATTTATTAGTCACATTTCCATTAGAGATAATCATATTCCTAAACCTACAACATATGAATGCATTTGTTGTTGCTAGCCAAGGTCTCCCTATAATGAGTGGGTGAACTGCAAGATTAGCCTTTGGCTACAACACCATGAAATCTGTAGGCTACTCCCACGAATCTAGTGCTATTACCAAGTCTTCAATTATACACTCAAGTTTAATTATGGACCTATCTGCCAATTGTAGAACATTAGGTGTAGGTCTGAGTTTTATCGACTATAACAACTTCATGGTCTCTTTGGTCATTATATTGATAGTTGCTCCCAAGTCAATTAGGGTGTTCTTAATGAGAGTTCCATTTATCTTTACATCCATTACATGACTCTCAGGGTCTACATACTTGGGAAAAGTTATGTTTCCAAACATAATGTTTGCAAGTTGTCCTAGGACTTGTATAGTCTAAGGATATTTCCTCTTCCTACTTGGATTTTTAAGACAAAGTTCTCTCACTATTTTGGTATAGATAGGAACCTCCTTAATGGCTTAGATAAGGGGTATTTTGATACAAACATCTTTAAGTTGTCCCAATAGGTTATTTTTAGATTATGTTTGATGTCTTTCAATTGCTAAATTATTTTAGGGAATGGGGGCTTTGGAATTGGATTGTTTTGGTTAACCTAATTTGAATCAGGCTCCTTAGGTTGATTGTCTAAGGTCTTTGTTTGGGGTTCTTCATCAATCAATTCAGTGATTCAAGGGGATGAAGTCCCATCCAAATTTTTCCCTAATCTTAGGTGGACATAACTTACCTCTACCCCATAAGTAGGGTATTGAAAGCTTCATTAGTGTAGGCCTGTTGAATAGGCTTGTTATTGGGGTTAGGTATAGGTTGTGCTAGAAGTTGAGGTGCTCTAGGTGGTTGTGGTGCTAGATTTGTTAGGTTTGGAATAATAGCTTTCCATTGTGGCTACAAAGGCTACTATGGCTACCTATAATTCATGTTTTGGTTTTGCCATTATTGGCCTCTTTGCCACTGAGGTTGTCATTGGTTTTGTTGGGGTGACCATTGGAAATTATAGTTAGATCCTTGGTAATTTTCTGATGTCCACATATTTTTCTTCTGTTGGTTCCAATTGGTTTGAGGAATTTTCCATTGTTGGTTTTACATATTGGCTCAAGATCAAGGATTTCAATTAGGAAGATTTAAATTGTTACCAGTAAATGACATTAATTCAAAGAATTTTGGGGCATACCTTGTCTTGGTTTCCATGGTTTCCTTTGAGATATATAGAATACTTGTCCATCTTCTCCTTCCATTGCATGAAAGTCTGATATCCCTTCGGAGATACTTGCCACCTTCTTGCATTTGTGGTTAGTCCTTCTTTGTCTATAGTGTGGGCAAGTATTCTGTAATAGCTACTTCTACCTCATCCTACTTCTTTTTGATATGGAGGGTACCTAGTTATGTAGCCAGATGGTTGATAATATCCCCCTTCATATTTGATAGAAGATTACTCAATTCAACTCTAGTGAATCCATTAGATAGTTTGATGATGGAAGATGCCCTATCTCCTCTAAACTTCTTTGTGAGAGACCTTGAATAGTTCTTGCATGCCTTGTAAATCTCCTCAAATGGTGCGTGAGAGATATCTCTTGTCCCAATGAGGTTAAGTGCATCCATGCAATACTCATTAATCCTCTTAAGAATGTCATCTTTAAAGACTCGTCAGAGAGTCTAATCTGGTGGGTTTTCTTAAGGAAAAATTAAAACCTTCCATGTAGTCTTTTAGGGATTCATCCTCCTTTTATGACATCCTGAAGATATCATGTCTCTTTCTAAATATTCCTCTACAACTTAGTCCTAGTACTTCTCTAGGAACTTTGTCTTCATGGTATTCCAATTTGGAACAACATATCTTCCCAAACCCATAAACCATCTCAGGGAATATGTGTATCTGTAGTATAATAATAACTTTTTCACAACACATCAAACTCAGAAAGGAATGTATTTGGGTCCTCTGTGACCAACCTATAGAAGATAGGTAATGTTGAAGGAAGTATTCCTTTAGGGTTGTTGGAAACAGTTTGAGCCTATGTGTATCTGTAGTATAATAATAACTTTTTCACAACACATCAAACTCAAAAATGAATGTATTTGGGTCCTCTGTGACCAACCCATAGAAGATAGGTAATTTTGAATGAAGTATGTTCTTCGGTGTAGTTTCTCTCTCTTAGTTGGTAGTGGGGAACTCAAAGGTTACATGCTCTGGTGGGTCTTCCACTACATCATCACCCATGGTGATGATATGTGTGTGGGAAGTCTCCTTTTTATCTAATATGTATATTGGTGTTAGGTATGATTCTTCTTCAAGAATACTCTTACTTTGTTCACTATGGTCACCACTATCCTCTAAATATTTGTGTGTTGAGGGGAGAAATTTTCCCAAAGCCTCTTGCTACCTTCACATACAATAATTATGACTCTTTAGATCAACAAATCTCACACATTGCTAGTAAATCATTTTTGTATTGATAACTAAATCCTAATTACCATAATGTTGAAGACATCATTCTAACTATGAAAGCTTAAAATAACATGGGAGAATCTTGAATGTAGCACCATCCCCAAAAATGATACCAAAAATGTAAGGCCTCACTAATGTCCAGTCAACATGTTGTTAAACACACAATTCAGAGGAAGGGTTCCTAACTAAATAGTCCACTAAACCCTTGCAAACATTCCATTAAATTATCTTTGTAAGCTTTTGATGATGTTGGAATTGTATGTACATTCATAGACTCTACACAACCTATATCATCAAGTGTATGTGGTTTACACATGTGCAGGAAAACAATAAAGGTTGGAAAAGGAAAATAAAGCATAGACTACAAAAGAGGGGAAATAACTTAATCTCCTATTGATGTTGCAAGTACCTTTGGCTTAACACTGTAACTGTTAACTGCTAAACCTAAACTCTACAATTTCACTAGCACTTTTGATTCTTACTTCTAACTGATTGAATCACTTTGGATGAAAACTCAATGATGCATTACAAAACTTAAATCATGAGACTAAATATCATTCATGTGCAAGTAATGAGGAATCTATTGAAATTAATGCAATAATGTAAACATCTAAATTAACAACATAAATTAAGGTGGGTGAATAGTACCTTGAGTGACCCTTCCCCAACCTATTATACCCATGAGAGAAACCAAATATGTCTTACTTGATTCAACTAATCATAGTAGTAAACTGGAACATCTTTATTGCATATAACTACGCTCTACAATCTGACAAGAATCTTGACAAATTTCTCATTCATGAATACATAATAGAAAACTAACAAAGATATTGTCTGTGAAATTAAACTATAACTATCAAAACATATCTTCCAACTAGATCTACTCTCAAACATTGATCCAACTATATAGGTTTTGGAGGAGGTTTATTTGCATAAAGATTGAAAACACAAATTGAATGAAGATGTCCACTCTCCTTCAAAATAGAGAGAGACAAATTCTTTGCAACTGAAACTATAACTAAAAAAGATAGAAGAAGACAAATAGGTTTGTAGCTATACTTTAACAACATGACAAAGACATACTCTATATAAATAGTCACGTCATTTTCTTAATTAATACAAACTTCTTCTTTCCTCCATCGCCTTATTGAATGCTTCGATAACCCATAATTGACCACTCCACTGACTACTTCCATAATTTATGCAACTGTCATGTTTCCAACATCCTTGGAATCTCCCTTGTAATTGGACTAGAATAATTTAGCTATAGGTTGAGTACTCCAGTTGTTGTGAGTTACAATTCTTCTGGCTGCAAGGAGTTATTTTCATCTAAAGCATACATACCATTACCAATCATGAATTAAACACAAATTCACACTGAATTTCATAAGCAATCACATATTCATCCATGCAAACATCATCATATAATAATCATATTTCCACTCATCAAAGTCTGGTTTGGATGGAATAAAAGATATAAAAGATATATAAGTTCAAGAATGTATATGAAATAAGCAGCTTAAAGTGTTTAAAAGATATGAACTAAAAAAGAGAAAACTAGCTATTAATCAAGTTCATCACTACCTATCAATGAGTAATGACCATAATATTTCATGATATGATGTATACCCTCATGGAAGATTATGTTGATGATTTATTAAAAGAGTCACTTAAAAGAGGTCATCTAGATGTGCTTGCAAAAATCTTCAATAGGCTCAAAAATATAGTGTCAGATTGAATCCAAGGAAATGTCTCTTTGAAGTTACTTCGGGAAAACTACTAGGGTATATTGATCCTCACACAGACATAGAGGTTGATCGTACAAAGGTAAAAGCCATAGTTTATATGCCTCTACCCGTAAATCTCAAAAAGATATGAAATCTACAAGGGAAACTATAGTCAATCAATTGATTTATTATACAAGTTTAGTTGACAAGTGTCATCCTTTTAAATATCTATTGCATAAAGGTGACACCTTCAAATGATATTAAAATTATCGACAAGTTTTTTAGTAGTTGAAATATTACCTCGCATCTCCTCCAATATTGATGCCACCAATTCAAGGAAAAACATTGCACTATTATACATATCCGCTACTACATCGACACTTGGAGCTCTCCTTGCACAACATGACTATTCAGGCAAAGAGCAAGCCATCTACTATGTCAGTCACACTCTAGTATGCTATGAACTTAACTACACTCCTATTGAACGTGAATGTTTAGATGTTGTTTTTGCTTCCCAAAAGCTAAGACATTACATGCTAAATCATCAAACAAAGCTTATTGATAGGATTGATCTACTCAAGTACTTGTTAAACAAAGCACCACTCAGAAGAATATTAGAAAATGGGTCATAATCCTAAGTGAGTTTAATATTGAATATGTAGAAAAAAAAATATATCAAAGGATAAGTGATTGTTGATCAGTTAGAAAATGCCCTCATAATTGTAGATCATCCACTGATATCATATTTTTTAGGATGAAGGAATATTCACTATAATCCCCACTCACTTGTGGAAATTATACTTTGATGGTTCATATACTCAACATAGTTTAGGATAAGGCATATTATTCATAACACCACAAAGTGATTGTATCTTGAAATCATATTGGTTGGCATTCCCTTACACAAAAAATATTGTTGAGTATGAGGCATTGATCATTGGACTAAGAATGTCAATACAATGGAAAATTAAGGAGCTATAGGTTTATGGTGATTCCTAGCTTGTTATTAGATAGGTGAATGATGACTATTAGACTAAAGATGAGAAACTATAGCCCTACAAGAAAATGGTTAATAGTTTCAAACATGACTTCAAACAAATATCATTTGAGCATATCCCAAGGATAAATAACCAATCAGTCAATGCAATGGTGTGATAACCCATTCTAATTATTACTTTATTATATTATTGCAAATGATATTATGAATATTTAATTTTTAAAATACATAACTAAGCATTTATTTTCAATCATAGCAACACATTTCTAATTAAAATGGGTCAAATATATATATTCATTTCCAGTGTCAATTACAATATCCAAGTTGACTTGGCTCATAGGGCCACAAATTCAATATAATATACAGTTTTACATCAAGGTTACATCATAATCCATGATAATCATAAAAATATCCAAGGTTTCCTCTTAACACTCGTCTCCACTGGTGGACAAGAATGTGGTTGAAGTGCTTTACCGCCCAACCATGAAGCTTACACTTCCCTGGAATTCTTCCAACTTGAAGAATACCTAACCCTACACAAAAAATTTAGCAAGAGAACAATCTACAAGGTGGAATCTGGTGCTTACCCAATCATCAACAAGCATCTCTAACTATTGTAGACACTGAAAAATGTCCTAAGTCTGTGAGCATCATTTTTCTTGCTCACCATCTTTCGATAATTGAATAATGTTTGATCATATTCCTCTATTAATTAAATAATTTTTAATTATTTAATTGATTCACCCTCTCATTTCTATTTTGATCAATTAAAATTATTTAATTGTGTCACTAATATATCCCTTTCTCCAATAATTAAATAAATTATTTATTTAATTATTTGTCTTGCATCCATAGTCAAATAATAATTATTTGACCCTTTATTCTTCTATAATTAAATAATTGATGAAATTATTTAATTATGTGTCATTCCTCCCTTTTGAATAAATTATTTAATTATCCATGTCTAATTTCTATCTCCTCCTTTAATTAAATTTATGAATTTAATTAAATCTCCTGTTTCATTTCCTCTAAATAAATTATTTGAAATAAATTATTTATTTGCCACTTGTCCCTCTCCTCCATTTTCTAATAAATAATTTAAAACAAATTATTTATGCACCTCTTTTGGTCAAAGATGCCTTGTCATTAATTCTTGTCATTTCCTGCATTTTTGTCATAGTCGTCGAGTGTCATAGTCGTCGTCGTATCTTTTCCATGCATGGCATATTCTAGTTGCATCAATTTTCAACCGTTGATCTAAGCATATTTCTAGAATCTCGATCTCAACCCTGCATTTCATAACCCCTGTCTCATTCATTCTCATCCATTGATCTTGGAATCCTTCTAGAGGATTAATCTCAGCCGTCCATTCAAAAGGTTGTCTATAAAAGCAACTTTTCTCCTCCATTTTCAATTTAATAGCTAATTGTTTCCAACTTTCTACTTACTATTTTGCAAGTATTTGCACATGTGAAGCAACAAATCTGAGGGCAAAGATTGCAAAAAGGAGAAATAGGAGAGCAAGGGAAGTGATTCAAAATTCAAGCATTGTGAGTATTGTGATTTAATGTTATTATTTTCTCATGCTTTCATTGTTTTCTCTTGTTTAGGTGTGGTTAATGGTCTAGAGGTATTAGTTGTCACTATTTTAGGCTAGGAATTCTCTAAACCCATCTTACATTAGTGAACCTGATGTGAATCTTACAATTTTGTAGAGAAATTTGTTTGTTTTCTTGTTTGTTTTGTTGTTTTGTAGGTTACGGCCAAGAATTCACACAAAATACCGTCATATTATTTTGATCATAGAAAAATGGGCGCATGAAATCTTAAAAAATGATTATCTGGGTTTTGTAGGCCTTGCTTTTTATCTTTCTGGAACTTCAAATGGTTTGAATTTTTGATATGTTTTGAGAAATTTATGACCATTTTAGTGCTTGCAGCTTTTTAAGATTTAGTTTTTAAGATCCGAATTTTCTTTTGTTTATAACACTTTTGTTGTGAAGGATTTTTCCAAACTTTTTCTGGGTTTTGAAGGTCTATGTCTTAGCTTTCCATAGGTTTTTACAGTTTAAAATTTTGTTTAAGTTATCACTATTTTTGTTTTTTTTTTTATTCAAGTTGTTTTGGTTTATTGATGTTTTGTTTTCAGCGTTTGACTTTCATCATGAAGATCTAACTTGTGGTTTTGCAGGATTTTTGGCTTGTTTTGGATAAGAAATATTTTGTATTTTTCAACACACTTTTTTAAGAGCTAAAATTGTATTCCATTCATTAGTTTTAAAATTTACAACAAATTGCATTTACACTTATGAGGATAAAATGAACCGCAATTTGCATATGTCACTCATTTGGTCTTAAAATTTATAACAAATTGCATATTTCATTCATGGGCTTAAAATGAATAACAAATTGCATATTTCATTCATGGTTTTAAAATGAACAACAGTTTGCATATTTTCACTCATGGGATTTAAAATTGATTTGCACCACATTTCATTGGCTTAAAAAGAATCAAAGTGTTTTCAAATAATAAGCAGGGTTTAAAATCAATCGATTGTCTTTTAGTGTAGAAAACACTTCAATTGGTGCTTTAAAAAGAACATCTATCTTCTTTCACATATATTAAACTAGAGGGTAAATGAACACCATTTCTTAGTGTTTGAGGGTGGTAGGTATTATGCTCTCACCTTGTGCAAACTCGATGATCAGAAAGCCAGACCCATCTATTTTTGTGTTCACCCATTAGAAGGGCCTACCTTGGTGGGAAAAAGTACTCACCACAAGGAACAACCCTAAGCAGTAACGAGCTAAATCCAAGTGCTTCCAAACCGCTATAAAAAAATTTTATTGCAAGGAAAATTTGCAATCAACGGGATGCGGTACGTGATAGCTCTCCCCCAATATCTTTATGATATGTAACCCCTTGTTCTAAGGGTAGGGAGACCTCCTAAGGGAGTTTATCATAGTACCCCCTGAACTAGATGCCCTTACTAGACACCTCTTGTTTTTAGCAGCCAAAATCCTTCTATTTGTTGGTGCAAGAGGTCGGACCTCTGAAGTCGTCCCACATACTCGTGGTTCTTAGTAGAGATGAAGAGTTTGTCACGGGAGATTCATGAGAACTTGAAGCTTGGTTGACCCAAGAAGTGAGTACCATGTTGGGGCAGACAGTGTGGCCAAGCTTCTAAGTCATCTGCTAAGAATAAGCGTGGTTGGTTAATCCAAGTGGGAATTCAGCGAATATTGCCCTTGCCAACCTTAGGATTGTGCTTGTCTTCTTTAAAAAAATCACATTTTTACATCAAACCATTCCTCAAACAAAGTGTTTGATACTGTCTGTTGTGTTTTCCAGTCATATTCCATAAGAAACAATCAAAACTCAAATCAAAAACCATTGAAAATATAAAAAATTATCAAAAATATCATTCTGGAACCGCAACCGTCAAACACAGACCTGCAAGTTTTACCAGCCCATTCTAAGCATCCCCATTAGGAAAATATTGCATCATAGGTTGCACCCCTTCATTCCTTGCATTACACAATTTAGACTTTCACCCTTAGGTTGCATTTAGGCCTTCAAATTTTGAACATAGGGAGACCTTTGAGCTTTTGAAAATTTTGGGTTACACATTCTATTTGCCATTGACCATTTTCATTGTCATTGTCTTGTTCATTTGTTACTTTTTCAAGTTTGATCTTGGTCTTGTGTGTCTTGGTTGTTCTCTTATGGTCAATGACATTTGGAATTTGTTGCCTTGGGTTCACATTAGCTTGATTGCCACCCTTAGTTTAAAATTATTTCACATTACTCTCATTTAGACTCATATTGCCTAGATTGCACTTTGCATCCTTATACACCAAAAATATAAAAACATAGCATAGTTTCAATTGCATTATTATCTTCACCTTGTCACTCACTTTGATCATCAATCATATTTTAGCATTCCTTATCATTCATTATCCTCATCCTTTGGTCATTATTGTCCTTGCATTTTCATACCCTAGAATCTAAAAATCCAAAAACATAGTTTAGTGTCATCCACATCTTGCATTATCCCGCAACTTGCAAATGTCTCACATGGTTGAAACAAGGTCAAAATCCAAAAGAAAGGACATGGAATATTCAAGTGACCCTTTTCATGACACTACCCTTGGGTTTAATTCAAATTAATCAACACCTCACAAAGAGATCAAACCAACAATTGGGACAATCCAAGTCACGATGAATTCAACAAGAAATGGGAAAACCTAAGCATAAAATAATTCAACAAATAATTGACTCCTCAAGAAATTGAAAGAACTTATCAAGATCCAAAAATTTTAAATATTATTGATCAACTTGTTAGTGTTGATCCTAATAGATACTTATGTGCACTAGCTAAAAAGGGTGCCAAATTACCTCAAGGTTTTGATGGATCGACCATTGTAGAAGAAGAAACTGAAAATCCATTTTCACTTGGCATGCCTTCATCATCTAAGGAATCAAACATATCCCTTGGGGAAACCTCACACATGAGTACCACTACCACACATATCCCAAATATCCCAACATTTGGAAACAAGGTAACCCATACTACTACACAAGGACAAAATTCTACACTTGGAAGCACCTCCAACTCCATGGGTAAGACCTTTACAAATCCCCTCTTCCAAAACACACATCAAGGTTATACTTTACAAGGTCCTACACCTTTGACTCACAATGAAAACCAAGGTCCCATTCCTACACTTCAAAACACAAACCATGGATCCTTGTTCCAATTTTCAATTCAACCTAGAAAGGTCCACATTGTCTCACAAAAAATCCCAAAGCAAAACAATAATCAAGGATCCATCCCATCATTCCAAAATTAAAATCGAGGGTTCCTCTCATCATTCCAAAATTCTAACCAAGGAAACATTCCTTCATCACAAAATGTCAATCAAGGGCCTACATCTTCATTTCAAAATACCAACCAAGGGACCCTTCCTTCATCACAAAACATTGGTCGAGGACCAACACCTTCATTTGCAAACCAATGACCTAACTTTAAAAACCAAAACACAAATCAAGGGTATACACATCAATTCCAAAACACCATACCACATGCAAACATGACCTTTGGAACAAACCTAAATGCCAATTTCGTTCCAAATCAAACCAACACAAATCAATATGGCAATCAAGGTCTCACCTCACAAGGCATCAATCATAAGTCAAATCAAACCTATGACCTCAATGCTAGCATCATGACACCAAATCAAAGCAATGCAACACCATCTCTTGCAGAATTCTTGGATACAACAAGTGAAAACCCTTCAACAATAGATGACTAACATGCAATTGGGGACCAACAAAAAGACCTATTCCATGGAGGAATTATGCCCCTTTCCATTCGATCAAAATTTATATATGCCACCATTTCCCCTCATTTTACAACACCACCTTTGCCTAAGTATAAGGAGATAGGGGATCCAATAGAGCACATTTGAGAATTCAACACATCATGTATGGAAGTCTCATATGATCCAACTTATTTAATGAGACTATTTCGACAAAGTCTTCCAGGGGTAGCTTTAGATTTTTTTTCACATCTTCCTCCAAGAATAAGAACATGGGGTGAACTGGCCAACAAATTCATTAATCATTTTTCCTTCAACATTAAAAATGTTGTCACCCTTGCAACATTAAGTACAAATAGACAAGAAGTAGAACCCCCTACCTCATTCTACCAAACATGTTGAGGTTTGGTTATCAAATTCCCTTGTCACATTCCTAAAAAAAAATTGGTCACCATGTTTGTGGAAAATCTTATGTGAGGGGGGAGAAGGAAATTAGATTAATGATCCAAGAGGGACATGAAAGCAATCTGACGAAGAAATCTAATCTATAGCCAAAAATCTTAAATCTAAGATCTAGAAACTCCTACACATACGAAATTGAAACTATTCTATTGCAAGCATGATAATGAACCTATTAATTACCAAATGAGAACAAAAGATTGTTTTTACCATCCCATAGCAGAGTGTATTCGCTTGATGTTGGATTGCTCTTATCACAACGAAGCCTCCAAAGTGTGTGTGCAAAGTGTGGATGAATGCTTTGTGTGTTTGGTTGATCGAAGATAATGGATGAATCTCTCTCAATGATGATCTTAACAGCACTTCGTTGCTCAATGTATGTTGATTCTCCAATCCCTTTTTTGTGAGGAGAGAGGTTTGTTATATAGAAAATGAGATTTGAAATGGATGATCAAGATCGTTTTGAAGAATATCAAGATCAACGGTCGAAGTGTGTTGAGAGGATTTAGACATGAGATAATTTTGCAAAGTGGATTGCACAATTTGTGTGATTGGGAAATAGATTGGCCAGTCAAGAATGTGATTGATCAGTTAACAAAATAGATTGATCAGTCAGGATTGTGATGGCTTAGTTAGGAATGTGATGTTTTAGTTAACAAAATAGATTGGTTAGTTAAAAAATTAGATTGCTTAGTCAGCAATCATAATTTGCTCAATCAGAAAGTGGGTGAGGAATATGAATTAATTGATTTAATTAATTTATTTATTTTTGGAGTTTGAATGTGCAAATCAAGTTTGACTTTTGCAAATAAAGTTTCATTAGTTTTGATTTGATTTTTGATAATTGATTTGAATAGTTTGATTTAATTATTCAAACATTAGAGGGAAAGTGTTGTAATTAAATTATTATTTAATAATTTAATCCACTTAGGGGAATAAGATGATTTAGCAATGTAATTAAATAATTGGCATTATTTAATTAATCTAGACAAAATAAGGTGGGAGTAGGACTTTATCAAATAAATGAGATTTATTTAATTCGTCGAAATGATGAAACATGAATTAATCAAATAATGTTATTTTATTTAATTAATAGAGGAATTAGATTTTTTCGAACTTTATTAAATAAATGAAATTTATTAAATGTGTCCAAAATGATGAAAAAGTGAATTAATTAAATAATGTTTTATTATTCAATTAATAGAGGAATTAGGTTTTTTGATGTGATGCGATGTTGTGTGATGTGGGAATGTTGCGATATGATTTTGAGCATTTTGGGATGATTCTGAGGTGATGTGAGATGATCTAAGACATTATGGGATGATGTCGAACTGTTTCGGGGTGATTCCAGGATGATTCAAGACATTATGAATGATTATGAGTTATTATGAGGTGTTACAGGATAATTTTGAGTCATTTCAAAGTTTTACGGGATGATTTCAAGTCACTCTCAAGTGTTACGGGATGATTCCAAGTCATTTTGAAGTGTTACAGGATAATTTTGAGTCATTCTGAAGTGTTACGAGATGATTCTGAGTCATTCCAAAGTGTTACGGGATGATTCCGAGTCATTCTTGTTATGCCTTGCATAACCACCTCATCTTTTGCCTTGGTCAAAATGGGTCCCCCTTTTTTGTTTTCTGTCCTTGGTTGTTTTTCAACAAAGTTTGGAGTTTTTCTTCTTCCAATGTTTTGTTTTCCTTTTTGTTTTGGCGGAACCGGAACCGGAACGAAATCTAGTTTGAAACTTGTTTTGAGGATTCTATTCCGATCCCAGTCCCACTTGTCTCTTCATTAGTCTTTTGGGTTTTATCTTTGTTGTTTTGTTAGAGGTAGAGTCAAAATGGATATTAATTGCGGAATTTATATATAGTGTCGAACTTGTTTCCATCCCACCTCCCCCTCTGCCTTTTAGTTTGTTTGTTTGGACTTGAGATCAGTGTTGTTTTTCTTGTTTTGATCTCGGTGTTTCTCTTTTGGTTCTTTCTTTTCTTGTATTCTTTGTTGGAGGAACCGAAACCGGAATCGGAACCAAACTCAAAACTTGGACAAAGTTTCCAAATCAGTTTCCACTCTGTTTTCAGTCCCGCCTTTCTTGTTGTTGTTTCACTTTACTTTAGTTGCACAATGGTCTTGTGCCTATTCCTGCCGTGATTCCGCGTCTGACCTACCGCATTAATGGCATTAATTACAAGCACCTCCTATGTATGAGGTTCGCTTTTAACCTTAATTAAGGTTAACTCACTGGTTATTATCACCGTTTAACAAGTAAGATCAAACCAGAGCTGCAATAGAGCATTTGGGAGCGTGATTCAATTGAGGACAAAGCATTTTACGCACAGGATTCGCATCAAGGGCCAACCTGTTGGATTGCTTTTGGAGGTAGGGTTTTTGTTCTTCATTTTCTTTTCTTTGTGTTTTGTTTGGTCTCTTGTTCTTCATGTGGGTTTGTAGCTCTTAGTTTTCATTCAAATCCTTGTTGTTTGTTTTTCATGTCTTCTCTTTTGTTCTGTTTATTTTTCTTATTTTTGGTTTGTCTTTTATTTTACTGTTTGTCGTTTTCTTGTTTGTTTGTTTTGCCACGGTCGTTTTCACATTTTCTTCGTGCCCATACCGTGGTGCCCTAGGTTTTTGGGGGTGTCAATCGTCTACCACATTATTTTTATGGTGTTCTTGAATCTATTACTTTACCTTTACCCAAGTTGCTAAATTTCCTCTTGGTCATATGGGGACAATCTTGTACTATTATTTTTAAGCTCCTATGTTTTGTCAGGTGACCTCATTTTTAGATTATGATGTCCTTCGTTACCCTATTGAAGTTTCTAATGATGTCACGATTGTTTTAAACTGGGGTCAGATCTAGAATTGATTTCGATCTCAAACCTTGGTCTGTGATGGATGTTGGATCAGTCTCTAAGTTCGCTTCTGATAAGTTATAATTTTTTGCAAAATGTTGTTCACACAGTCGGAACGGGAAGTGGAACGGGACATAGGTTTGAAATTTCTTCATTGTACCCAAATCAATTTCCATTCTGATTCTGATCCCGAATACTATTATGACTCCGCCTCTGACCACGCCATATGGTTTGTTGAGAGCTCAATGCCCATTCCAGTCCTGACCCCGACAGTGTTTTAAAAAGGCTTTTTAGGGATGTCTTTTATTTGGTCCTGCCTCCAGTGTGTATGAAGGGTAAGATCTCTAACCAAGTTTTTGTTATACTTCTTGTAAATCTAATCTGGGGTTTTTCTTGCAGAAACTAAAGAATGTCAGGAGTGTTGAGCGAGGCTTCTCAGAGGAGTCAACCTACAGAAACTTCAAAACCAACAGCTAAGCCTAAAAAGGTTAAGCCTGAACAACTGCCTTATACCTTGAGGTATAATCATCAGGGTCCTATCATCACTACTAGCAAGGTGGAGTCTGATTGGGCAAACATAATTGATACAAATCTGGGTCCATTCCATTATGAGGATTTGTACTTTGAAATATTTGTTGAAGAGGTGACAGGGAGGACCCAAAGCGTAGTTGAATCAAGATTGGCTCATATCACTGTTTTTCCTCTGCCAATTCAATGCCCTAAACTAATAATGACAACAGTTAGAGCCTATAATCCGGCTACTAGATAGTGTGTGGATTCACAAGGCAATGTCATAATTGATCTAACTCCCCAAATGTTCCAATTTATGTTCAATGTCCCCAATCCAAGGAATCCTAAGCAACTCAATGAGGTGGAGGCTTTGAAAATATATAGCAATCATAAGGAGGCCAACAAAGCTCATTTGAATAAGAAATGGTTGAGGACTAAGAAAAAGTCTCTAATTAAGCTTCTAGATCAGCCTAAAAGGGTGAAGTTCTACAAGGAGGTTGGGGACATAATAATGATGTTATCCAGAGTCTTTGGAAAGAGGGATGCTTTTCATTTTAAAGAATGGATGTTTCCATTCATTCAGACAATCTTAGATGGTAGGAAACAATTTGATTGGCCCCTGATTGTGTCTGAAATCATACACAATCAAATGGTTAGAGTAAGAGAAACCAAGAGTTTCTTTATGACCTCTTATGTCATTTATGCAGCAGCGAGGAGAGGAATTTTTCAAGAGTTAAACAGAGTCGGGGTGTTGGGAGAAGCTGATGGACAGAATAAAGTATGGAACCATTATGATAAGCTATCCTTGCAGATTTTTGAACTGTATTATAGAAGAGTTAATGATGCATTTTTGTATGTTATTATTAACCAGCTTAATGGAGATGCAAGGTATAGATTGAACCAGGAGGCCATGGTGTTCATTACAAAGTGGGGATATTGGTTTATCCAATACCCCAAGTTTACTTATTTCAGGCTAGTTGGGTTTGATGGTCATCCTCACTTACTCCCTAGATGCTGTAGCAACAGGATGGTTTTAATGGATTTTTTTTACCAAGCCTTGGGGGTTAATGCTAAATTTGGTATAAAGCATAACCCCGGTTGTCATAAGTTCCCCATGCAGTTGGGTGAATATAGCTGCCCACACCTTGTGAGAGCTAAGGTTGTTTGCAATGAATTAATGCATCTGAAATTGGGCCTATATACCTCTAGGAAGCATTTTGATCCAAAGAAGAAGATGAATTCCTTGCTTGCTTCCATTTTTGATAGACACTTCAATCTATTGGAGGACTTCTAGAGTGATCTTCGGGATGAATATGACTTGAGGAAGAGGAATTATGAAAGATTGTCTATCCCACTCATGGTGGAATATGGGGTTAAAGTGGACATTCCTGAAACACTATCAGATGATGGTGTAGTTTTGGATCCCTTATATGAGGCACAGGATGTAGGTACCAAGAATTTAGATCCTATAGATTGGGATGCAGAGGAGACAATATATATTAAGCAAATAGGAAGACCAGTGTTGGATAGAAGTATCCAATGGGTCGTGCTGAGAACCAAGGAGCCTAGGGGTCAAAACTCCAAGAAAAGAAAAGGTGCAAGTACCACACAATGGTACAAGAGAACGAATAGAAGAATGCCTCCAAAGGAGCCCTTGGAATTCTTCCCTCCTGACATAGAGGAATTTGAACTTGAAGCTTTGGCTCAAGATTTGCCTGAAGCACATGAAGAATAAATCCCAATAGGACCTGTGGCCTCAGCATCATTTGTGGGTGAGTCACCATCTCAACTCCCTCCTACAAAGCAATCAAGTGGAGAAATGCCTAAGGGGACTCACCATGAAGAAGCTGAGACTTTAAAGGGAAAGGAAGTTGAGATGGAAATTCATGATATAGAAACGAACTTTGAGGGTACTTTTTCAGATAAGGAGACACAAGAGGAGATGCCTCTTGATGAAACCGAGCATGTTTTGACAAAAGAGGATCAATGGGCACTACTTTAAGAAGCTAAGAAAGCATCAGATGCCAAAGCACAAGCTGAAGCTTTGGAAAAACAACAGGAATTAGATGTCAAGGCACATGCTGAAGCTTTGGCAAAACAAAAAGAAATGGATACAAAAGAACAAGCTAATGTAGTACTCCAACAACAACAGTTAGAGGCCAAGCAAAAAGTTGATGAATTGATCAAGAAGCATAAGGAAAAGGAGCATGAGCTCAGAGTAAAGGAGGAAAATGATAGATTGGAGATGCTGCAAAAGATTCATGAGCTGGAGGAAGAGAAGGCCAAACAAAGAAGAGAAAGGGAGGCCCTTGAGGCTAAGTTTAAAATGATTGAAGAGGCTTATAAGAAAATAGAGGAAGCAAAATGCTTGCAGAAAGAAAAGAATGTTGAAGAGCTTGCTAAGCAACAACAAAAGGAGAAGGAAGAGTGGGACAAGCTCAAGGACTTGGAAGGAGAAAGAGATAAGTTGCTTGAAGAGAAGAGGTTGGAGGAAGAACAACTAAAAAAGGAATGAGAGAATAAAAGGCTACAGGAGAAGAAGGATAGGGAAGAGGCTGAGAAGGTTGCACAAGAGAATGCGGAAAAAGAACAGCAAAATGTGTAGGAGGTTGATTCTCAACCTAAAGTTAATTTATTGTGGCCACTATCTTCTACAACTATTGCCTCTTCCTCTGCAGTAATGGCTACCACTCCTAGTGCTCCTACTTGGCTAAAGTTGGATCTTGAAAAGAAACAATTAGCTCCACCACAGCCTCTTAATTGGGAAGAAATGATGAAGGAGATAGAAAAGGAGAGACCCAAGAAGAAGGCCAAAGTTCTTCATTCCACAAGGCTCACCGAGGTAGGGGAGATCATTGAAAAATGTACCATTCTGGTGGTGGACAAGGACAGAGGAGATGTCCAAATAACTGATTATCGATTGGGCATGGTCAATTTAGGGAAGCCTACAAGGAATCAATAGATGAATCTGATTGATGTTGTAGCTTCATCCACAAACTCCAGAATGATCAAAGACAAACAAAGAAAGGATGAGCTTAAGGCTCAATTGGATCAGCTGCATACTTTCTTAAGAGATGTTTCCACCCCCAAGTCACAACAAGTTGTTGCTTTGGAAACGCCATTCTTACTCAGCAAAAGAGAAGTTGATGATCTAGTGCAAATGAAGAGTAAGTCTGGGATGATGGATAGATGGATAGATAAGCTTAACCAGGAAGTGGGTGAGGTGTTGGTAAGCAGTTTTGAAATTCATAAGATAGCGTTGGAGTTGATAGAGGAAATGAGTCACCACACTGAAGATTTAGGAAAGCAAGAGGAGGAATATAGGGGGTATGTTCAGAAAATAAAGGATATCAATAAATTACCAAAGTCAACTCTTCTTGTGCAATCAATTCTCGAGGAAGACAATGCAGATTTCTTGGAAAAATCCTCAAGCATAATCCGGTTTAGATATGATTTTATATACAAGCATAGGAATGAAATTCAAGATGCTAGTAAGGACTTGAATGAGCAGCTTGATGAACTAGAAGCTATTGTAGCCATTCTAGTTAATGTGGATATACCGATTAAGGAGTGCATGCCTCTGAATCAATTAAAGGAGAAATGGGAAAATAGGTTTCAAGAGGTTATGCAAAAAGAGGACGATGGAGAGGATTTATTATTAGATAGACTAATGGATGTTAAGGAAGAAGTGAAAGTTGTAAGGAGAGAGTTGACGAAATTAAAAGATATGAAGGGATTTGCCTCTACAGAGTTCAAGAGAATTAAATTTGAGGACAGCTGGATTGATGGGCCTAATGTGGATATTCTTCAACAAGTCTTCTCTAGTTATGATGAATACCTTTTTGATCAAACTACACAGGAATGAGTTGGCATCAGGATGATTTATTTTGGGCACATGACTTCCCCCATTTTTCTCTCCTATTTCACAGGGCAATCAACATTGGAACTAGAGATCAGCCAGTCTAAGTTTTTTAGGAGGTTTCGATTCCTTCATTAGTGGATCTCAATTTTGATTGAGAGGGATTTGTGCTTGGCACGCCTATATGTACCTTTGAACTTCATACTGTAAAGGTCGGCTGATGAAAGTAGAATTAGCCACCTAATGATAGCAGATAGGAATGTTATAGCTTTAAGTAAAGATACCTTGTTTTAAGTTTAGTTGAATTTAGATACACTTTTATATAGTGTTATGTTGGAATTAAGTTTCTTGGATGAGGTTAATGAACCATATTCGGTTTGTATGCCAGTGAGTTTGTTGTGCATAAATGTTTCTTATTTGATGTGAATCAATAGGGGAAACCAGATTTCAAAGATTATTTCATTAAATTGTCTATGGATGGAATTGTTACATGTCTGTTGATCTATGTTATTGGCAAAGAATGAAGAGTTTGTTCTTTTAAATCTTAAGGTATTGTGATGAATGATTGTGATGGTTAAACTAAGCACTTTAAATGTATGCAATGGTATGGATTGTTTTGTGAATTGCATCATGTTATGGTTTTCTTGATCTGTTAAGAAGCATTCATTGTTAAGAATATATGTCTGGATGTTAGAGAATTTTGTTCATATTTTACTGATCTATGTCTTGATCTATCTTTTTCTATTTATTTAACCCCCCCCGTTAAACACAGATTGATGAATCTGTTGTTGTTTGTATTCCTTATCACCAGCAAAGGCCCCTTGAATATTACAGTTGCATTGGCCAATTGAGTGACATTAGACAATTGAGAACCAAATACCAGGACCTTGGGAGTTAGGCTACTATATGTTGTCTTTCTTTTTTAGGAGAAATAGAGTAGAAATATTTTGTTTTACATTGTTTGTATCATTTACACCATCAATAATTCTGAAGTGTTATGGGATGATTTTGAGTCATTTTAAAGTGTTACAGGATGATTATGAGTCTTTCTAAAGTGTTACAGAATGATTCTGAGTCATTTTGAAGTGTTACGGGATGATTTCGAGTCATTTTGAAGTGTTACGGGATGATTCTGAGTCATTTTGAAGTGTTACGGGATGATTCTGAGTCATTTTGAGATGATAGGAGATGATGTTCCATATCATTTGACGTTGTTTGAGGTTGTTTGATGTTTTTCACTGTTGTTTGATGTCACTCAGTGTAGTTTGATGTCGTTCAATGTTGTTTGATTTCGTTTGAGGTTGTGTGATAGGTGTCAAGTCAATTTTACATGTCTACATTTTGCCCCTCTTTGATACAAAGTACTGGTTGCTTTGTTTCAAAGATTTTGTTTTTAAGATTAAGTTTTTGAAAAAAAATTATGCCCCAATGTTCAGTGGAATGATGGTAGGACTCTGTGCTTCCCCCTCAAGAGGTTGACTAAAAATTTCAAGCTTTGAGGTCAGGCTCTTCACACTATTGTATTATTGTTTCGATGTTTTTGAATGGAATATTCTATGTTAATGTGCATTGTTTCTCGTTCAGAGCTTCTAATTTGTAAGTAGAAAGATTCCCCAAGTGTAATTAGTGTTTCCTAGATGAAATTAGGGTTTCCTTGAGGTTTTATATAGGTAATTTTGTTTTTGAATTGGTTCATTTGTTCTTTGTTCCTCTTGCTAATTCTTGTCTCTGGATTCCACGTTTTGGCAGTTGTTGAGGGAGAATGTCAAGATTCGAGGTTTCCCCACATCGTTATGAGCTCGTTCGAGAGTATACATGGCCTTCAGACATTGATGGGCTGGTATGTACCTTCTCTCCCTTCGCTTTCATCTTGTTTTCATTCTCAGTTTGCGTGTGTGAAATTTTGTCAAATAAATATGTTGGTTTTGAGATTACTGTGCAGTTGTCTCAATTTTAGCGCATTTGTTAGGTGCATTTTAAGCATTTGTCCAAAAAGTACGCAGTTGTTCAAGACTATCGCATTTGTCTTGAATAGTTGTTTAGAAATTGTGCAATTTTTTGAAAACTACGTAGTTGTCCTAGAATTGTGCACTTGTCAGGAAATTGTGCCCAATTTTTTGTGCAATTTTCCTAAAACTACGCTTTCGTCCAGAAATTGTGCTTTTGTCTAACTTCTATTGAGCATTTGTCTCAGAACCTAGTAATTGACTCTCCTTCTGTAGTTTTCCTCTTAGCTTTGTTTTAAACCCTAGAATGTGTTCGTTTGTCGTCATGAATATCATTTATCATCATGTTTTTATTCTAAAACCTTGGCTTGTGTTTGTTTATCGTCTCAACTATTGTTTGTTATCTATCATGTGTCATTTTGTGTTTCTTTTCTTGTTTATTGTGAAACCCTTGCTTATGTTTGTTTACTATTAAACGTGTCGTTTATCACTATCCTTGTGTTCAAAACCCTAGCTTGTGTCTATTTATCATTAAACATGTTGTTTGTCACCTAACATGTGTCGTTTTATGTTTCTTTTCCTATTTATTGTGAAACCCTAGCTTTTGTATGTTTACTGTTAAACATGTCGTTTGTCACCATGCTTGTGTTCAAAACCCTAGCTTGTGTCTGTTTACCGTTAAACATGTCATTTGTCACCTAGCATGTATCATTTTGTGTTTCTTTGCCTATTTAGTGTGAAACCCTAGCTTTTGTTCGTTTACCATTAAACATGTTGTTTGTCGCCATGCTTATGTTCAAAACCCTAGCTTGTGTTTTTTATCATTAAACATGTCATTTGTCACCTAACATGTGTTATAAAACCCCAGCATGTGTCATTTACCATCATAAATGTCATTTGGCACCTAGCTCATGTCGTTTTGTGTTGTTTTGCATGTTTAGAGTGAAACCCTAACATCTTGGTTTATATATTTTGCAGGTGAATCTCCGACCGCTTATGATGAGAGAGAGACATCCTCGTCACTTGTTTGATCTGATTTCCCAGTTCAGTGCATTGGATCGGGACTTTCTTGATGCAGTGGGATTGCATTTTGGAGTTTTTCCATTTTTTGGACTTGATCTTCATGTTGTTTCATGGTGTAGAGGAATTTTGTAGACATGTTTGTTATATATATTCATTGGTCTAGTCAAGACCTTGTATATATGTTATGATTTTGTACTTTCCTATCACACTTGTGGCACTACGGATGTACTTATGACATATTCCTTCTTGATGATGATATATATGAGATATACCTTCTCTGATTCAGCCTCATTGTATGTTTATGTGTTCTTGTGCCTTATTGATGTATGCATATGATGTAGATGTAGGAATCATACTTTGTCTCATTTTATGATGTGATGGATGTTGATAGATGAATCATACATGCTACATGATGTTTTTAATTATTTTATTATCATCATGATATGTATTGATAACATTTGTGGATGTAAAATGGATATGGTACTGATGATGTGTTATGTAGGATGAATGTTAATTTAGAAGAATTATGATGATAGATAGAAAAATGATGTTAATTAGAAGAAATATGTGATGTTTGTTAGTTAGTAGAAATATGATGATGGATAGAATTGATGATGTGACTTTGCTTCGCTTTAGATACTTCGATGTTTGAACAATCCTGTATGATGTAGCAAACAAATACGACGCACCGGGGTATGAATTACCAAGGTGACTTTGTATCAATTGCGTGGACTTTGACTCTAAAAAAAAAGAGTATCTTTGTTCATACCAAACATACAGAAACTTTGTTTAAAGTATAGGGGGGATTGCGTGAAAAATGTTTTGGACCAATCACACAGAGAGGTATATAACACCTAACATGTAACTGCTTCACAAACTGTTTTAATACAACTACCATACTCAAAAAAGCAAGTATTCACCATGGTAATATTACAAACAACAAATTGAAATGATGCTCAATTTCCCTCAATCCTTGTTCTCTAAATCCTTTTGGACGTCCTTGAGAGATCATGGGAATAAGTCAATAAAATAAATCATAAAAAGTAAGACCACAAAAAGATAAAAACACAATTGCAGTATCACTTGCCATATCTGTTTAGGGTGGGGCTATTATCCATAGTTGATCATGTCTATCGTAGGAACGGATCCGTTAAGGCATATCTCAGGATGTTGTTGGGACTTGTTTAAAAACATAGGTAGTTGATACTTTGGATTTTGTTTTTCTTTGTTTACAGTCATCTCTTATGCGATTGTTGTTGCTTGAAAGTTCTAGTTGTTGATGTTTTCTTTTTTTGTTTGTTTTGTTTTGTCAAAGAATGAGTATGATGATCTATTTATTATGGATGAACCTTTATTGCAGATAGGAAATGGTGGAAATAGGCCTTTTTTTTTAGATTTTTCAAATGTTTTTATGCTTTGTGATGTTTATTTGATGTTGTTTTTATTGTGTTTTCAAGTTATTTGAATGTTTTTGTTTTGTCGATTGTCAAGGAGCTATGGCGAGGATTCAAGGAGCCTCATATCACTATCACATGGATACGTTTCAAGAGTTTGGATGTCCTTTGGGCATCAGTTTCATAGTATGTACCTTATCGCTTCTCGTTTCGCTTTGTTACATTCTCGTTATGCGTTTATAATTTTTCTTGAGTCAATAGAAAAGTTTTGGTGATTTTTGAGCATCTACATCAGTTTTGGTGATTTTGTACTTGTGAAAATTGTGCTTTTGTCTGAAATTTGTGCTATTTTCATAAACTGGTGCTTTTGTTTTAAGCAGTTGTTCAAAAACTGTGCAGTTGTCTGAAAAACTATGCAGTTGTTCTAAACTGGCACTTTTATTTTAAGCAGTTATCCTAAAATATCGCTTTCATTTCATGTACTTGTCCTAAAATCTTGCTTTTGTTTCATGCAGTTGTCCTAAAATCTCGCTTTTGTTTGCTCTATGACTTTTAATTTTACCCTATCTTCAAACGACCATATCTTGGTCATACGAAAGTATTTTTCAGTGCTTTTTTTTCTTAAATGGGGTAGAATTTCATGATCTTTACAATGTTTTAGGTGGTCTTCAATTTTTGTGCAATTAAATTTTCCATTGGTGTTGTGATCTTGTATTTTCCTTTGTTTCATTTAAACCCTGTTAGCATTTGCTTGTTGTCATCCTAAATGTCATTTGTCATCATGTTTTGTGTCGTTTTGTGTTGCTTGACATGTTTAAAGTGAAACCATAACATCTTGGTTTAAAATAATTGTAGGTGGTCCTCAAACCACTATATCCAAGTGAGAGACAACTTCGAGATCCCTTTGATTCGATTACTAGTTTCATGGTTTTTTTTGTTGTTTTGTGAATGTTTTTGAATTTTGATATTTTTGAATTTGTTTGGATTTTGTATTTTTAAATAAGTTGGAAGAAATCCTAATAAAAACCTAATGGGACTAACCTAAGGCCTCAAGGGCTAATCAAAGATAAACCTTGCCTACGTTGTACACACAGAGACCATGTAGTTCGACCATTTGACTCAAAGTATGAACTTTGTTTTTGCGATAAACAATTCTTGGATTGATATTCAACTTTTGTGTCTAGAGGATATGTTGTGGGAAATCTACTTGAACTAGCTATGAGGTTCAAGTAAATGTTCATATCTTAGACTATTTGAGTGAAGGAATAACCCAATGATGTTGTTTTCTTTTTGATGTTTTTCATATGTTTTTGGGGTGTAAGATGTTGAAAACTTGGATTGATACTTCACTTTGTTTTTCTAGAGGATATGTTGTGGAAAAGCTTACTTGAACTAGTTGTGGGGTTCAAGCAACTGTTGATATCTCAAAAAATTTGAGCGAAGGAATAATCCATGTTGTCGTTGTCTTTGAAGGTTACCTTGGTAGTGTGTTGGTGGTACACCTTGTTGTTGGGATGAATTATTTTGATGGTTACCCTAGTGGTTCGTTGGCAGGTATACCTTGTTGTTGGGATAAGTGTCTAGATTGCAATGTGAGATAGAAGACATAGATCATGATTTATTTTCAAGAAAGATGCAAGCATTTTCCCCTAGTGTTTAGCAATGTAGGTGATGGATTTATCTTGTGAAAGGATAACATGTTTGGATAGAGTATGCCCTTTGGACAATGCCTCATGGCTCAGATAATATTGGATAGGATAGGATAAATGAAAATGAACCATGTCAAGATGTTTTCCATAAGCAAATGTAAAGTATAAACCAAACATTTTTCAAGATCAAGATGAGTTTTGATTTAGAAAACAATGGCTTGGGTTCGTTATGGATAAGTTGAGATGCCTCCTCCTAAAATGGTGCAAGTAGATGCTTGATTCTACACATGACACCCATTTTCCAAGTTTTCATCATGGTACTTGTCCAAAGTGCCACCACAGTGGTTTTCACTGGAGGACAATTTTTCTCTTGACTGTTTTTCTTGATTTTATTGATTTTTCATGTCACACAAGATGCCTATTTACCAGGTTTTTATCATGGTGAAATTTTTTTGATCATGTTGAACCACTTGGTGGTGCTGATATGGTTGTTTTTGTTGTCATGATGTGCCAACAATATCATTCTTGGAGGAGTTGTTTTGCTAGGATACGAGCGCTTGAATGTAGCCCTTGATAATTCTTATCTTCCTTGTCGATACTGGAGTTAGCCTTACCTTGATACACACATCGTGATAGAGAGCCCTTAGAGTCCTTATGATAAAGAGTTGTTGCCAACACATGGTCAATATGAGATTTGGATATCATGGATGGAAAAATGCGTTGAGGGATATGATATTTAGATTGATTGGTTGATAGTTTGGAACCTTTGACTCTCCAAACTTGGTATGATGAGCAATGATGGGTGGATATGGAAATTCGATTGGGACCAACGTATTGATATCCCTTGTAGGTTTCTCTTGAAGCTTTCTTTTGCATTGCTGGACATTTTTTTTGGATGAACTTCCCTTTTTTATTTTTCCCCATAGTTTTTTGACTAATGGAGTTTGATAGGGATGGTTTTCTTGCTTTTTATTTTGTATCCATTTGATTTTTTCTTGTCCATTTTATTTTGATGATTATTTTGCTTTAATGACTTGTTCCTTTCTTTGAGATAGATTTTTCTCTTGTTGTTGGTCCCAATCAAAGGATGGAAATATATGTGGATGACGATTCATGACATGGCTAGTTGTAGCGTTGGTATCAATTGTATCATAAGGACTCTTTCTGCTCTCTATGCTGATACTTTCATTAGATAAAGTTGCCCCCAGTATTATGGAGGTATCCTTGATATGTTTAGCTCCCTTAGTTGTTGAATAACCAAGACCTCGATGCTTAGGATTACCCATAATCTTCTCTGGTTGTAGGATACCCTATTCATGTAGGCCTAATCCTTTGTCTTGATATTGAATCTATTGAGAGAGTTTATTTGCAATAGGATATGTCTCACCTTGGAAACAAGGTGCTAATATTTCTTTGCTCTATTGTGGATCTTTAAATGTGGTAGCTTCCTCACTGCTAGGATCCTTTGGATGTGAGATACGTTCTTGATTGATATCTTTGACCTGATCCTATGAAATATCATATTTTAATGCTTCTTCAAGAGGTGTTTCTGATGTATTGTCCACAAAAAGGTCTTCCTCATGATTCATTTTTGATATGCCTTCATAAGATGTTTCTAATTCACAACCTATGTATAAGTCCTCTTGTTGATCCCTTTTTGATATGTCTATATAGTATGTTTCTGATTCACAACTTATGTATAAGTATTCTTCATGATCCCTTTCTGATATGCCTCTAGTTTCTGCTATGTCTTGATCTTGTGTACAGATGTAAAGAGTAGGAGACTCTTTTTCCTTGGTAATGATTTCAAGAGTATGAGACTCTTTTCTTGGATGAAGATCATATACATGTCCACTAGAAGTAAAAATCTCATGGGTAGGTGTATGTGTGCTTGGTATATGGATTAGTTCTTTTGGAAAACATGTCATGTCTTCGAAGATATCTGCCAAGTCATTATAGTATTTTGATGATAGGGATTCTTGATCTTGAGTTCATTTGGTATTATCTTTGACAGGCTTCGGATCACATTCTTGACATGAACCAATTTCAAAGAAGGGATTGCTTGTAAAGGGTCCTTGGCTTTCCTCAAAAAGTGGGCATATGGGTGATAGCACTTGGTCTAGATTTTTTGCATTGGGTATAAGCATTGGATTAAGAGTCTCTTGATCTTCAATATGTACCGCCATGAGGTCAGATGGTAACAATATATCTTGAACTAGGTCATTGATAGACTTTGGTGCTTGATTTTGATCATGCTTGGGATTAAATTCTTGATGTATATCCTCTTGCTCACTGGATGATGTAGAAGCATTGTCAATGTCATCAGTGATAGATAGTTCTTGATCGTTTCTTTCAATTTTTGAGGTTGATATTTTATCATTGTTGTCATTAGTAGATGGCCCTTGAATGTCATTTTTAATAGCTATTTCTCCCTGATCAATGAGGTCTTGGATGAGGTTTTTGAGTGTTGCACATCTGTTCGTTGGGTGACCCTTGATTTTGTGGAACTCACATCGTTCATATGGGTTATACCAAGGGAGTTTAAAGCTTGCTTCACCATAAGTTATACTATCATTGATTTGGATAAGTTCTTGGTGTTCTAGCTCATGCATGATTACCTCTAATGTTTCTCCCGAAAGGGTGAATTTCCTTCCTAGTTGGTAATCTTTCCTCTGTGGATTTTCTTGATTGTTTTGCTCTTGATTCTATGTTTGAGGTATATTTTGATATTGCACTTGAAATACATTTTGGTGTTGCAAAAATTCTTGATACTACGACTGAGGTACAACTTGATATTGCACTTGAGGTACACCCTTATATTGCATTTGAGGCACACCTTGATATTGTTGATATTGGAGGTGTTGTTGAGGTGCTTGTGGAATGATGCTCATTTTTTGTGGATATTTAATGTCGTGACTTTGCATATGGCATTAACAATATGTTGGATTTTTATTTTGTTTAATTTTCTCAAGATCTCTCTCAATTTTATCTAGGGCATTTTGATGTTCTAGACTTATTCCTTGATGGGGATTTTGAAACCCTTGATTTTGTTGCCCTATTTGATATTGTGACCCTTGATAAGAATGATTTGGGTAATAGATCAACATGTTTTTCAGATGTTTTGATATTCAATACCTTATCAAAAGTTCACTTGGTTTATGTCCTCATGGGCCACTTCCATCATTTGTGGTGTTTGTTGGTGGGCTACTGGTGTCGTCCTTGCTTGCTTCCATTTTATTCCTATGTTGTGATCTCGTGGTTGTCATAAACAACTTGGGTCTCCTGTGGGAGAGTGGTGTACTCTCTATTTGAATCAAATTCTAAAGACCTGATGTTGTCCTACAATTTATGTAAGATACCAGAACTGTTGGAACAAACCTGGATTCTAAAAATAGTAGAAAGAATACAAGTATGGATTGTTCCTAGAAGCTCATTTGTAGAAGTTATATACCAACCTAGTTCTAGTTTGGTGAAGTGCGTAAAGGTGGTTCTTAAGATATTTTGGACTTAGATTTATGAGTCTGAAATGATGACCTATGGTCTTTACCTTAGGGATCTTGACCTTACGTGAGATCATGAAGGGAATAATTATTGCCACACGGGTGGTGGTAATATGGGTCTCGTTGCTGCTATGTTAGCTTTCTCTTCCTCTTCGTCTAGGACAATTGATGCAATAAGAAATTGGCGGGGTGTTTTGTTTTTTCTAAAAATGAAGGTTCTCAACCTACTTATGATGTTTGTTTGTTCACCTTTGATATATGTGAGACTAGGTTGAAGGATCGGTGCTACAAGATATGGTTGTTGAACTAGGGCAGTTGGTCGCCAAATGGTCATAAAGTTTGGTGGTGTTATGGGATAGTTGTTGTGAAGCTCAAGACCCTAGGGTTTGAGTGTTGTTTTGGATGACACTACTTCTTTGGGAATCAAAATGTTGAAGAACTAAGGTCTATATTCCACTTCCTTATCTAGAGGATACGTTGCAGGAAAGTCTACTTGTACTATCTGTGAGTCCCAAGTAACTGTTAATATCATGGACATCTGAGTGGAGGAATGACCTTAATAGTTTGTTTTGATTTTAATTTCAAATAGGTAGGATGGAAATAATGGATGTGGGACTATCTGACCTTTTGTATTTCCAATTGTTTTGGTTCAAACAATGATCTTCTGAACAACTCTTTTTCAACTTTTTCTCCGTGTTTTGAAGTATGGCAAGTGATAAAACGACACTTGGACTGACTTTAGCAAGCATGGACTTATGTGACCTTCATGTCTATAACTTAGGTTGTGAAATCACAAAACCCAAGCCATAGTTCCCAAATGTTTACTTCGATTAATGTACCCTAAAATCAAAGCCAAAATGTTCAGAGACCTTTAAGGAAAGATCCTTTCAAAGGGGTGAAAACATAAGGATTCTCTCACAAGTGTGCACTAAATCAAAGGGTTTGTGGTTTAACCATCTTGTTCAGTGTTTGTTTTGAATGTGTTCTTTTCCTTTAAATCAAACACAAAATTTGATGTCAAATTTTTGAATGTAATGGGCTAAGTTTAACATAAACTAGCAATTACAACCCTAGGGGATAGACACCATTCTCTTAGGTAGGCCTACCTCATGCTCCGAAGAGATGATTTTACAAACAACTTATGGCACGGGCCTGTAGTCGAACATGGCAAGTAACTTCTCAGAAGTAAATTCTGATGCACCACTTTCAAAGAATGTTTTTGGATAATAGGGTGGCTTCTAAAACAATTTGGTTCTTAGTGGTAACTATGAACACCGAAATCTAACACTCACCTACTGGCCATTTAAGGCTCTTTAACCGTTCTCGTTCCAATTAAGGTATGGGATTAGGTGCAGTTTGTTGCTAGCACGGCTTGAAGATACTTTCTTATGACTTCACAACCTTTAATATAGCTCACCAATAAATGTGCTTTGAGACATTGCAATGAGTTCTCCAGCGCGAGATGTATCTCAAGGCAAGCCCCCTCTTTAAGGTAAACTTAAAAATAAAGTGCAATGCTCAAAAAATGTTCTTTTGCTCACCCAAGATCGCCAAAAGGTGTGAGGGGAGAAGATAAAACACCTTTAGCTTTTCCAATCAATGAATGTACAATGAACAATCCATAGCAATTTGATTCATTTTAAACACCTTGAGCGATGTTATCCCCAAAAAATTGTGAGTAAACAAAACAAAGGTTCTATAATTTGCACCAATACAAAATGTTCAAGACATCAAGCAACTAAGATAGCAATGGTGTCATAAAGAAACATTTGTTCATTTTTATGAGCTCCAATAGAGGTGTTTCTAAGAAAGGAAATCCTTGTCCTATCTTGGTCAACAAATCTAAAAAAGTGCATGCGTCAACAAAATGAAAAAAAAAATCGCTCTTTTTATACACCAAAATTAAAGGTTCCTACTTATGAAAACATTAAATGTGTTCATTTTTAGAGCCCAAAACTGAAGTGTTTTTGTTCTTTTTATGAGCGCCAAACGAAATTTCCTAAGTTAAAAAGCTTAAAATTTGTTCATTTTATCAACACCAAAATCAAGTGTGAGTTTGTTGTTGTTCATTTTTAGAGCACCAAAAGAAAGTTCCTAAGTTAAAAAAATCTTAAAATTTGTTCTTTTTAACAACACCAAAATCAAAGTGTGAGTTTGTTGTTGTTCATTTTTAGAGCACTAAAATGAAAATTCCTAAGTTAATTAAAAGTAACTTTAACAACTGGGACCGATCATCTTCCCTACAATAAACATGTTAGAGTCATTGGAATCCTGCATCAAATCTGTCAATTCCTACTTACACATCCAAAAAAAAACACCTGATAGTGAAAACAATTATTACAAGAGTGCAGGATTGGTGCATTTGTTTGTCACAACTGCTCAGAACAGAAAATACAAATGCATAGGTTTCAGACAATTGCACAGTTTTAGAAACAAGTGCTAAAAAACCCTGTCAAAAAAATGCTAACTTAAGAAATTACAAATGCACCAGTTTCAGAAAAATGCACCATTCCCATGACAAATGCGCCATTCTTCTGATAAATGTGCAATTTTATTGACAGACAAATGCTCAGACTTTCCGGACAGATGCTTAGGTCTTCTAGACAAGCACATGAAAACTTTGACAGAAGCCTTTCCGAGACCTACAACTTCAAAAATGACTTAAACAAATGTTAGAGGAGGGGACAAGGGTCCCACCGGGCATGCTAGAATGTGTGAGGGGGAAGAAAGACATTAGATTAATGATCCAAGAGGGACATGAAAGCAATCTAATGAAGAAATCTAATCTACAGCCAAAAATCTTAAATCTAAGATCTAGAAACTCCTACACATACGAAATTGAAACTATTCTATTACAAGCATGATAATGAACCTACTAATTACCAAATGAGAACAAAAGATAGCTTTTACCATCCTGTAGCGGAGTGTATTTGATTGATGTTGGATTGCTCTTATCATAGCGAAGCCTCCAAATTTCATGTGCAAAGTGTGGATGAATGCTTGTTGTGTTTGGTTGATCGAAGACAATGGATGAAGCTCTCTTAAGGATGATCTTGACAACACTTCATTGCTCAATGTATGTTGATTCTTCGATCCATTGTTTGTGAGGAGAGCAGTTTGT
This sequence comes from Sequoiadendron giganteum, assembly GCA_007115665.2. Taxonomy (NCBI): domain Eukaryota; kingdom Viridiplantae; phylum Streptophyta; class Pinopsida; order Cupressales; family Cupressaceae; genus Sequoiadendron; species Sequoiadendron giganteum. The sequence goes on from CM021102.1 coordinate 508,604,774, forward strand.
TATATAGAAAATGAGATTTAAAATGGACGATCAAGATCGTTTTGAAGAATATCCAGATCAACCGTCGGAGTGTGTTGAGAGGATTTAGACATGAGATAATTGTGCAAAGTGGATTGCACAATTTGTGTGATTGGGAAATAGATTGGCCAGTCAGGATTGTGATTGATCAGTTAACAAAATAGATTGATCAATAGGGATTGTGATGGCTTACTTAGGAATGTGATGTTTTAGTTAACATAATAGATTGATTAGTTAACAAATTAGATTGCTTAGTCAGCAAAGGTAATTTGCTCAATCAGAAAGTGGGTGAGGAATATGAATTAATTGATTTAATTTATTTATTTATTTTTGGAGAGTTTGAATGTGCAAATCAAGTTTGACTTTTGCAAACAAAGTTGCATTAGTTTTGATTTGATTTTTGATAATTGATTTGAATAGTTTGATTTAATTATTCAAATTTTGGAGGGAAAGTGTTGTAATTAAATTATTATTTAATAATTTAATCCGCTTAGGAGAATAAGATGATTTAGCAACATAATTAAATGATTGTCATTATTTAATTAATCAAGACGAAATAAGGTGGGAGTAGGACTATTAAATCAATGAAATTTATTTAATTGGTCGAAATGATGAAACATGAATTAATCAAATAATGTTGTTTTATTTAATTAATATAGGAATTAGGGTTTTTGGGACTTTATTAAATAAATAAAATTTATTAAATTTTTTTGAAATGATGAAAAAGTGAATTAATTAAATAATGTTGTATTATTCAATTAACAGAGGAATTAGGGTTTTTGATGTATTTGTGATATAATGCGATATGGTGTGATGTGGGAACGTTGTGGTATGATTTCGATCATTCTGGGATGATTTTTAGATGATGTGAGATGATCTGAGACATTACAGGATGATACTGAACTATTTTGCGGTGATTCTGAGATGATTTGAGACATTATGAATGATTTCGAGTTATTATGAGGTGTTAAGGGATGATTCTGAGTCATTCTGAAGTGTTACGGGACGATTTTGAGTCATTCTGAAGTGTTACGGGACTATTCTGAGTCATTCTAAAGTGTTACGAGATGATTTTGAGTCATTTCAAAGTGTTATGGGATGATTTTGATTCATTCCAAAGTGTTACGAGATGATTTTGAGTCATTCTGAAGTGTTATGGGATGATTTTGAGTCATTCTAAAGTGTTACAAGATGATTCTAAGTCATTCTAAAGTGTTACGAGATGATTTCGAGTCTTTCTGAAGTGTTACAGGATGATTCTGAGTCATTCTGAACTGTTACGGGATGATATTGAGTCATTTCAAAGTGTTACGGGATGATTTTGAGTCATTTCAAAGTGTTACGAGATGATTCTGAGTCATTTTGAAGTGTTACGGGATGATTCTGAGTCATTCTGATATGATTAGACATGATATTCCATATCGTTTGACTTTGTTTGAGGTTGTTTGATGATGTTCGATGTTGTTTGATGTCGTTCAATTTTGTTTGATGTTGTTTGATTCCATTCGAGGTTGTGCGATAAGTGTCAAGTCAATTTTACATGTCTACAAATCTTAATGGAGAACTCATGAGCTGAATTTAAATCCAATGTTCTACAACCTTTGAAGAGATCCTTGAGAAAGGTGTCCTTATCGAGAAAGATCTTATCGCCAAAGGACTAGTCAAGATAAATAGAGAAAATCTGAAATCCAACAATGACAAGAGCAAAACTGGTCCCAAAATAAATAAATAAAAGTAGCAATTGATGGAGTTGTTGATGCCAAATTGATAACTAAAGGTCCAACCATTCAACTTAAAGGTCCCTCCTCATTGAATACATCAACCATGCCAAATGCACAAATCTAGAGTCAAAACTAGATGTTGAACACTGTCCAAAACAATCGACAATGAAGAGAACCTCCCTATGCCAAGAGAACCTACACCACCTTGGGTGAACCTATCAAATCAGTTCTCAAATAGCTCTTGCAAACCAATACCATCACACTACCTGACACCAATAATTATGAACCTTCCTTGATCAAACCAGATTGGTGGAAAGAAGACGAATACTATGAACACCATCGTAGGAAAGGACACAAAACAACAAGGTGGTTGACACTCAAGAAAATCATTCAAGACCTCATTGAAAATGGAACCATATCAATAGGAGATTCACAAGGTAAAACTAATGTTGATCACACCATATTCAAGACTCCCTTGCAAGACCATGATAAAGGGAAAGCCTCCAGTTCAGGGAACAAGAATAGTGCCAACTATGCTACAGTCAAACATGACTATAGCACTATATTTTTTAACACAACACCCTTTGATGATCATTGCTACTTGTAGAACCAAGATAACTATTCTAGGACCTCCACCTAATCCTCAACCCAAGAACCAATATAATCTCCTAGAGTAGTTTGGAAAAACCCCATGCAAATATCTATCTTAGAGCTCCTTCCCACGTCCCCACAGCATAGAACCATACTTGACAAATCATTGCAAGAAGCATCCATCCCCACCAACCTAGATTTCAATGCATTTCAGGCCATGGCCAGATACCTGGCTATGCCATGTCACGTCACCTTCTCTGAACAAGACTTTTTTGCACTAAAATTTGATCATAATGACCCTTTAAATCTTAAAGTTTGCATCGATAAATGCAAGATTAGACAAGTCCCAGTAGACGGTGCAGAGGGTCTGAATATTTTCTCACTAAAATTGGTGAAAGCATTTGGATACTCTAAGATTTGTATAGACCAAACAAAGAAAATCACCATCAAAGCTTATGATGATGATGTTGAACGCTCATCTAAAGGTGTCATTTCACTCCCTATAATAGTTGGCCCCACAATACAACATATAGTATTTCATGTCTTGGCTCTATATTTACATTATAATCTTCTCCTTGGTTTTCCTTGGATTCATGCTATGAGAGATATTCCATCCACCTACCATCGATGTCTCAAATTTCCACACAATGACACTGAAATCACTATTCCAAGTGACCCCGACCCTTTTCAATATTGTTCAAACTTAAGAGGAACTAATGAACATCAAGTCCCCATCAATCGAGATGCCTCACGTTCCACTTCATCTCACTACATTGACCCATATAATTTGGTCAAATCATCCACTCCATTCACCATACCTTCCGTGCCTAAGATCCAAATCCAAGATAAAGGATGCAAAGAATATAACATGAAGAGTCTCTTTTCATCGGCAAATTACCTAAATTACCAAAGTCTTATGGAAAACCACATCCCATGTAGCCTAAGGTCATCTTTCATAATCCCCCTACCACCTTCACCAAATGGGGGGAACTTTCCAAGGAATCTCTAGATAATCGCATTCACATGGTTGTATAGAGAAGAAGAAGACACTAAATATAAGAGGTTGCTAGTTGAACAGTATCCAAAAGGATTCCCAATAATGAAACGACAAGGATATTATGGACACAGTGGTCTTGGCCTAAACAAACAATGAATTATAGAACCCTTGCAACCTCCTAAGCTGATTAAACATCAAGGTTTAGGGTTCGTACCTTTAAAAGTGACTATTTGAGGTATCAGATTACCTTCGAGTGAGGTTGCTAGTGCTTCAAATGAGATTGAAACATATGAAGACCCTTGGGATTTTGATGTCGATTCCAATGAATATGAATGGGATTCCCTATCCTCCACTAAATTTATGGATATAGATAAACTGTTAGAAATACTTGATGAGCCTCCTCTTGAAATGTAGTTCAAACAAATTCTCACAATTGGTTCCTCGATAATTCTACCAAGCCATTGTCCCAAAGCCCCCTTAAATAAAGAAGAATGGATTAAAAACTTTTGGGAAATCATTGATACTGCCTCTTGGGAACTTGATAGTTGTGCATTCGTCTTTACCTTATCTTTCTACACCATGTCTCTTGATAACACTGATGATGGCTTACCCCTTGTCTACCCATACCTCATAGATTGGGATTGATAAGACCCACCAACTTTGGACACTTTCGAGAACAACGAAGCAATTCTTGAGTTTATAAGACTTCGTGAAGGAATACCTGATGGGGATCATAAGGCTGGCTTTTCCATAAAACTCGATTATGTAGCATAATTTGGTGAGGCTTCCATATCCTCTAGTCGCAAAAGTGAAAATGACAAAAGTAAAAGTATAAATAATAGGTCTTCATGTGAAAACTGAAAGGGTCTACTGATCGTGAAAAATTAAAAAGAAAGGATGTATCTGAAGGTGAAAACCTACCTAAGGCATCTGAGGATGGAGGATATGATTGTCTCCCAATAGATCGAGAGAGATCATCATTGCTAATAGAAGAGATAGAGGAGGCGAATATTAGACCAAAAGATAATTCTAGAATCATACAGTTAGCAACATCTTTTAACGACAAGGAAAAGCCTAAATTAACAACTTTCTTTGCAGAAAGACAAGTCAATTTTGCTTGGTCATATGCATATATGCCTGGATTGGATCCTGAATTGGTTTTACATCACTTACCACTTCTACCTAATGCTAAACCATACAAACAAAAGTTGAGAAAAATGCATCCACATATTGCACTTCTTGTCGAGGCAGAATTGAAGAAACTTCTAGATGTTGGATTCATTAGGTCTATTGATTACGCAGATTGGATATCAAACCTTGTTCATGTCACTAAACGAAATGGTCAAATAAGAATTTGTGCAGATTTTAGAGATCTCAACAAAGCTTGTCCTAAGGATGATTTTCCTCTACCAAACATCGACATCATAGTAGACCTCACAGTTGCATATGAAATGTTATCACTCATGGATGGATTGTCAGGCTATAATCAGATAAGGACTGCTACTGAAGACCAACCAAAAACAACTTTTACATGTGCTTGGGTAACTTTCTGTTGGAATGTGATGCCATTTCGATTGAAAAATGTCAGAGCTACATATCAAAGAGCGATGACTACAATATTTCATGACTATAAGCACATGCTAATGGAAGATTATGTTGATGACCTTCTCTCTAAATCCTTATAATGAAGAGGACACTTAGCAATGTTGGACAATATTTTCACACGACTGGAAAAGTATCAACTCAGATTAAACCTAAAGAAATTTGTTTTCGGGGTCCAATCAAGAAAAATTCTTGGATACATGGTATCATGCTGAGGAATAGAAGTTGATCTCGCAAAAGTCAAAGCTATCTTAGATATGCCACCAACAACCAATATCAATTAGTTAAGGATGTTACAAGGAACACTACAATCGATCCACAGATTCATCACCTAATTATCAAACAAGATCCACCCATTCCAACATCTGCTAAGAAAAGGAATTCCCTTCAACTAAATAGACAAGTGTCAAGAAGGATTTGATCATATCAAAAATTATCTACTAAATCCACCAATTCTTATGACTCCAATCGACGAAAAATGTTTGATATTATATGTGACAACCACAACATCAGCACTGGGGGTATTGCTAGCACAAAATGATAATGATAGAAAAGAACGGGCTATATATTAGATTAGTCACACCCTAGTTGGATATGAATTGAATTATAGTCCTATTAAATGAGCATGTCTAGTAGTGGTATTTTCAGCATAGAAATTAAGACATTACATGTTGAATCATAAGACAAAACTGATCACCAAAATTGATCCTTTGAAATATCTTCTCAGTAAAGCAGCCCTGATAGGAAGACCGGCTAAGTGGGTTATGATGTTGAGTAAATATGACATCGAGTATGTAGATCGAAAAGAAATAAAATGACAAGTGATAGCAGACCAACTTGTAGATCACCCTTTGATATATGATTTTCCAGATGAATCAATCTTTCTCATAGACACACCAACCACTTGGAAGTTATACTTTGATGGATCTTACACAAGTCATGGTTCACAAGCTAGAATTTAGTTCATCACCCCTCAAGGAGATTCCATCCCTAAGTCATTCCATATAGAAATCCCTCGCACTAATAATATACAAAAATATGAGGCATTATTAACAGGACTTCAAATAGCAATAAAATGGAAAATTAAGGATCTTCAAGTCTACGATGATTCGTAGTTAGTGATAAAACAAGTTAATGATGATTATGATACTAAGGATGAGAAATTGATGCCCTACAAATGCATGGTGGATAGCTTCAAAATATACTTTGATAATGTTTGTTTTGAACAGATCCCGAGAATCTAGAACAAAGCAGCTAATGCAATGGATACCATCGGATCTCTCTTGGATGTTGCCAATAATGCATCACAATATGAGTTTTTGGTAGAACAATTAATGATCCCTATGTTCGATGTCCCCGAAACTGAGCTTGTGTGTGAACTTTTTGGTCTTGATTCAACTTGGTACAAATACATTTATACCTATTTGCATGACCAGATTATACCTCCTGACTTGTCCCTTAACCAATGTAAGACCTTTATCTAAAAAGCATCTAAATATGCAATCATTGAAGACACCCTTTATCATCTTAGCTTATATAGTACACTCATTCAATGTCTCGACTCAAATGAAGCACAAATAACCTTATAAGAGGTACATCATTGTATATGTGGAGCTCACTCTGTTGGTCCTACCTTAGCCAAAAAGCTCATGAAAATGGGATATTATTGGCTTATGATGGAACATGATGCCTATCATTTTTTGAAGAAATGTCACCAATGTTAGATTCATGGAGATCTCGTATATGCACCAACTCAGGAACTGTAGCCACTTACTTTGACATGGCCATTTTCTAAATGGAGACTCAACCTCATAGGAAAAATCCATCTCACCTCTTCCAATGGACATAAGTTTATCCTTGTCACCACTGAGTACTTTATAAAATGGATTGAATCCATCCCGCTGACTTACATTACTGGTAAGCAGATAGCCAAATTCATCCTAAATTACATTATTTGTTGTTATGGTATCCCATATTCCACCATTACAGATAATTGCTGCCCTTTCAAAAACCAGGATGTCTATGAGCTCTATGAAAAATTCCATATTCAGCATCATTTTTCCACTTTGTATTACCCCCGTGGTAATGGTCAATCTAGGGCATCTAATAAGACTATCCTAAAGATCTTAAAGATGATTGTCAATGACGTTGGCCATGACTGACACTTACAACTTAACCCTGCTTTATGGGCCTATCGTACTAGTATTCGTACCCCTATAGGAGCCACACCATATTCCCTTGTTTATGGATCTGAAGCAATACTTCCTATAGAGTTCGCGTTACCATCCCTACAAGTCTCTATGCAAGGCCTGAATGATCAAGAAGAATACTATGTATCTTGTCTACAAGAGATAGAGTTACTAGATGAAAAGAGACAAAATGCTTTGACACACTTGCAAGCATATCAAAATCACCTCCGATGTAGTTATAATAAGAAGGTTCATCCTAGAAGTTTTGACATTGGTGATCTAGTCCTAAAGGAGAATCCAAAGAACCAAGCAAAACGAGAAAAACCTGGTAAATTTTAGCCTAATTGGTTGGGCCTGTACATTGTCATAGCAACATATGGATTTGGTGCTTATCATATTTCTACTCCTAAAGGAGAACTGTTGTCTGAACCCATCAAAAACATGCACCTTCACGAGTATTATACTTGATTCTTAGAGTATCCCTTAAAAATTCAAAAAAGTCAAAAAAATTAAAAATAAAGTAAAATAAATATTAAAAAAAAAACTCAAAAAAATTATAAAGAGAAATAATTCGTCCAACAATGAAAACCACTTCGGTGGCACTTTAGATAAGTACCATAGTGAAAACTTGGCAAATAGGCACCATGTGTAGCCAGTCTTTACTCCTCTGTCTATTGTCACTCCATCTGGTCTTTCATCTATTCACACTCATTCCTCATCCATAATAAAGCTTTGTCATCCTTACCATGGCCTGAAAACCACTGACATTTAGCATCCTTTGCTTTCATATCCACCCGTCGCATTCCCTGCTTCCCCTCATACATAGTAAACTAGTCCTATACCTGACTGAGGGAAATTTCATAACTTACATCTTCATGGGAAATAATACATGGTATCAGCCCTTTAAAACCTTCAAAATCCATAAAAAATCATAAAATGTCTTGAAAAGAATCCAAAAAAATCACAACATTTCAAAATCCTAAAAAAATCATAAAATCCTAAAAAATCCAAAAACATCAAAAAGCTTCAAAAATCCCACAAATAGAGTCTGAGTCAGTTTTGTTAGAGTGGTCAAACTACGTTTCCTCTGCACATTTTCTACGTAGTCAAGGCTCATCTTAAATGATCCCACAAGGCATTAGGTCAGTCCCTTTTGGTTGTCCAAATAAAATCATGACTCAATATTTTGTCAAACAACACAAAGTCAAGTTGTGTCGAACTACGAGGTCTCTACGCACTACTACATAGGCAAGGCCATTTGTCGATGAGCCCCCGAGGCTCCCTAGTTCAAGTCCTTTAGGGTTCTTCGAGTCAGGTCATGTCCTTGGTCCAAAAGCAATCATCATTAAAACTAAATCACGAAGCAACAAACGAAGGAAATCTCTCATCAATCAATTATCTTATCATCCATCAACATGGTCATTCGGCTGGAATGGGGTATTATGTTGTTTGTCTCATTCGGTCTTATCTCTTATCTCTTATCAGGATGTGTCCTTCTTGAGATTAAACCTTTTCAATTTGGTCATTCACCTTACGTAGGATATATCTTTCTTCTGGATAGGTGCCTCATCAACACTTATCATTTGGTCCACTTTATTAGGTGTGTCCTCCGCCTCAAACATGATGTGTCCTTCCTGCAGTTGGGTATCGTCACATCGCTTGGTCATATTCATCAATATTTTTCAAACAAATGATCAATATTTTTCAACCTATTGATCAAATCAATTTGTCAGCTTTTGTCAATTTGTTAATCAATCTTTTTCAATCTATTGATCGAATCAATTTGTCATCTTTATCAATCAACTTTGTCACACCAATCAATCTTATCGACTTGGTCAATCAATCTTGCCTTCATCAGGATGTGTCCTTCCTGAGGCTAGGTGTGGCCAATCAAATCACTTTATCAATCCTTATCAACCTATCAATCAACTTGGTCATCTTGGTCAACCTAATCAACCAATCAAATAATCATCATTATCACTAGCAAACACTATCTTTGCAAACACTTTGTTGGTCTAGATTTTCTTATCTTTTCAGTTGGTTTTGGGTCATGTTACTAGTCTCCTTGAGGATGTCTTATCAATGAATTTAGAGGGATGATGATGGATCATGGCCTCTTTTCTTTGTTTGCTACTTGTGGTTTGTCTTGCCAAAAATATTGGGGCAATTGGGTCCCTAGTATGAGCTAGGGCATTCCTTGTCTTTCTGACTATTTGTCTCTCCCAAATGGTCACCTTGCACACCTTGGTTTATGTCATACCATGGTGTTTGTGGTCCATTTGTGACATTTTTTACGCCTAATGATGATAAATATAAAAATGTAAGCATGAAAGTTGCTTCCCTTATCATTTCTTGTCTATCTTCTTTCCCCTTTTTGTGCTAACATCCCATCTTCCTTGTCTTTTCCACGCTCACATCCATATTCTTCATGCTAACATTTCTTCTATCCTTCATCCCCTAGTCTTATCTTCCTTTTCGAGAGCACATTCGTGTTCTTTGAACCTGCCTGTCCTCTTGAGGGGGCATACCACAACCCTCTTGGTCATCCTTCCCCTTTCTCTTTACACTGGGGTATATTTCAGAATTAAATTTCTTTGATACAACACGATGAACTGCATTATGTCAAAGAGGGAAAAAATGTAGACACTAAAAAATGTCCTAAGTTTGCAAGAGTCATTTTTCTTGGTCATCATCTTTCGATAATTGAATAATGTTCGATCATATTCCTCTATTAATTAAATAATCTTTAATTATTTAATTGATTCACCTTCTCATTTCTATCATGATAAATTAAAATTATTTAATTGTGTCGCTAATACATCCCTTTCTCCAATAATTAAATAAATTATTTATTTAATTATTTGTCTTGCATCCATAGTCAAATAATAATATTTGACCCTTTATTCTTCTATAATTAAATAATTGATGAAATTATTTAATTATGTGTCATTCCTCCCTTTTAAATAAATAATTAAATAATTTAATTATCCATGTCTAATTTCTATCTCCTCTTTTAATTAAATTTATGAATTTAATTAAATCTCCTTTTTCATTTCCTCCCAATAAATAATTTGAAATAAATTATTTATTTGCCACTTGTCGCTCTCCATTTTTTGAATAAATATTCTAAAACAAATTATTTATGCACCTCTTCTGGTCAAAGATGCCTTGTCATTAATCCCTATCATTGCCTTCATTGTTATCATAGCCGTCGGGTGTCATAGCCATCGACATCATATCTTTTCCATGCATGGCATATTCAGGTTGCATCAATTTTCAACCGTTGATTTGAGCATCTTTCTAGAATCTCGATCTCAACTCTCCATTTCGTAACCCCCATCTCATTCATTCTCAACCATTGATATTGGAATCCTTCTAGAGGATTAATCTCAGCCATCCATTCGAAAGGTTGTCTATTAAAGCAACCTTTCTCCTCCATTTTCAATTTAATAGCTAATTGTTTCCAACTTTCTACTTACTATTTTGCAGGTATTTGCAAATGTGAAGCAAAAAATTTGAGGGCGAAGATTGCAAAAAGGAGAAATAGGAGAGCAAGGGAAGTGATTCAAGATTCAAGCATGGGGAGTATTGTGATTTAATGTTATTTTTTTGTCATGATTTCATTGTTTTCTCTTGTTTAGGTGTGGTTGGTCTAGAGGTGTTAGCTATCACTATTGTAGGCTAGGAATTATCTAACCCCATCTTACAACTATGATTAGAAAAATGCAAGATCTATGCTAGGAATGATAGAGAGTGTTATAAAAATTCGATATATAAATAATGGGCTAATTGCTTGGCCAAGCATAAAAATTAATTGCAACAATAAAAGATAGGTTTTGGATAAAGCAAAAACCTATACTTTCTAAACTCCATTTCGACACCTGTCCCGAAAGATAACTTTCAACAACACAGTTTATACCTTAGCAACTATCTACCCTCTAGCAGCATCTACCCTAAGGTTCTCAAGTCTACTTAGATATTGTTGTTCTATTCAATAAATAGAATATTCTTTATACACATATCTATAGAAAAATAATTCATTCTACTTATTTCCTCAACTTAATAAAATCAGAAATAATTTAATGGATTTGTTCAAATACATTTTCCATTCAATTCAAACACATGTCACATGTATACATTCACCATAATCCAATATTTGTTTAAGAATAAATTAAATAAGTAACAAAAGAAGGTATGTCACAAGTATGTGTATGTATGTAGACGAAGGTCTATGTGCATACACATATATGTGCCAACTTAAGTTAATATATTTGTGCATACATTTTGAAATGAAAACTATTATAACAGATTCCTTTCATTCAAAATAATGCTACAAATTATCATATTATCTAACAGTAATATAAGATGTAAATTTTCCCTTTTCAAAGAAATAAGAACATATGTTTTTGAACAGTTTTCATACACTGATGTGTTATTTGTATCAAAACAATGTTGTTTGTAGTAAAACAATGTTGTCCATATCAAAACAAACACTATTTGTAACAAAAAAATGTTGTTTGTATCAAAACAAATACTATTTGTAGCAAAATAAAGATGTTTGTATCAAAACAAATACTCTTTGTAGCAAAATAATGCTATTTGTATCAAAACAAATACTATTTGTAGCAAAACAATGTTGTTTGTATCAAAACAAATACTATTTGTAGCAAAATAATGCTATTTATATCAAAATAATGTTGTTTGCACAAGTTTACAAAATATTCTATCAATATGTCCCATTATCAGTTCCAAGTTATCTGGTTTATCATGTGAACAATCAATGTTCTATCATTTTGGATATGCAATTAATTAAACAATACTAGTGTCCTTGTGCAACAAGAGAATCGAACGAGATGCATGTTGTTTCCAATCACATACAAGTTGGAACACTTATACTACCGTTTTAGGTTAGAAGAGACCCGAGTTTTATGGGTGACTATTATGGATATAAGATCAAGCTACAATCATTTTTAAAATGACTAATAATTGAATAACTATTTGGTTTATCACAAACATTATCATTAGTCGAGCCCAAAAGAAATGCTAATTATCGGCTTACAATGCTTGACGATCGATTGATAAGACACATTCATAATAATTGTTCAAAGAACAATATGTGCATGCAAATAGATTGGTATAACAATCCTATGTGAGCATCACATGTATGCAAAGAAATTTAGGGCCATTATGTTGAGCGATTAAATGCTCATTTTAACAGCAAATCTAAAATTTGATCCTAAGGATTGAGCTTCATCTTGAAAAGATGAACAACACAAATATTTTGTCATCGTTCACTATGAACGAGGCAACATGGTTTATGCACAAGCGACAACCACTTTTTCGTTTTATGAACAATATCAAAGGTCATCGCACCCATTTAGAGTAGTCTGCCCATTTGACCATGCCATCATAGAGAACATCATAAAAAAAAGTTTAACAACAGGGAGTCGTTGCTTCTCTTAAAAGAAGACAACAAGTAAAAGAACCATATAATTTGAAAACCCTGACCATCGGCTTCAGTCAATTACCCATTAAAATGGCTATGCATTTCATATGCAAATAGTAAAACAACAGGGAAGAACTAATTCACAACACATGATATTACATGATCGGCTATTCATCTGAATAGAAATACATACAAAGAGAGGCCAATTTGGCCCATGCGATAGCAGAGGTCACTATCAAATACTTTGATGTCTCCTAGGCATCAAATGTAAGAAATACATTTATAGAATAATGCCTATCTATGGTTTTGTGTCATTTCAAAGAGATTGACCCTATGGGAAATAAAAATAAAATTCGATAAAGGCATTCTAAAATGAAATCAAGCATATTTCATATGCATCGAGTTACCTTGGAGTCATGAGATTTCCTCTGTCGCTTTTTCCTCTTTTTCCTAGTTGTTTGATCTTCTTGCCTGCTTTTTTCCTCTTTTTTTGTTGCCATAGTCCATCTCCTTCAATCGCTGCTAGAGAAAATTGTGCTTTCCTCAAAATGGTATCCATTCTTCTCTTACTTGTTTGCATTGTTGAGGGGGTCGTTTCATTCATAATTAACATTAATTTTAGTTGCCCCATATATTAATTTGAATATCCTGCCTTAATTTGAATGCAGGCCATGACTTCTTCAGATCTTCCTCATGATATTATTTGAATTCAATCTATATGATTGTGATAATTTTGATTCCATATTCAATTTTTATAAGATATATATATATATATGTGTATATTTATATATGTGTGTGCATATATATGTTTATATGCGCACACATATATGTATATATATATGTGTGTGTGTGTGTGTTTATATGTGCACACATATATATTTATATTGATCTTTATTTTACTTTTATAGTAGTATAGTAATTAATCATTTTCAAGCAAAGAATAAACCTTTATTTTATTTGAATAATTGCTTTCAAAAGAAGTAGTTTTCTTATCCTTCAAGCATTCCCTTTTTCAATTTTGTACAAATATGTTTAACCATGCTACTATTTTCTTTTAAATTTTGAAAACACGAGATCAAAATAGACAATTAAATAAGAAATAATATGTATATCATTTCACAAGCCTCTTTTTTTCAAACATTAAATCATTTCAAATCAATTCAATATAAATTTATATATGAAATTTTAAATGCAATCTATCATGTTTTATTGTGGTGTGTATATCCAGATTCTATCAAGCTTACCGTTCAATCCGACTAAACAATCCTACTTCAACCGTGTTCTCATCCTTCAACCTGTTACCCTGCATTTGCACACACTTGCACTTACACAATTCATCAGTAACGTTTAATCATGGTAAAGTATGAGATAGTTCATAAGATTACATGGTCAAAATACGGTCAACTTCTTTCAAATATTTCAAAACTTGAATTTCCTCAATAATTCAATTTATCATATTATAATTTAAATGCAATAAAAATTGGGTTATGACATCCTTCCCTATTGGAAGAGACATCGTCTTAATGTCTATTTAATCAAAATGTAAGTGTGAACTTAAAATTCCCAAGCTCCCTTCAGGTGAGTTTTTGCCTAAGTATCGACCATGCCTCTATAAGAAATAAGCAATATCGGGCTCATTTTTGCAAAAGATTTTGTGAATGTCACCACGTGACAGTCGAGCGCTCCTCGCAAGGTTTCCTTCGATCACTTTTCAAAAATATTGCACCAGGCTTCCATGTGTCAGTTGTTCACAATCTTTTTTGCCTCTTTACATCGCTCCCCTTTCGAGCCCCGACCATTCGCCACGTAGCATCAACTCAAGCATGTTTTTTGGAAAACCCCACCTTCGACGTAGTATGTTGGAGACCCCCACGTGTCTTCACAGTGCAAGTTCTTCATCGCTCAAGAGAAGGATAAATGTCGGACCCCGACTGCTTGTCATGTGACCTTCTAAAGACTTCATCGTTGGATAAAGCTAGGCAAGCGACAACCTTTCACCAACTGCCATGTTCTGTAATTGCTGCCATGAATGGATTGCACATGTCAGTACTTAGTTCTGTTGGGACCACTATCATCATTCACAAGAGATGCATCTGACCCTTGGATGTCCTTGTTCATGGCCTGAATCTTTTCATTTGTAACAGCCAAGGGAAAATCATTGCTAATGCATCATTGCTCATAATCGAAGCATCTTTTCTGTTACTTGCTCATCAAGCTGGGTTTTTATTATAAATACTGCTTCTTCTTTCAAAGTAGGAATTTAAATTTTAGTTCAAAGTTGGGTAGAGGAATTGATAGAAGAACTAGGCCTTTAATTGCTTTATTAGATTATTGTAAAGGACTCACAGACTGTGCCATTGTTTGGCCTTTCTATTTTCTTTGATATTTGATAAGTTTTATTGTGTCATTATTGTACTGGATGTTTCATTCCCAGACTTCTATAAATTAATACAAGTTTTTTGGTTTATATCATGTCTTGGACTCTTCTTTCTAGTAAAAATGTATGAAGTTATTTTATGTCATATAATGAATCACTCAAGCTTCTATTTTTATTCTGCCATTCTGGAATACAGCAGACTACCCATGGGCCCTTAAGTCGTATCCCCGAGATAGATTTATTGTGTCGCACATCTAAATCTCAGTGTCTCGCCTTAGTTAGATCCTTTTATTTTATACCATCTTCCTTTTCCCATTTCAAAACCCCAGTTATAGAAGAAGCCGACTTCTTTAAAATTTGAAGGTTTCTTAGTTTGGCACAATAGGTACCCCTAAAACTGAATTTCCCACAGAGGGCTGTTACCTTGCCAACTTTTTGCATCAACATTTTTTTCTTCCTGGCACGCCCTGTGGGACCACAAAACAACCACCAAATCAAAAGGGTGTGTAAATCATCGACATGTCACTAGGTCGCGAACCGCAAAATAAATCTGGCTTGTTAGAGTTCCCGTTGGTAACAGCTCGTACGCAAAATCACCCAGTAAAACCTTCGGGTCTTAGCCATAATGTTAATCACAAACTGAAATTATGTGTCTTGGGACGCCGAAAGTTCCCTCCTTGTCCCAGCGACACCTGTCGTATGGGCCCCTATCTCAGTCTCTGCTTTAAAATCTATTCCAAAGTTCACCGTAGATGGCTCATGAACACCATCTGAACATCTGCAAGATGTCACAGACGTGTGTCTGGTGCATGGGGTAACAAATCATAACGCAGCACTGAGATTGCTTGCAGCTTCTTTTAGAGGAAGAGCGCTAGATTGGTATCGCACTCTGCCTGCCAATACCATCATTACTTGGGATCAGCTCGGAGACCTCTTTTTTGAGAGATTCTTGAATAACAGAGACAAATCTTTGTTATACCATGAGCTATCAACAATAAAGTGGGCCCCATCCAAATCCATGACAAATTTCAATGCCTGATTTCATATAACTTGGCAAAGAATCCAGAATGCCATCCGACCACCGGTTGAGCTAGCATTTATGTTCTACTTAAAGTCCATCAATGCTGACATTTCTATGATGATCCAGTCACTTGGTGGAACCACATTACCAAATGCATACACCATAGCAGTGAAAGCGAAGAATAATTTGATTGATGTCAGAAAATTACCACCTCGCCCCCTCATGTTGATATTCCTCGAAATATCAGCTTCTAATCAAGAGATGTCATCTACTAGCACAACCATGCCTCCATTGTCATCTATGTACACATATCCAAGTGTGCAACCAAATACTACTTCTACATTTAGCGCTTTGAAGGATGAGATGAGCGACATAAGGGAGATGTTACGAAACTTGAAAAATGAAGTAACCACTATCAAACGCAATCAAGATGCTCCTTTGAGACCAACCTATCAAAGTTATCAGGGTAACATACCCTCCTACCAACATAACCAATATCAAGGGGGAGCGTGCACACAAATCCGTTAACTTAGACAAATAACCAAATAGTATCGGTACCAACCTCATTGGGAACTGCTTAGACAAGTACAAGCAGGGAGTTGACCACGAGACAAAACAATATTGCCGAAGATTTCAATCCCTGGTGCTATCCTTGTGGCAACACTCATATGCCTCAAAATTGTCCACGTGGAAATTTACAACAGAAATTGTCGAACAACGCAACCAATGCGCAACGACGAGCTCAAGAGGGTATACATATGCCTCTTCCCAAATGGAGGATGCGGTTCTCACCTCACAGATGCAAGGAATACCTCTGGATCAAGAAGGTGACATAGCTCCTGACCATGCCCTCCTCTCATGGATGGAAGGGGACGAAGTGGTGTTCACTTATGAAGCATCCACATCGGTGACCACGAAGGTCCAGTCCAACTATAGCACCTCATCGAAGAGAAGATTCACAGGTGAGCCGATCACTCGATAGCCTAGGAGTGTTCTGAACCAACTCCCTGGACCTTCTACATTTTCTCTAGAGCCTCAAGTAAGAAAAGAAATTGTTATCACCAAGGCAAAGGAACAAAATCCTCCAAATCTGTCACCAATCAATTTGGTAGAAAAATTGAAGAAATCTTCCGCTAATGTGTCCCACTGGGATATCTTAGCCATTCCAGAACAAAAGTCATTGCTACAGGAGGCCCTTCTGAAAGATGTAGTTGCACAACCAACAAAATAAGCTTCTGAAAAGACCATTGACACATCACCTCCAGCCAACGTTCTTGCCGACACTATAAGGGAGGCTCTGATAGAGGGAAAAGGGGAGAAGCAAAACCTAAACCCTTCTTCCTAACTCTCATTGTAGGGAAAAAATTGTTGCACAACTCCATGATTGACTCTGGTGCCACTACCATAGTCATGCCCAAGTAGATAGTTGAAGCCTTAAGAATTAGCTATGAGCCCCTAAAAAGAGGAGTTATGCAGCTGGATGTGAACAAAGTCAAAATGGTGAGCCTCATTAAAGACCTCATTTTAACATTATTTTCCTGTCCTGGTATCACGGTGCCACAAGATATCATGCTCATTGACGTACCCCCATGTTCGACCTTTGTCTATCATGGGCGTTTACGACAAAGATAGGTGGATACCTTTCTTTGGATTGGTCTCACCTAATTCTAAGGACCAAGCAAAAAGCTAAGATGAGGATTGTATCAAAATCCCTACATTCAGAGCATGTGGTAGATGAAGCCATGATCAACTACAAAGCTACCCATACTCCTCCCACAATAAAAGAAACCAAAGTTGCTCAAATCTCTTACACTAAAGAAGAAGCCATCGATAGCAAGCAGCAAGGAGAGAAAGCGACAGAAGACAAAGCCAGTTCTGAAGAAATTTTTTTGAGCAACTATGCAGATACCAATCCTTTTGACAATTATCATGCTACCAGTTTGGGAACCTATGTCATCTACGAGAAAGATCAGGAGTTATCGAAGATAGCAAAGGACTTCATAGTTGAGCAAAATTTAGAGCAATGGACATTGCACTTTGATGATGCAAGGTGAAAAGTAGGCATTGGATCCGAGATATGCCTAACATCTCCAAACAATGAGAAGATTCTTAGATCCTTCCGCTTTCAATTTTCCTACTCAAACAATGAGGTCGAATATGAGGGTCTTGTGCAAGGGTCGAGCCTTACGAAGTAGATGGGTATCAAACAAATAAAGGTGTTTGAGGATTCTGAACTTATAATCAATCAAGTCAGAAACACTTATGTTGTGAAAAATGTGTGCATGCAATCTTATAGGCATAGAGTATGGGACCTCATTGAAAGCTTTGAAGCTTTTAACATTCATGCAATACCAAGGGAGCAAAATCTAGTTATCGATCTCATCACAATGGTAGGATCTCAATTCATTCCTATTTCTGACTTGATGAAGAATGTAGATTCAGTATGGGTAATCGTCTGACCATCCATTCCAGATAACAATCAAAGCCGACAAGTGTTTGAAAGTGATGAACACGTTGCCTCGTTCATTCAACAATCAGGCGAGTTTGTCGATCAGCTCCAACCACGGATTGGAGAAGCATACGAAGGACAAATCATCCAATTAAGATCAAACAAAATTTTAAAAGGGTTGGTCACGCTCGAAAATTTGTGGCAAACCAAGTGGACTATGCCAACCTTGAGGTCGAAGGCAAAATAAAACTAAAAGTTGCAAAAGAAGTCCCACAACACAACAAAGATAGGCTAATACACTTCTGTGAAGCATACGAGGGAGTCGTAGCATGGTCTTATGATGACCTTAGAGGGTATGATCTCGACATCATGCAGTATACCATAGAACTCATGGAAGGTGCTAAACCTGTCCGACAAAAACAAAGGCCTGTGAATCCAAAGATTAAATCCCTGATGACATAAGAGCTAGGGAAGTTGATCCAATCGAAGATTGTGTTTCCAATCAAACACAGTACTTGGGTATCTAACCTTGTGCCAGTTCGAAAAAAGAATGGAGACATTCGTCTCTATGTAGAATTTTGTGACCTGAACAAAGCATCATTAAAAGATCACTATTCGTTGCCTTCCATGGAATCTATTATGTAGACCATGGCAGGTTCAGAAATGTTCTCTCTACTAGATGGCTTCATGAGTTACAATCAGGTTTGGGTTAAAGAAGAAGATCAGTATACAACCACGTTCACCACCAAATGGGGAACATTCACATATGCCAAAATGCCTTTCGGCCTATCAAATGCGGGAGCTACCTTCCAGCGGGCAATGGATATTGCCTTCAACAAACTAATCAATAAGATCATCCTCATCTATTTAGATGACCTGAATGTGTTTTCCAAATCCAAAGATGACCATTTCGATCATTTAAAGATGGTCTTCAAAAAATTCCAAGAGTTTGGGGTATCCCTAAACCCCAAAAAGTGTGTTTTCAGTGTACCACAAGGTAAGCTACTAGGGCACGTAGTGTCCAGCGATAGGATTGCTATTGATTTTGAAAGGGTAAAGGCGATTAGAGACCTACCCCTTAAAGTCAACAAAAAAGGAATTCAGTCCTTTCTAGGGAAGGTAAACTTCATAAGAAAATTCATCTCCAATTTTGTAGGAACAATCCGGCCAATCACCCTGATGTTAAAAAAGGACCAATTATTCAAATGGATGAAGGAAGCGAAAGAAGCCTTCAAGAAGGTAAAGGATGCTATTTCTTCGGCCCCGGTGCTAGTAAATCCAGACTTGTCCAAAGACTTCATGATGTATGTTTTTAGTAGCGAGACAAGCATCGCCACTGTTCTGACCCAAAAGGACAACGAAGGAAAAGGAGAACATCCGATAGATTTTCACTCCGGAACCTTGAAGGAATATGAGGCGAACTACAAATTCATTGAACGACAAGAATTCACAACTGTAAAGGGACTCAAAAAAATTGATATCTGATATGTTGCAACAAGGTGATTGTTTATGTCGCACACTCCAGTGTGCGCGAATATATTATGGAGGGTGAAATCACCAAAAAGAGTGCCAACTAGATCACTAAGATCCTGGAATACGACAACGAGGTCAAGCCTATAAAGACCATCAAAGGAAGAGGGATTTGTGAATATTTGGTGCACAGTGAAGAGAAAGAAACAAAAGTAGAGGAAGCAAAGAAAGCATAATTGATCCTGAAGAATGAATTTGAACCTGAGGAATGCTAGCTAACAGATAGGACCAGATTTATGCATACTAGAAAATATCCAATAAGCCTTCCTTCTCAGAAAAGAAGGTTCTACTGATTAAAAAACAATGGGTATGCACTTATTGAAGGTGTTATTTTTAGGAGAAATTTCAACAGTGTCTTTTTACGATGTATCACTATGGAGCAAGGAAGGAAAATTCTTGACACATTCCACAAAAACCCAAAAGGCAGACACTTCTCTGCAAAGACTAATGCCATCAAAATCTTGCACGTTGGGTACTTATGGCCCACGCTATTCAATGACTCATACAACATGATAAAGGTTTGCAAGGAATGCCAATTCTACATAGAGAGGAGAAAAAATTTCACTATGCCCCTCAATTAGATAGTATCAGATGAACCATTCGCGCAATGGGGGCTAGACTTCATAGGAATGATCAATCCAACCTCCAGCATTGGCCATAAGTAGATTCTCATAGCTACAAACTACTTTACAAGATGCACTGAAGCCACACCCCTGAAGAATGCAACCAAAGCAAAAATTGTGGATTTTCTCGAGGGGCTAGTAACAAGATTCAGCCCGTCGAAGACCATCATATCAAACAATGCCAAAGAATTCCTAGGATCTAAGTTATGTCAGTTCACGCTTACACATGGCATATTCCTGAAAACATCATCAAACTATTACCCGCAGGGGAATGGCTTGACCAAGTCAACTAATAAAAATTTAGTTTGACTCATTAAAAAGATCTTGTCTAATCATGAGAGGGAATGGCATAAGCATCTTTGAACAATGTTATGGGCGAACCGCATAACTCCCAAACAAGCCCTGAAGACTTCACCATATGAGCTGGTCTATGAGAAAGAAGCATTGTTGCCTATCTCTATAGAGACACCTGTGCTACAACTACTCAAATCTTTAGAGATTGAAAAGAATGGAGCTATGAAGGTCCGGTTGGCTGAATTACTGTAGGTGAAAGAAAAAAGGGAGAAACCCTAACATCCATGACTAATCGCCAATGGGTGGTTAAGAGATGGTTCAACAAGAAGGCTTCAGACCAAGAGCTAAAATGCGAAGACTTGGTACTAAAGTTCAATGAAAGAGCTACAAAGCCTGGCTAGCATGGAAAATTTGACAAGTTGTGGGAAGGCCCTTTCAAAATAATGCATTCAAATTAGAAAACATGGAACAAGAGCCATTGGGAATTTCAGTCAACGAAATTCACTTAAAATTGTTCAATTAGGCTACAATTCTTCATGTAGGTGTAAATTTGTAAAAAATGTAATTAGTTTCCTTTTCGTGTTTTGTCGGCTAGTTCTTTCTACACATTTTTCACAGTTACGGGAGGTAAAAAAATTCATGAGGTCCATCTTCATAGAATATAGAAAATTTATGCTACTCAGGTTGCAGAAATTAAATCCAGATGTAAAGGATTTAGCCCATATGGCAAAAACATAAAAATAAATACAAAGAGCTTTAACATAAGCAAGTATATCTGTTATATATATACTGTGATAAAACATTGTCAAAATGGCTTTGTGGCCAAACATTCAAAGGTGTAATCATATACACGACTTCATTACATGCATATATGCGAGCCTTCTTTTAGGCGTATATATATAAGAAGAAAATGCGTATCAAACTTCTTATCTTGTCATTATGGGTATTGTCTTCATCAATGAGAAGATTATCAAGGGCAACAAGACCTATAGCGGAAGCAACGTCAACACCCATAACGAGCGACAAAGGAAATACAAGGTTCCTAAAATCGGTGTACCAATCCACATCATAGAACAACACGACGTTATAACAACGCAGCAGAAAATGGCATGCACGGGTGGCCTTATCATGATGCTCTGCAAGTGATTGTAATTGAAAACCACTTAGGAATGGAACCCATGGTACCACTGTGTCTTCTTCAACATGATTTCTCAGGTCACTCGCAATGAGAAGTCCCAGGCCATACACCGCATTGCTCATTGCCTTGTTGAGTCCTCTAAGGTAGCTTTTCGGAAAAATATGAAGCGCCAAACAAAGAATCGTAGCTTTTGGAGCCTGAGCATCGAGCAGTGAAGCAATGAAATGGGAGTTGATATTGGTGTTTACTCGATATTTATCTTCACATTCAATACAATCTCTACCCAGGACCCATTTGATGGCTATGATGGCTAGCGAATGCTTGTTCCTTGTCATGTGTTTCAGACACCTGCTCAAAATATTCCCCTGGAAAGTTTTTTGATATTTTTTACACACTAGCCTAATTGGAGTATTCATTGTGTCAACCTCCGCTTAAAGCACCTAAGACTAGCATTATGCAAAATCTAAACCTATCTAATCACCCAATGTTGATTTTGCTAAGCCACTAGGTATGATTTTGCTACTGTATTAGAGCTTATTTATAGAAATATCTGAGGTATAAAGCATACAATGCATGATGGTAATTGAGTGCTTACTCGAAAATCCCATAAAAAGGCTAGCTCAATATTCCAGCCTGGTTGCATCCGTAGGTACAAATTGCTGCATGAAAACTTAAGGAGTGGTAATCAATTAGCACAAATTGGTGGTAGTCTTAGGTGACGGCTCATACAGATAGAGGCTAGGTGGCACGACATAAGCATTTTCAAGGCTCTAGGGGTGAACGCATATATTTTCAAAGTACTCATTGTGATTTCAACTTGATCATGCTTTGAAAGATATTAATTGCTAAAGCAGATGAGGAGATGACAGGCATTGCATCGATGACTCAATTTCCCATGAAAAATCATGTCGAAAGGGCACTATTACCAATACAATTATGAATCCATGTCTTTTCAAAAGAGGCAAGTAGCTTATCTCACATAGGCAAGGGAGTTGGTAGCGCATGCCGAATTAAATGCAAAAGGCATTTGTTATCTACCCGATTGAATGCAAGAAATCAAAGAAAAGTCAAGTGTCGCATGCAAAAGGCAGGACATAGCATAAAATCTTCTTCAACACGCAAAGAAAATTAAGAAGAACAGGGCCATCAAAGAAACTAAGTGTGGTGTTGTTTGCAGCAAAAGGAATTGAACATAGATAATTTCAAAGAATTCACTGCCCTAGTGTGAATTAAACCTAAAACAAAAGGTTGCCTAGTGTTGAAATTCAAAACTTGCATCGTGTTTTAGGTTCCATTTATATCGCTTCAGTGTGCTTTCTGGGAAAAGAATTTGCAAGGGATGGCAACGACTCAAAGTTCTCAAGCATAATTAAGGGACGGAGGAGCACAAAGCTTATTTAATGTCATGCATGCAGCACCAGGCGCCTACGTCTTTGAGGACATCTCTTATTCCTCGCTTGGAATACCAGAAAGGCCAACTTGGGTAAATACTCGAGTTGCAAAGAAGAGGAGCCCTAGAAAAGATAAGAAGTGAATTAAACAAGAGTGGGAGAACATTTATGACCCCATTCTTGCAAGGAATCCCAAGTCACTTAGGGAGGCAGCCTGCGAAAGGATGAAAAAGAATAGCAACTCAGATTCTTTGGTGCAAAAGTGTTGTGCAGTGGGCTTCCTCAATATATGGTCCCATTTGTACACCACTACCTTGAATTAATTGATGAGGCCATCAAACACTTCAACCCGGAGACCAACACCATTGAAGGCCAAGAGGTAATTGTAAACATATGCAAAGAAGCTATTTGGAATATGCTCTGCATCCCAGAGCAAAGCTTCAAAGTGAAAAAAATGGAGCCATTCACTCCAGCAAAAGGAGAGTCTTATTGGAGGAGCAGAGACCTCGCAATGAAATTTTACAACATAGAGATGCAAAGGCCCAAGGAGAATCAGAATAAACCAATGTGGATCCCAATGGCGCTTAAGATATTTTATGATGATATGAAGCATGCATTCTCAATGATGGCGTTCGTTTGTGGATTAGACTCCGACAAAGAGGTCCGGGGGTTTCACCTAGGTTTGGGCTTCCAACTGCGAAGGAAACATTCTTTCTTTTGGTATGACTTTGCTGAATTTCTCGAGCAAGAGATGCTCAGCCAGATAGTAGAATACAAGCTCCAACGAAGGTTCAGGTTCCCATCCTTCCTCGCACACATGTTTTTGCACCAAAATCCTAACTTCTTCCAGAGGCGTTTCAAGCTCTCTATCTTTGATGAAAACCAGAAGATAAAGTCGGTTTCCACATGGAATCCCCTTCTCTCTGTGACATGATTATTATGCATTTTCAAACCTTTTCTTATATCCAATTTTGTAGAATTTAAGAGGAGACGACATTATCTTACAGTTCAGCTCGGACCAAACTGAGTTCATGCAAAAATTTGTTCCAAGATGCGACTGGTTTCTGGGCAGGGACTTCACGTTCATCCGATTGTGCAGTTTCACCGGAGAACCCTTTCGGCTTCCATCATGTCTTATAGACGGTGTACCAGCACTAGAAGTTTTCCGCCAAGTTTCAATTATTGACGACACCTTTTGCAGCGGGAAGGCAAGGAAGAAAGGATTTTTCAATCCTCCGATGAGCTTCAAGACTGTAGTCATGGCTAAAAGGAAGGCTCATGGCATACTAGAGGCAAAGCTGGCTCAACTGGGGTTGGTATGGATCTACGACAAATGGAACTACAACCCCGAAAATGACTTGCCAAACAAATATGTCAAGGTAACGCACTGTCCCCGACCTTACTGGGAAGAGCATCGAAACCCAGTATTGGATGTGGATGAATGTATTATTGACCTAGCTTACATTCCTACTGAGGATGGTCGGCCACCCTGGATGAGATTCTACTACCCGATTGGGCCGTATGATAAATAGAGAAAGATGGGAACTACCCTCTGCAACGATCTGCTGAATAATTACGACTGGAAGGAGGAGAAAATCATAAACTTCTGGATATATTGCCAAGAGACCCGAAAAATAAAGACTCCTTATAACAACCTGGAGATGGATGACAGGTTTGAAAAATTATGGAACAATGAGCATTTGGATTCCGACGAGAGCCCTGAAAAGGATTCCAGTTTGGAAGAAGTCGAGTCGCAGTCAAATGAAAGGGCTCAACCAAAAACAAAAATACAAGACACTTCGGCACAACAAGGGGGGAAGGCATTGAAACAACCTGTTAAGGTTTCCTCTAACATACGAGTCAATATATCAAGTGAAAGGTCTTCATCGACTCGCACCTAGACAACGAGGAGAATCCTGGCAGCTTCACCAAAATAATTTGAAATCGTAACGGTTGGTAACTCACCACCAGCGAAGCGAGGCACTTTCTAGAGAGTTTTCATAGGACGCAAATGCAAGTGAAGAGCCAACAACATTCCAAGGACTGTATTCATTCATACTGCATGTATCTTTCACCCCTCTTCTATAGTTCTGTGAACCGTGGTTGACCCCGTTGCATCCACAACGCCTCTTATTTCATGTGCTAACCAATGCATTTTAGCCTCTGCTTCAATGATTGCGGGGGGCTCCCCACAGCTCTCTCATGTTGCCCCATTTTCCCTTACTCCTCCACAGAACCTCACACCATTCACCTTGGCCCATTCTACGTCCCAAAGCGTCACACACTCTACCCCTGCTACCTTCATAGATACATCTCCTTCCACAACAATATTGGAGTTGATCCACCCTTCCCAAAAAATGGAGACCTTCATGACTCTGCTTCTTTTGAGTCCTCCTAGTTTGTATTTCGGTTATTGGAGTATCCCACCTTTCCTAACCCTAAATGGTCCAAATTCCAAAGAAGAAGTCACACTGGATTGATGTTCTTTCATTCCCTTTCTCCCTTCCTCCCGGTGCACCTTTCATAGGCGGACTCATCAGATCGCACGCAAAATTCCTGTCGAAAGATGATAAAACTAAACAAGCACGAGCGGTCAAAACCTATAAGAGAAGAGCTAAGGATGCTAAGAGACCAACAAAGCCAAAGATACATACTATTTTCCATGAGGCTCAGCAGTCACTACACTTTGCGACTATGTTCTCGATTGTTAAAAAACCACAAGGAGAGATGTAACCGGATGATTACAACATGTACGCTGTGGGGCTCGACCTAAGCATAGCCCATCCAAGGGACAAGGTGGAACTTATGGAGGAAATGTAATGGATAATGACCACCGAATTTCTTAAGACTGATCGCTAGCTCAAGAAAAAGGAAGAAGAACTAAAAAATATGAAGGATACAGTCGATATCTTGATTTCCAAGGAAAAAGCTATGGAGGTTGAATTTAAGCACCTATCTCAGCAAAGGGATACGAAAGAAGCAAAGCTCCGAGAAGAACCAGTGAAGCTTCAGTCACTCGACCCTAATCTGGTCATTGAGCTGCAACAAAAGAACCAAAATTATCAAGACCAATTGGCAAAATTGGGGTTGGACTTGCAACGAAAAGATGAAGAGTTTCACCGTTTAGAATTGTAGGTGAAGCAAAAGGATGCTAATTTCCAGACCCACTGTGTTCAATTGGAGAATGAAATTGTGGAACTTAGGTCTATAGTGGAGAAAGAAGCGACAAACAAGGAGCGATTCAAAGCTAGTTGGCTCACAGAATCATGGATCTTGCAAGGCAAACTCACCATAGCAAACTGAAGGGTTGCAGAGCTCACATGATATAGAAGAAAGGAATGAGGAGATCATCCTATTGAAGGACATAGCCTTACCCTTGGCCGATCAAAAAAACCTTCTTTAGATAGCCCAGTAGTTACAAATTTCATACTGGGAAAGATTGAAGGCCTTATACCTAACTCTACAACCGACACTCTGATTTATGGTGGAGGCAACAGATCTAGGTAGAAGAGTTCGTGAGGTGATCATAAAAATTTCCTTAGTCCATTGAGCAAAAGGTTTCAGAGGCTGAGAAATTATTAAACAGGTTATATCAGGTCCCAAATGATGTCTTGGCAAATGCAGGGATTAAGGACCAAAGGGTCGTTGCTAAAACAACCAACGGGGTCATCTACTGCCGCACAGTTATTCTTCATGTCGATGAATGTGTCGCTAGGTTGGATCAAACCATGAATGGCATGTGGGCCAGGTTCTCCCACTTAGCTAAGATGGGCTTACCTTCTCCATTCCTAGAGGATGAGTTAGTGGCCACAGTGGAGCATATTGCAGCAAAGATCGAGGAAAATCAACGGGATGTGTCTACCTTTCTGGATTTCAGCCAAACCCTTGCTGTAGAGGATTTTGAGAACATCACTCAGTCGTTCGCACATCTTCTTTTTCAATTCGAGTCATGGGTCGATATATCGTCAACGCTACATTACAAAGAAGTGATCGAGTTGCATGGAGCGCAAGAAACTTTGTGTGACTTATTGCCTCCATCTGAAGATGAATGGCTGCCCCTTTAGACTGCCCTCTCCAAGCTCTGATCGCGTCATCCAATGGATAAGTCTCTGGTCTACAGGCTAGAAATTTTTGGGTTCCCCATTTCACAAAGCGAAACACCCCTGATAAGTCGCCAGAAGCTATGAAATTAAAATTCCCAAGCTCCCTTCGGGTGAGTTTTTGCCTAAGTATCGGCCACGCCTCTATAAGAAATAAGCAATATCGAGTTCATTTGCACAAAATATTTTGTGAATGTCACCACGTGTCAGTTGAGCGCTCCTATAAGGTTTCCTTCAATCACTTTTCAAAAAGCTTGCGCCAAGCTTCCACATGTCATTCATTCGAAATCTTTTTTGCCTCTTTACATTGCTCCCCTTTCGAGCCCCGACCGCTCACCACGTAGCATCAACTCTAACATGTTTTTTGGTGGACCCCACCTTTGGCAAGGTATGTTGGAGACCCCACATGTCTTCGTAGCGTAGGTTCTTCATCACTCAAGGGAAGCATAAATGTCAGGTCCCGACTGCTTGTCGTGTGACCTTCTATAGACTTCGTCGCAGGAGAAAGCCAAGCAAGCGACAACCTTTCCCAAGCTACCACATTCTGTAACTATCACCATGAATGGATTGCATGTGTCAGTACTCAGGTCTGTTGGGACCACTATCATCATTCGCAAGAGATGCATCTGACCCTTGGATGTCCTCGTTCATGGCCCAAATCTTTTCAGTTGTAACGACCAAGGGAAAATCATTGCTAATGCATCATTGTTCATAATCGAAGCATATTTTCGATTACTTGCTCATCAAGCTAGGTTTTTATTATAAATACTGCTTCTTCTTTCGAAGTAGGATTTTGAATTTTCGTTCAAAGTTGGGTAGAGGAATTGATAGAAGAACCAAGTTTAATTGCTTTATTAGATTATTGTAAAGAACTCACACACTGTGCCATTGTTCGGCCTTTCTATTTTCTTTGATATTTGATAAGTTTTATTGTGTCATTATTGTACTGGATATTTCATTCCCAGACTTCTATTAAAAAATACAATTTTGTTGGTTTAGATCATGTCTTGGACTCTTCTTTCTAGTAAAAACGTATGAAGTTATTTTATGTCATATAATGAATCACTCAGGCTTCTATTTCTATTATGTCATTCTGGAATGCATCAGACTACCCACGGGCCCTTAAGTCGTATCCCCAAGATAGATTTACTGTGTCACACATCTAAATCTTGACATATCACCTTAGTTAGATCCCTTTATTTTATATCGGCTTCCTTTTCCCATTTCAAAACCTCAATTATAGAAGAAATCGACTTCTTTAAAATCTGGAGGTTACTTAGTTTGGCGTAATAGGTCCCCCCCTAAAACTGAGTTTTCCATAGAGGGTTGTTACCTTGCCAACTTTTGGCATCAACAGTAAGCATATATGCCTATTTCAACATCATATCATATTTTTTCCAAGCCAAAACATTATAATATTCAATCCAAAATTTTCAAAAGCCTCTTTCTAAGAAAGCAAATGTGGGAAGGAGCGCTCTATTTCTTCGGCATCCTCCCAAATAGCACTGTCTTCTGAATAGTGGTCCCATTGGACCTTAAACTAAGTAATGTCTTTGCTTCGTAACTTAACATTACATCTATCTAGGATTCTAATAGGTTCCACTAGCACCACTCTTGGGTCTTTTACTTACAAGGATTTCCAATAAAGCACATGAGCTACATTAGGATGATATGGCTTAAGCAAAGAAACATGAAACACATTATGAATTCAAGCTAGAGCAGGTGGTAGAGAAAGTCTATAAGCAATTGGTTTGATCACATCCAAGAATTCAAACAGACCCACGTATCTTGGGGCCAACTTGGAAGAATTTTCAAAGGCAATGGAACTTTTATGTGGCCTGACTCTTAAGAAGACTTTATCCCCTACCGCAAACTGTCTAAGAGTTCTATTCTTGTTAGCATAAATTTTCTATCGGTCTACCACCTCCTTTAGTTTGCTCTTAATAACTCTCATTTGTTCTTCTATCTCCTTGAGCATTCCAAGTGATACTATGATCCTATCTTTTAATTTTCAACACAAACAATCCCAACTGATGGCTGTACGACACTTCTGCCCATAAAGAGCTTCAAAAAATGCCATACCTAGAGATGTGTGATAATATTTATTGTGAGCAAACTCTACCAACGACAAGTATTCTTCCCACTTATATTGTTGGTCCATGCAATACATTTTGAGGAGGTTTTCGACTACCTGATTCACCCTCTCTATCTACCCGTCGATCTCAAGATGATAAGTCGAGTTGAAATTTAACTTGGTTCCCAATGCGGCATTCAGGGTCATCCAAAACCTTGAGGTCATCTGGGTGTCTCTATTAGAAATGATAGGCTCTGGCACTCCATGTAAGCAGAAGATCTCTTGGACAAATTTCCTAGCCAGGGTCAATGATCCATCCTTAAGGTTTCCTAGAATGAAGTGTGCCACCTTAGTCAACTTATCGATTACAACCAAGATAACATCATGTCGATTCTTGCTTAAAGGTAACCATTGTACGAAGTCCATATTGATCACCTACCATTTATACTTAGGTATGTTGTGTGGATACAATAGCCCCGCTAGATGTGCATGCTTAGCCTTGAATCGCTGACACTTTGAGCATCTATCTACATATTCCACTACATCCTTCTTGATTTTAGGCTAAAAGTATAGAGATTTTAATTTTTTGATCATCTTGGATACTCTAGGGTGTCTTAAATAAGGTGCATTATGAACTTCCTCTACAACCAACTTCCTCAGCTCTTCCAAGTCTGGAATGTACATTCTTCTTTGGTATCTCAAAATGCCATCCAGTTCGATCTCATACCCATTGAACTGATGTTCTGATGGATTCTCTACTAGGGTGTTGTTCACTCTTTCATAGTGCTCATCCCTTGGCAAATGTTGTATCACCTGTTGTCTCAAATTAGACCTTGTCGAGAGCATTGCTACCAGATGTCTTCATCTATTAAGAGCATCAACCACTCTATTCTCTTTTCCCTTTATATACTCAATTCTAAAGTCATACTCACTAAGGAATTCCAACCACCTTCTTTGTCGTGCATTAAGGTTTGGTTGAGTAAAAATGTATCTTAATCCCAAATGGTCTATCTTGAGCTCAAATGACTTTCCTAAGAGATAATGCCTCCACATCTACAAGGCATGAACTATTACGGCCAACTCTAAATCATGTAGTGTGTAGTTCACTTCATGTTGTTTAAGCTTCCTCAATTCATACACTACCACTTGTCCATCCTGCATTAGTACTGCTCCCAATCCTTGTCCACACTTCTCGGTCCATTCAAATCATGTTCCCTTCCTTTAGAGTGACGTGATTGGAGATGCAATCTAGGAAAACCCTTGCACAAACTTTCTATAATATCCTATGAGGCCCATGAAGCTATAGAATTCTAAAATTTTTTGAGGCACTGACCATTCCATGATCACCTTGATCTTCTCAGGGTCTATAGAGACTCCCTTGGCTAAAATATTATGGTCTAGATAGTGCACCTTGTCTTGATAAAATGAGAACTTGGATAGATTCCCAAAGAGTTTCTTCTCTCTCAGCTACTATAAAACTATCCTCAAGTGTCTATCATACTCTTCAATAGACTTTCACTAAACTCTAGGATTTTATTGATGAAAATCAAAATAAAATCATCCAAGCAATCTTTGAACACACTATTCATGAGATTCATGAAAGTTGAAGGTGCATTGGTCAAACCAAAATATACCATAGTGAACTCGTAATGTCCATACCAAGTTCGAAAAGCAGGCTTCAAAATATCGTCTTCCTTTATTCTCAATCGATGATATCTTGACCTGAGATCAATTTTGGAGAACATTGTCACTCCCTTCATCTGGTTAAACAACTCATCGATCCTTGGGAGTGGATATCGATTCATGATGGTCACGTTGTTCAACATATGATAGTCTATGCACAAACACAAGGTTACATCCTTCTTTTTCACAAAGATAATTGGTGCTCCCCAAGGAGGCACACTGGGGCTCATGAGCCCTTTGTTCAACAATTCCATTAACTAGGCCTTCAACTCATAGAGTTTAGTGGAGGTCATCCGATATGGTGCTTTGGATTAAGGCTCAACTCCTGGTACAAGGTCAATGGAGAAGTCAAATTCTCATTTTGGGGGTAACTCCATGAGTTGATCAGGGAATACGTCTCGAAACTCCTTGAGAATAAGGTAGTCATCCAGATATGATTCCTTTCTATCAAGGTTGTTGATATGCATGGTATAAATGAGTCTTTTTGAGTTGTATAGCAAAGATTTGTCTAAGCTCTAAGGGTCTTTGCATCCCACAAATATTGAATGGGTTACCATAATCATCTAGACAACTAACTACCTTACCCTCATAGTTCACTAATGACTTATGCTCGGTTAACCAATTTATTCGCAAAATTACATCATATGAGCCTAAGGGTGCCACATACAAGTTGACCTAGGTTTGGAAGGTTGGAAGCTCTAACTTGTTGCAAAAGAGACAAGTATCTACCCTCCTCTTCGCTCGGTTCCCATACTAAACTGTCCATGAGTTTGCAATGTATCTAGGTCTAATAGGTATCTTGGATATTACTCTAGGGTCTATGAAACATTCAGTAGCTTTGGTATCAATTAAAATAGGAATAGTTCAGCCATAGAGCTTACCCCTCAACTGTATTGGTGAAGCCTGATACTCTGCCTGCTTGTTATCCACTACAACATGGATCTGATGATGTTGAGATTGTTGATATTTTCCTTCCCTTTTCAACTTTGACCACTATAGACAATTAGAGGCATAATGATCACCTCCACAAGTATAGCACTCACCATGAGGCCCTTTACGACCTCCTAGATTATCCTCTCTGAATCCTTTATGCTTTAGTCATCCTTGCCTTTATTGTTATTTTCCTTCTTGTTGTTCCCACCATTTCTAGCTTCACCTTTTTCTTGTGACTCACTTCCCCTCTTGAGATTATGGATCTGATGGTTCTTGTCTCCTTTATGAAACTTCTTGTTCCCAAACCGCAACTTAGGATTCAAATTATCACAGTAATTAGATAACTGATGTAATTTTTGCTCCTATTTAGTGGCCTTCAGGAAGACTTCATTCATGGTGAGAGGATCATGCATGTCCACTTCTACTCCAATGTGGGGTCTAAGTCCCAATATGAACTTTCAAATACGAAAACGTTCATCTCACTGATATTGGGGCACATACTTTACTAAGTTGGTGAACTTTTCCTAATATTGGGTCATAGTCATGCTCCCCTAAATTAGGTTTTGGAATTCCGTCACCTTCTTGTCAAAAAAGAGTTGCGATAACCATCTCTTCATAAAAGACTGGAGAAAGAGTTCCTAAGTAATCTTAGTAGGTCGAAGGTTCCTTTCAGTCTTTTTATTATCCCACCAAGTAGTTGCTTCTCCTGAAAGTTGATATGTAGCCCATGTCACTTTAGTCTATTCAGATAGGTTACAGAGTCCAAAATATTTATCCATCTCAATGATCCATGTCTCAACTCCCGCTCCAATGGCTTTTCCATCAAAATTAGATAGTGTTACTCTTTTGAGATCATTTCCTAGTTCTTCTTCAATTCAACCTTGAGGTCCTTCTCCTTGATTGAATTCCTCGCTCTTGTGGACCCGATCCTTGTGTTCCACTCAGACCTCATGTTCTATGTGATCCATTCGAGCCTCTTACCTATTCAAAAGCTCTAGAATCTATTCCAGCCTCTTGTTTGGTCCATTGTATGACCCACTACCACCCGTCTCTTGCCCGGTGACCACCATACTGGCTTACACTTGACCTGCATCACATTTCACATCTATCATAACTTAACACTAGGTTCTACAAGTAAATGCTCTTATTTTCTTACACTACATACACATGCATATATCACTCATTCATTGAAGACATACACATTCATGCACATTCAAAGTTCTTCACTTGAACACACTAAAAGTAACATCTTGATTTATTTATATTAAGTGTGGGTCAATAGGCCCTTATTTACATAAGCTTATTGTTACATTAGACAATTTTCTCATTCTCTGAGAGAGGACACTCCTTTGGTTCCTTGTCAAAATTTACATCAATTTTCTCAGAAGAGGAGGCTTGAGCACGAGGGATCTCCTTTTCCTTTTTAGTTAATAAGGGTGTGTTTGGTCCACACCCTAGAGGCTAATCTCTGATTGCAGAAAGCTTCTTAATCTTAGGTGTTTTCCTCGACTCCTTAATCTTCTTGCCTCTCTCCAACTTAATTCAAGTGAGGGCTTGAGCTAAAGTCTCATTGTTGGGAATCTCGGGATGAACCTCGGTCTTGGTGTTTTCTTCCACTATGACTTTCTTGTTTGAGGTCCTAACAGTCTTCCCTTTCTTCCTTCCTAAATTAGACCTTCCCATACCCGCATTTGATCTAGGTTTGGTCAATTCTCAAGACAACTCAATTTGGTCAAGGGTCCACTATCCCCTAGTAATGGCTATTATGGACTCAAATGGCCTAAGTTGAACCCTAAGCTCTAATACCAAATGTAATAACCCATTTTAATTATTACAAATGACATTATGAATATTTAATTTTAAAAAGACATAACTAAGTAGCTATTTTCAATCATAGCAAAACATGTCCTTAAAATGAGTCAAATATATATATATATATATATCATTTTCAATGTCAATTACAATAACCAAGTTGACTTGGCTCATAGGGCCACAAAGTCAATACAGTATATAATTTTACATCAAGGTTACATCATAGTCCATGATAATCATGAAAATATCCAAGGTTTCCTCTTGAAGCTCGCCTTCATTGGTGGAAGAGAACATGTGCTTTACCTCCCAACCATGAATCTTACGCTCCCCCAAAATTCTTCCAACTTGAAGAATACCTGACCCTACACAAAAATTTTAGCAAGAGAACATTCTGCAAGGTGGAATCTGGCGCATCCCAAATCATCAACATGCATATCTATCTATGATTAAAAAAATACAATATCTATGCTAGGAATGGTAGAGAGTATTATCACAAATTCCATACACATATAATTGGCTAATTGCTTGGACAAGCATAAAAATTAGTTGCAATAACAAAAGATAGGTTTTGGATAAAGCAAAAATTTATACTCTTTGAACTCCATTTCGACACCTGTCCTGAAAGGTAACTTTCAACAACACAATTTATACCTTGGCAACTATCTACCCTCTAGCAGCATCTACCCTGAGGTGCTCTGGTCTACTTAGATGTTGTTGTTCTATTCAATAAAGAGAATGTTCTTTACACATATCTTTGAAAAAATAATTTGTCTACTTATTTCCTCAACTTAATAAAATACAAAATAATTCAATAGATCCGTTCAATACATTTTCCATTCAATTCAAACACATGTCACATGAATACATTCAACATAATCTAGTATTCATTTAAGAATAAATTAAATAAGTAACAAAAGAAGGTATGTCACAAGTATGTGTATGTACGTAGATGAAGGTCTATGTGCATACACATATATGTGCCAACTTAAGTTAATATATTTGTACATACATTGTGAAATGAAAACCATTATAACAGATTCCTTTCATTCAAAATAATGCTATAGATTGTCATATTATCTAACAGTAATACAAGATGTAAAATTGCCCTTTTCAAAGATATAAGAACAGATCTGGTTGAACAGTTTTCATACACTAATGTACTATTTGTATCAAAACAATGTTGTTTATAGAAAAACAATGTTGTTCGTATCAGAACAAATACTATTTGTAGCGAACCAATGATTTTTGTATCAAAATAAATATTGTTCGTAGCAAAACAATGTTGTTTGTATCAAAACAAATACTCTTTGTAGCAAAAAAATGTTGTTTGTATCAAAATAAATACTGTTTGTAGCAAAATAATGTTGTTTGTATCAAAACAAATACTATTTGTAGCAAAACAATGCTATTTATATCAAAACAAATACTTTTTGTAGCAAAACAATGTTGTTTGTATCAAAACAAATACTGCTTGTAGCCAAACAATGCTATTTATATCAAAATAATGCTATTTGCAAAAGTTTACAAAATATTGTGTCAATATGTCCCATCAACAGTTTCAAGTTATCTAATTTATCATGTGAACAATCAATGCTCTATCATTTTGGATATTCAATTAATTAAACAATACTAGTGTCTTATTTTGAAACAATAGAATTGAACGACATGCTTGTCATTTCCAATCACATACAAGTTAAAACAATTATATTACCGTTTTGAGTTAGAAGAGACCCGAGTTTTATGGGTGACTATTATGGATATAAGATCAAGCTATAGTCATTTTAAAAATGACTAATAGTTGAATGACTATTTGGTTTATCACAAACATTATCATTAGCTGAGCCTAGAAGAAATGTCGATTATCGACTTATAATGCTCGATGACCGGTTGATAAGACACATTTATAATAATCGTTCTAAGAATGATATGTGCATGCAAATAGACTGGTATAACAATCCTATGCGAGAATCGCATGTATGCAAAGAAAATGGGGGTCATTTTGTTGAATTATTAATTGCTCATTTTAATAGAAAATCTAAAATCCGATCCTAAGGATCGACCTTCATCTTGAAAAGATGAACACAAATATTTTGTTGTCATTCACTATGAATGAGGCAACATGGTTATGCACAAGCGACAACCACCCTTCGTTCTATGAATGATATCAAAGGTCATCACTCCCATTTGGAGCAGTATGCCCATTCGACCATGCCATCATAGAGAACATCATAAATACAAGTTTAACAACAAGGAGTCATTGCTTCTCTTAGAGAAGGTGAAAAATAAAAGAACCATATAATTTGAAAACCTTGAGCATCAGCTTCAGCCGATTAGCCATGAAAATGGCTATGCATTTCACATGCAAATAATAAAACAATAGGGAAGAACTAATTCACAACACACAAATATTACATGATTGACTATTCAGCCAAACATAAATACATACAAAGAGAGGCCGATTCGGCCCATGCAACAACATAGGTCACTTCAGATACTTCAATGTCTCCCAGACATCAAATGCAATAAATGCATTTATAGAACAATGCCTATCTATGGTTTTACACCATTTCAAAGAGATTAACACTATGGGGAATAAAAATATAATTCAGTAAAGGCATTCTAAAATGAAATCAAGCATATTTCATATGCATTGAGTTACCTCGGAGTCATGAGATTTCCCTTTGTCGCTTTTTCCTCTTTTTCCCAACTGTTTCGATCTTCTTGCCTACTTTTTTCCTCTTTTTTTGTCGCCATAATCCAACTCCTTCAATCATTGCCAGAAAAAATTGTGTTATCCCCAAAATGGTATCCGTTCTTCTCTTACCTGTTCACATTGTTGAGGGGACCATTTCATTCATAATTAAAATTAATTTTAGCCATTAATTTGAATATCCTGCCTTAATTCAAATGCAAGCCACAACTTCTTAAGATCTTCCTCATGATATTATTTGAATTCAATAAATAAGATTGTGATAATTTTGATTCCATATTCAATTTTTATAAGAAATATGTATATATTTTATATATGTGTGCATATATGTATATATATATAGATGTATTTAGATATACATATATACATATATGTTTATATGTGCGCAGATATAGATATATATATATATATATATATATATATATATGATCTCTATTTTACTTTATAGTAGTATAGTAATCAATCATTTTCAAGAAAAGAATAAACCTTTATTTTATTCGAATAATTGCTTTCAAAAGAAGTAGTTTTCTTATCCTTCAAGCATGCCCTTTTTAAATTTCTTACAAATATGTTTAACCATGTTATCTTTTTCTTTTAAATTTTGAATGCAAGAGATCAAAATAGACAATTATATAAGAAATCACATGTATATCATTTCACAAGCCTATATTTTTTTCCAAACATTGAATCATTTCAAATTTAGTCAATATAATTTCTATATAAAAGTTTATATGCAATCTATCATGCTATTTTATGGTGTGTGCATCCAGATTCCATCAAGCTTACCGTTCAATCCGACTAAATGATCCTACTTCAGCCGTGTTCTCATCCTTCAACCTGTTACCTTGCATTTGAACACACTTGCACTTACGTAGTTCATCAGTAATGCTCAATCATGATAAAGTATGAGATAGTTCATAAGATCACATGATCAAAAGATGGTCAACTTCTTTCAAATATTTCAAAAATATCAAAATTTTCATTCAACGTATTGAATTTACTCAATAATTCAATTTATCATATTATAATTTAAATACAATAAAAATTGGGTTATGACAAATGGTAATTATCAGGTCTCTTTTAGACATGTTACACAACACTCAACATTGTGAGTTCTTGGTGGAATAATTCTTGATCCCCATTTTTGATGTCCTAGATTATGAACTTGTGTGTGAAATCATTGGTCCTAACTCTCCCAGATATCATTAAATTTATAATTACCTCCATCAAAATACCCTTCCACTCAATCTATCCTTCAAATAAAAAACATTAATTTGATGCTCATCTTGTTTCGTAGTAATTGGTAATACACTTTATCAAAGGTGTCTCAATGGTGCCCTCCTTAGGTGTCTTGAGTCAAAAGAGGCCCGCACTACCTTATATGAGGTACATAATGGTATCTATAGGGCATACTCAAGTGGCCCTACTCTTGCTAAGAAAACTAATGAGAGTTGGATATTATTGGCCTACAAAAAACCAAGATGCCTATCATTTTTCTAGAAAATATCAAAAGTGTTAGCAACATGGAGATCTCATTCATGCACTAGCACAAGAGTTGCAACCAATTACTACATGTTGGCAATATTCACAATGGGGACTTGACCTCATGGGAAAAATCCACCCCATCCTTTAATGGCCATAAGTTCATCACCATCAATATAGAGTATTTTACAAAGTGGATTGAAGCCATTCCCCTCACCTACATCATGAGAAAGCAAATAAGTTCATACTAAACTATATCATTTTATGGTATGGTGTGTCCTTCGCCACTATTACTGACAATGGTTGACCTTTTAAAAATCAAGATGTCTACGATCTTTTCCATAAGTTCCATATCTAACACCAATTATTTTCTCTATACTACCCTTAGAGTAATGGTCAAGTTGAGGCTTCAAATAAAACACTATTAAACATCCTCAAAAATACAATCAATGAAGCTAGCCATGATTGGTATCTTTAACTCAATCCCACCTTATGGGCTTACTGAACCGGTATTTGCACACCAATAGGAGCCACAAAATATTCACTAGTTCTTAGAATCAAATCCATTTTGTCTATTAAGATCAAAATTCCATCCCTAAGGGTCTCCCTACAACATGCCATTGATGATGAAGAGTACAAAGTTTCCACACTACATGACTTAGAATTATTAGACGAAAGGTGCCTTAATGCACTAAATCATCTACATACTTATTAGAACATCTTTCATCATAACTATAACAAGAAGGTCATATCACACAAGTTTGAGATAGGATATCTAGTCCTCAAAGAGAATATATGAAAAATAAGCAAGATCAAAGAAAGAAAGGGAAGTTTGAGCCTAATTGGTTGGGACCCTTTATCATTATAGTAGCTTATGGATCTAGAGTATACCAACTTGTCACACCTGAGGGTGAATCACCAAAAGAGCCTATCAACAACTTCCACCTAAAGAAATTATTTGCATGATCCTCATAGTATCATAATAAAAAAATACAAAAAAAAGGAAAATGACAAAAGTAAAGAGAAATAATTTGTCCTATAATAAAAACCACTTTTGGTAGTGCCTTGGGCAAGTGCCATGGTGAAAACCTATTTACAGGTGACATGTGTAGTAAGTCACTATCCATCATCTATTAGCATTTAATCCTCTGCATCCATAATAAAATCCTTTCATGAACCCATCTAAACCCTATCATGGCTTGATAATTATCAATATTTAGTGTCCTTGACCTATTGTTCAAATTGAATCCTTGGAGTCAGTATTAGAGGGAAAATTTTTATGCTCACCCACCATATCCATAATAAATTTTCACTTCCTAGACATGACACTTATACAAGAAAAAAACTATGCATTACCTAAAAACATAAAGCTTTCATAAAAATTACAAACAAAAGGCTATTGCTAAACTAGCCTACTACCTACCAATCAATTACCTAACCAACTTTAGCCACCTTTATCCAAACTATCATGCCTTGATGGATGCATCCTTCCTCCAATAACCATTATCCAGTTTGAGCACATATCTTTTGGAAAGAAAATCTTATTGTTATTGATTTGTTTGGTCAGTGAGTCTTTTTATTGCTTGATTTATCATCTGCCCCATTCCCATTCTACTTGAGGATATCTTAAAATGATTAGAGGAGCAAGAATGAGGTAGGGTCATTATTTTTATGTCAT
This sequence comes from Sequoiadendron giganteum, assembly GCA_007115665.2. Classification (NCBI taxonomy): domain Eukaryota; kingdom Viridiplantae; phylum Streptophyta; class Pinopsida; order Cupressales; family Cupressaceae; genus Sequoiadendron; species Sequoiadendron giganteum. The sequence continues at coordinate 508,644,633 of CM021102.1, forward strand.
GTTTGTGGAATGTTCTTATAACATTACCATGGCAGATACGTTCCTTGCGTGTGTTGGAGTGGCTTATAACATTAACAATCATCCTTTGTATATAAGGTCATTTAATACCTTTTCACACTAGGACTATCAAGCTTTAAGATTATTTCCCTCACATATTCCAACAAGGTTCTATTATGTCTAGTATGAATGAAGATAATCCTCCTTGCTTACAGATTCGTAGTCCATATAAAGGATACCAAAGTCACATTGGTTTGTCATACCTCGATATACATATATCCATTTGCCACAATAAAATGCTTTGTGATGATAAAAAGCATAAACAAAAAGCACAATACCTCTCAATCTCATATCCATCTATATTAGTCTATCTCATACCTATCTATTTTATCTCATCCATTACACATTTTGTTACCTGATATCGATCAATAACCATCAACATCCTGCATTTTATTCTACCATACTAACCCATGATCACATATGTATCATGACACACAAAAATAAAACAAGTCATCCATAACATTCACATATATCTTGCATCTATAAACATGTTAAATCCATAAATTTATATCAAAACTATCATCAAATCATAGTATCACATCTCATATATAAATATCATCACATGCATAAGAATCCTGCATACATGAGCATATATCATAATCATATCATTCATATAAATATAAACTATCACATAGAATGCACAACATAGGATACATCATCATATCTAGAAACCATAATTCATCCTATAACATGCATAGATGTCGCCACCAATAATAATCTCTTATATATAATAATGTATCATGATACATCAATAAAATATGTTTTTACATGGGCTCATGAGCCATACATATACAAATACAATCACCCCTCAAGAAAAAATGATATAGTATCTATAAAAATATCCTATGTACAATAGGGCCTATGATGAACTCCCTCCCTCAGAATGAGAGGATGCTAGCTGCTAAGAACCTAATGGTCTTGCCCCTATCTATCCTTGTGTCCTTGCTTGGCCTCGATCATCACCCTATCCCAGTGGCAGTGTAGTTGGTGGTGGATCAACCACCCCTCACTTATTGATCTTCGAGACCTAGACGTAGATCTCTTTGTTCTGTTGCATGAAAAACAAGGAGCTCGACACTCTAGAGGAGCCAAAATCACATATAAGGACCTATAATATAATGCCTCCTAGCCCAATTGAGTAATATCAATAATCATCTCTATCATTGATCCTTGTGTAGTGTCATTGACCATTAATAGGGACCATTATGTCCTTTGGCAACATATAGTCGTTGCATCTCTCTTTACTATCATGATGGCTAACTATGCCTACACTTTGACTAGTTGCACTTGTAAACTCGCTACTTAGGTCTCTAAGATGGAAACCTATCCTCCATCCTTGCCAACCACTTGTCGAAAATCACCCCTAATAGTTGTTGCACTATTGGCCATTGCACCTACTGCATGTCCAACCACCACTAACACACTTAGGCAACCATAACCTCCACCCCCTCCTCCTTTGTCCCCACCATCGTCTCCCTTATAGACCCATTGATGCACTCTCCTTCTCTCCCTTCCTCATCTCCCCACTTCTCACCTCCCCTCTTGTTGGATTTATCAATCAAGTTGGCCTCTAACTGACCCACAAAGTATCATACTCAAGATTCATACCCACATCCACCATATCAGACCATAAATCCCACTATACTAGACCTATCCCCTCAAAGTCAACTATTGTTGTATCTGGATTGATCATGGGACCCCAATGAGGGATCTCTCGTTGTGATCTTGCATAAGTCACCTCCTCAACCTGGACAACTTATCTCTGCCCGAAAAAATGGAATACTCACTCTGGCAGATATAACTCTATGATATGAACAATTCAACCAATTAGGTACCACGTCTATCTATAATATGGAAGGTGATCCCCATCATCAAACCATGCTTCACACCACCTCTATAAATTCCATGTGAATGAAACCAAATCATAAAAAACTCACCTCTAGTATGACACGTTGCCTAGCTTATGTTGGGTAACAATACCATCATAGTGCCATAGATATGGTAGTCCTAGTGCTTGCACTCTATTTTTCACTAGTTTGGTCACAACGATGCACTCCCATGCCTAAATATGTAATAGAGTCACCTCGCATCTTATACTAGCTCTAAACCTGTATGCCACCTAATGTAGCCGATGATATGGCATAACCAAAACATAAGGACCCCATAAATATGTGAGTCCCTCATCCAACATCCTCTCCAATACTCTCTCATAGCCAATTGAGAACCCCTAACCTCTCTTATATGGTACCACTACCCCATATATCACTATTACCATCACCATTAGAAGTGCGTTGAATTATGTCATCAAATAACTTAATCTTATCTCATAATCCTCAATGCCAAATCAACTCAAATCACTCTCCTTAGTCTTTGTGTCATACACAACACACGCACCGTGGATCAAAATCCTCAAGATCCTTGATATGTCCTTGAGGGTGATCGTTGCCTTGTTATAGTGTAGTTTCTCTTAAAATTTTGCAAAAAGCACTTAAAATAACAATGATCACAAAAACATACATATTTTTGGAGAGATTAATGAGATGGATGAAGGTTATATTTATAGATTTTTCTTGATATCGATCAACACATGATCACCCCGCTAAAGAATATTTTTTGATTAAACATTCGATCCGTCATTTTTTTTACTGAGTGGGGAGTGATGGGATGTAGGGGGGAACCCATTTGGGGGCCCGAGTGATGTGAGAAGGAAGCATGTGATGGGGCGGGGTCATTGAGATTGAATATGCAAATCAATGGATGAAAATGTTTGAGAGGAATTGATTAATAGTTATAAGGAGTTAATTGATTGCATGATTTGAGTGAATTGACTGCATAGTTTGTGAAGTTAAATTGCTTGATTAGAGAAGTAAGAGTGACTGTAAGTTAGACTAAATAGATTAGATAGAAGACTAATTTGATTGAAGAGTGAACTAGAAGTGAGTGTGAGTTAACTAACAAGGTGAAAAATGCATGAAGAATAAATAAAAGAATCAAACAAACATATTGTTTAATTCATGTGCACATGAGAAAAAAAATTATTAATTTTATTTACTTTAGAAGAAAATTATTTATGAAGGAATAATTAGCTTAATTAAATAATTTGAAGTAATTATTTGATTATTGAGAATTAGAAAAGATTAATAAAAAATGAATAATTAAAAAATTAAAAATTATTTAATTAATGTGCAAGAGAAGAATAATAAATGAATTAATTAAATAATAACAATTATTTAGTTAATATGGAGGAAAATGATAAATTAGTGAATTAATCAAATAATTAAGAACTATTTAAGTAAATCAGAGATGAAAATAACATTCTAATTTAAATAATTAAGATTTTCTAATTATTAAGGATGAAGGAGAAATGACGCTAATTTAATTAAATAATAAAATTAATTAATTAAAGTCGAAAGAAGAATTGATGGTGAGATGTTTTAGTCATTTTTTAGGCGTCTATATTCACCACTAGATATTTTAGAGGTCTCATTTTATTACCCTCAAAGTCTACATGCATGCAATTTTTCTCTCATATTTTTATTTTGGCAAAACACTAAAAGAGACAAGTGCCATAAACTTACATAAAAACACATGATGTAAATCTAACCATAACCTTATAGGCCACACGAATAGGAATGAATAGAATACAAACATTTAACATTTGAAAATTTGAATATTTTGAATTTGGAAAATCATCCATGGGGCTAAATTACAAACTAGAGGACAAGAAACATATCTTTTTGTAATGTTAATCTTTTTCCATGAAGCGTGAAAATGAATTCTCCCATTTTCTCAACCTTCTCCTCTTTAAAAAATTCTAGAGAGAAACCATTTCTATAGAATTTGCATATCTATCATGGAAGTCATTGTATATCTTGCATTTCAACATAAAGTGCTTAACTAACCTAATTATGCAAAAGATACACATCCTCTCTTCCCAATATTCTTTTGGTTGTTTCCATCTCCCTATTTCACATCAAAGATGATGTGAGTTAGTCCTCAATCAGGCTATGCACATCTTTGCTCTCCAAGTAAAATTTGTTTGTACATAGATCTTTTGGTAGTGATCACATCTGTTAAATTCATCAAGATAACATTTATTCTTTCTCTTTAAGATCTTTTTCCACATAACCATACACAATTTATCCATAACAAATGCCTTAAAATCACTAATAACCTAGTCCTATAATTTGACATCTCTCCTATTTTGCAATATAGAGAGTACTCTCTAACCTCTTGAAATTCTCTTCCTTACAAATTTCTTAATTAAACTTGTTATTGAAGTCTATCTTAAAATATTTATACTCTATTACTTTTGGAAAAACCTCTTTTCAAAATAAAAGTTGACCTGATTTATTTATTTTACATCAAACAAAAGCAAAATTTTAATCATATTTATATTCTATTACTTTTCAAAAAACCTCCCACAAAATAAAAGTTGAGCTGACTTATTTATTTATTTTACATCAAAGAAAATCGATAGTTAACTTGCATATCTACAAAAGGTGCAAAATATGGAGAACCATAGTTGGCCTAAATTGATTGTAGAAGAAAAGTTGCATAGAAAAAAGAATACTTGGATGAAACAAAACAAAAAATGGATGGAAAAGTGGGATGTGAAAATACAAGATTGTCCAAGAACAAATGAAGAAATAAAAAAATATGTGAAACAAAAATTCAAAAATGCTATATGGACAAAACAACCAAAACGAAAGAAAGATCACTATATCAAAGAATTTAATCCTAAGGGGGACCATGAAGAAAAGACCTATATAGGAACGAATATTAAATGGAGAGCAAAGACGTTGATAGCTCAGCTTCAGACTAGCTCACATCGTCTTAGATGTGAAACAGACAGATGGATGGTTCCTAAAGAAGAGTGGGAAAAAAGAATATATCGATTTTGCGACTTGGGATTGGTGGAGATGGAATGACACTTTGTTATGGAGTGCTCAGCGTATAAAGATATTCGGGCCAGTTATGAGGACACCTTACAAGTTGATAATTTAAATACCTTGTTTGAGGAGGAAAGGTTGGTCAAATCGACAAACTACATCATCAAAATTCATTGTCGTAGGGTTGATCTAGAGCGAAGATCTCAAACTGTTTAAGGTCTCCCCTTTTTGGTGGAAATCTTGTGTTGTTCCTGGGTCCCATAGACTGCTGTGACCTCGTGAACGTTATTAAAATCTTTCATTTCATTTCATTACCTCATTGAAAAAATAATCTAATTTTCTTTTATGCTTATTCAATATCTATAAAAAAAATAATTAAAAAAAAAAACATATTAATAGAACACACCATCCCCTTCTCGCATATTTAGCCACTCATGTAGTGGGAAGAAGAGGATTACGCGGATTGGTCGCTTGCTTGGATTGGAAAGGGACGGAATGCTCAGCTAGTGGCAGAGTAGGCGTGGATGGGTGGCTCTTCCCTCGCTTCCCTTCTTCCGCTCATTCATTTAGTCTCGCTCCCTACACTCGTTGTGACTAGCAAAAAACTGTTCTTGGAATAACAACAGCCAAGAACCAAAACCCAAGAGCGCGCTTTCAATCTTGAATATTTTAACAAAGATGAGTGCGAGTGTTAGTATCGAGAGTAAGAGGAAGACAAACGTGACGCGCAACGCGAACTTACACTTGCACTTGCCCTCGCCCTCGCCCTCGCCCTAGTCACCTCCTATACACCTCCTTCTGCCCTTGACCCTTACCTTACATTGCATGCGCTCCCGGCCAAGGGAGTCTGCCTTACTCAGAAATGGTGAAGGAAGATCCAGCATAGCAGACAGTAAGTAGAAAAAGTAATGGAGAGCGCTATGATGAAAGGAGGGGCCAAGTGGTGGCTAGTACGGCCACAGAGGCAAAGGAAGCGGATGGCAATGCGAATGCCAGTGACAATGCCATCAGAGTGTTTGAGGATGAAGGTTTTAATCTTGAAAAAGAGGGAGGAGTTGATAAAGAGGGCCGCCGTGTGCGTATCCTGCATGAAGCCGACTGTGGTGGAGAGGGAGGGCGACAATAATACAAATAATAATAATATGTTGCTGATGAAGGAAGGAGTAGGAGGAGGAGCTTGGGATGCCCCGCCGCGTTCTCGTCCTCGCACCGCCAAAACCCGCGCAATGCAACCCTTCACATCTGCCCGGTATCTCTCCACTCCTCTCATTTCATTTTCGCTCTCTTAGGGTTGTCACTTGTCAACGAACACCTTAGGAAAGCCCCGCCTTTAGCCAACACTTTGCCCCACCTTTTATTTTGGAATTTCATACTAATTATCATCGCATTCACATTAAAATCCATGATATGTTTCATTGTTCTTTGATTTGCCATTATTCAACTCCTTTTTATGAGTACTAAGCCACCAGCTCTTACCGTGTGGCCTTTATCAGTCAAAGACAGCTAACCGTCCCCTGAAACCATGTCTGTTGAAATCTGTCACAATTCAAATAATTCACACTTAAGATGATTAAATATTGTTTTGTTGATAGATAAAACAGCGGTTTGAATGGGACCACCACCCCTTGAGGAAAGTCCAGGCCAAATAATCTTCGACAGAAACAAGAAACCAAAGATCCAAAGGCCAGATTCACCATGAAGAACAGATCCACAACATTAAAGTCAACAGAATTCAACTTTAAGGCGACAGAGAGCTTGAACAAAGGTCAATCATAACACAGATTAAAAAAGCATCCCATTTCCATTGACACAGCGCGAAACTCAATATTATTTTAGAGATCAACCTACCGATCATTAACTTTGAGTCATACCACAGTTATACAAGCACCAAATCAAACACGCGAATATTATCTCAGCTTTGTATCACCATTAAATTTGAGCTCAGCCTACTGGGACCACTTTCATTCCACAAAGAGTTCATCCAACACACATAAACAGCAAGCAGAAGAAAATATTTTCTTCACAGTTCAGGGTATTGTTGCTGCTAATTGAAGTTGTACAAACAGAAAGAACTAGATACATGTAAGCCACCCTTGGCTCCAGTAAGTGTTGCATCCAAAATACATTAACAATCTTCTCAAGACATCTTTTTGTTTTAAACTGTGATGCTTTACTATCCTCAGAGATTGATAATCTTGAAGCCATTGAAAAAAATAGAGAATCCTAGCTTTTAGAAAATCTGTCAGACGATTAATGATCAAACATATGCATCATCAATACTCAGGGGTACATTCCACGTATTTCTAAGGAGGGTACCTAGATACAAATGACAGCCGAAAGAGAACCAAAACATCTGTACAGGAGTCAGCAACAACATAGATAACAAGGCGAGGTCATTGTTGATATAATTAAAACACCATAGAAAAATTTAATAAATAGAGGAAACACAAAAAATAGGAGAACGGGCCATGCCACTGTAAGTTTTAATGTTCAGATGGTCAGGCCTTTCCAGATCAACAGTCAAGTTCCGTGGAAGCTGGAGCCTTTGGATTTCCTTTTTCCAGACCCATCTTTATGACCACTCGTAAAAATTTCAAATATGTTATAGCCCCTCTAGTTAGAGACTGGGAAACATACCATTTTCGATCTTCCAACTGAAGTGGGAACAATTTCCTTTTTGTTCCCTTGGCCCTGCTGACAACAACCTACTAAAATAATGCTGAACGAACTTGTTGGAGTGTCTTCGTGAATATTTTCATTTCTTTATTCCAATGCATAAGAACATATAAGCACCAATAGCTTATTAGTTTAATCATTAACTCAAGAGAATCATGAGAAGCATTTATCAGATAGGGCAAGTACTATGACATTACTGTCAGAAATCGGTAAATCCACTATTGCATTGAATCTTAAATAATGGCATCATCCCTCATGGTACAATGGTTTAGTCAAATGATCATATTAAACTTCACAAATATATAACAGGTTTCAATCTACAACAGATCATGCCATAATTATTACATCCTTGCTTTTATCAAACTGTGTACAATTGAAATATCTTATATATAGGTGTGATGCCCACTCATATCATTTATGGAACATCGCATACAGAGAATTTATTATCGAAGTCAAGTCATCTTGCTGATAACAGCACAAAAGTAAAAAGTACATGGATACATCTCAATGAATCTCATTGTACAAATCTGCCACAAAGAATATACAGTTTGGTTAGGATGTCTTCGAACTGAACACGTAGTATTGCAAAAGGTAGAAGAGAGAGTGAGAGTATGATTGGAGTGTATTACTGCCCAACTAATGAGCCTTACGAAACTCTTCCACGCTTCCCTACTTGGTAGTGGCCCTGCCTTTAACGAGGGCAGCAGATTAGGAGATCTGACAAAGTAAGATAGAACTATGTGCGGTTCATTACAAAAAACATGCAAAATGTAAACAAGAATAGGATATCAGTTATCACCATGAAAAGGGTAAATATAAATCCTTATATCATGTACTTGGCAAGCTTTTAATAAACACTTCTTTTATGACATATCCAATGTTTTAACCTAAGTTGGCAGATCGGGTTTGGGTTTGGATACGGGTTCATATATATGTAAATTAATTTAATATTATATTAAAATATAAGTATAATATTATATTTAATATTTATATATTTTATGGATTATTTACATATTTTTTTAATATAATATTAAATATATTATATAAATATAATATAATTATATATAATCTGAGTCAAGTTCCTGCTCATATTGCCATGCGTTGATGCTACACATAAAATACGCCACAATTATACACACTCAATTGTTAAATAATCAGGAGATTTGTCTTTGTCAATGAAAAGCCCATGTACTTGATGAGATTAAGCATGCTCGAACGAAATTTTAAATTAAGTGAAAAGTTTGTGGGAGTCTAACGGCAGTTTTTTTTTTAATAAAAAAACACATTTGAATCTTGAAAAGATAATTTAGCCCTACGTAGGATGATTGACAAAGGTGTAGTTTGATATCGAGAATGAAGAAAACTCTTTGAGCTCTATTGACACTATTGTCATTTCAAAGAATTGTGAGAAGAGGAAGCAGAAACATCTTGTAGATTTTCTTTGCTGTAAAAGCTTAGTTGGATTGGCACCACCAACATGGCATTATTAATTTCATCGTGTCAATTTACAATTAGTTGTGGGGACAAATAAATCTAAATAAGGGTTGCTTTCGTTTTATGCATTCACAATACACTCCAACTACGGATCGATTCTCTCTACCTCCTTGAGCAAAAAAGATTTCAGCATTTCATATCAAGATTTTCGGCCTTTTCTCGAGTTTTTATGTGGGTACAGCTTGGGCTGGCTTAGAACAGACCCACAAGGGACCCGGGGGCCAGGGCTGGACCTGGTGCAAACCTGGGCCGTCTTGGACCCGAACTCATACTAGAACGGAATTTGTGCAATATGAGGGTCTGAATAGGAGAATACAGTAACATAGGTTTTAACCCATATATTAAGTTTAGGGAAGCTTTAGCTCTCCTCAAGTGTCCCAAATACTGTTCACACAGCACAACCATCTTAGAAGATACTCTATACAAGATAAAAAAGTAACTTAGCTTTTTTAACTAGTTTTCTATAGATATTAGATAAGCAATAGAAACAAATTCAAATATATTAATCATAGAAGCTCAGGTATTGGTAAGTCAGGATTACATTAAACCTTTTTATATTTACTATTTTTCTTCTGGTCATACTTGTGCAACAATAATAACATAGAAGGGTCACAAAAAAGAAGAAAATACAATTGCTTTTATGAACTCTCCATTCAAAGAAGCAGAGTTGAGATATACAGATGTTGAAAAACAAGCCTTTGCTTTGGTCAAAGCAGTACACAAATTTAGACACTACATCCTCAGAAGTATAGTCAAAGCTATTGTTCTGGATTCTACAGTGAAGATGCTATTAACATAGAGTGAACTCTAAGAAAAAGAGCCAAATGGGTTACCATCCTACAAGAATTTGATCTAGAAATCATACCCATGAAATTGGTTCGAGGACAAGCTTTGGTCAAGTCTATTGCAGAAATAGATTCACAAATTTCAATTCAACAATATACGTTGGATGTAAAATACCAAGATGACTGGTATTCAGATATATGGCATTATTTGGTTAGCCATACTTGCCCTGATCATATGCAAATAAATAAAAAAAGAGCCCTCAAAATAAAATCACAAAGTTATATGATCAAAGGAGGAGCTCTATTCAAAAGAAATCATGAAGGAATCTATTTAAAATGCTTGAATAGAACATATGCAAAAAATATGTTGTAGGAACTACATGATAAATTTGGAACAACTCATGGAGCACCATTAGCCACTACACACCTAATTTTAAGAGTTGGTTACTACTGGCCACTGATTTTCAAAGACACATACGAACATGTAAAACATTTTTATACATGTCAAACTACATCAGACAAAGGAAGATTCAATGCTCAACCCCTACAACCAGTGATAGAAATGAGTCCTTTTACACAATGGGCATTGGATTTCATTGGAACTATTAATCCTCCATCATTTGTAGGCCATAGATTTGTATTGATTGCTATTGATTACTGTACCAAGTGGACATAAGTGTTTCTTAGCAAAAAATGCACTGTAGAGATAGTAATCAAATTTTTGGAAGATAATCTCATCACCAAGTTTGAAGTACCATACGCATTGGTATGTGATAATGGCCTTGCATTTTCTTCATTAAAAATTTCTAATTGGTCATTTGAATATGGTATAATATTAAAATTCTCATCTAACTACTATCTGTAGGGAAATGGATTAGCTAAATCATCAAATAAAAACCTATTTGATATAATTATAAAATTGATTGAAAAGAATCCTAGAGACTGGCATTCTTTGCTAAAATTTTCCCTTTGGGTAGATTGCACTAGGATGAAAGCTACATTAGGGAATTATTTTTATCACTTAGTTTATGGAGTAGATCCTATACTGCCAATAAATTTGAAAATTCCTACTTGGTAGTTTTCCCAAGAGTATATAAGATTGGATGACCAAACTGAAGCTCAGTTATTACAATTAATGTATTTAGAAGAAAAAAATACTTGAGCTATAGATCATTTTTCTAGCCATCAATCTATGGCTAAAAGATGGTTTGATAAAAGGGCTAGATTAAAGACTCTTAGAATATTTTACTTGGTCATGTACTAAAGTAAAGCCCATGAAAGAAAAGGTGAGCATGGTAAGTACAATAAGATGTAGATAGGCCCATATCAAGTTTCTGAAATATTAGGTGACAAAAAATTTATAGATTGAAATCTTTGACTAGTGAAGATATCCCATTGCCTATTAATGGGCAGTTCCTAAAGAATTATTTCTAGTCATAGGTAAATTGTTTTTTTTAGGTTAGTTTTGTTGTTGTTTTCTAAATAATTTTTTTTTCTTTGTCTTTCTTTCATTTAGGTGTTGCGTCATTTTAATTTTTAATGATTAGCAAATTTTGAAGGTGAATAGGTTAATAGAATGTCAATATTGGAAATTTGATCTGTGCTCTGGCCAGTGATAATCTTTTATTTATAAATTGTTTGAGAATTGTTTCATTATTTATACTCTATTTGGCATGAATCATTTAGTTGATGTTGAGATAAAAACACACACATTTAAATCATTCTACTAAAATTTGGGATAGAAATGTTGATGTTAAGTACAGCGTCGGTCTGCATTTTCCAAGAAAGATTATATTAAATATTATCTAGAGCCGACCTTATTTTGTGTTATATCCTTCCCTTGTTGACTGGCCGACCTAAGTCACATTTATTCATTTATCATTACTTGCTCAAAGGCCGACCTATATGAAGAGGCGCCAAGAAGGTATATATACAAGGTTACCTTTTGATGTTTATACACATTCGAATACACAAAAGAAGTTCGCTATTTTGGCAGAGCAGAATTCGCAGTCATAGAAGAAGTTCATTCTTGGATTCGCAGTCATAGAAGAAGCTCATACTTGGATTCGCATTCCTAGAAGAAGTTCATACTTGAACAGCAGATCATCATTTTGTAGCAGCAGACCGATTTCAAGGAGAAACATATTCATTTGTATCTTTGCATCTAGGAGAGGTGCTATTATTCATTGTATCAAATTCGGCATTGTGTTGGGCCTGAGTTCAAGCAGATTTCTGCTCTTATTCCTTCAATATATAAGAGATATATTTGCTGGGTTTTTCTCCCTCAAGAGGAGGGTTTTCCCAGGGTATCTTGTTGTGTTCATTGTCTTATGTGTTGCATTTCTTTTGTTCAATTGATTAAATAATCTGATCTAAGAAACACTAACAAGAAATTGTTTGCACTAAGTGAAAAATCAAAAGACTACCTTTGCTACCACTATAATTACCAACCTAATAGTGGTCTTCACTGCCTACAAGTTGAAAATGAGCTATTATTGAAATATCAAAAGTTGAAAATGAGTTATCATTGCAATATAGAAAAAAAGAGAGAAATCAACTCTTAAGGCTATCCAAATAACTCTACTGGGGCTATAGATGTCTGGCTGGAAGTAGAGCTATGTTTGGGGAATTACAAAGATAACCTTGTTAGGGCTATGGATACTTGATTGGAAACAAGGCTCTATCCTTGGTTGGCTTAAAAGGAATTTTCAAACTACGTAGGTTAATGCAGAGAGGAGGTCCTTTAACCTCCTTTAGATTATGTACCCTTGATTGTCTCATAAAACTCATGTGTCCCAACAAATCTCAAGAATAAGATTCACAATCACTACATTATATAGTTCATCACCTTCAGTCAAAAAAATATTTTATAACAGACCTCAAACCATTTCAAACAATGTCAGTGTTTTTGTCAGAGAAGAAAATGAATTCTGTAATGCTCTCTTTCTAAAAGAAATAAAGAAAAACAGAATGATGCCTGGAAAGTAAGAACATTGAACCACAGCAAAATATTAAACAAAGTAAACCCTAACAAGAATCTCTGAAGCTGCATTTTATCAATAGGGTAATAATAATAAGATCTGGTGAAACACATTAATAGAATAATAATAATGTTGAAATAATTAGAACTCAAGTGTAATGTCCCCTTTAAGTTTTCCTTATTTTTCTTTAAATAATAAAATCTAACTCACAATTATAGCAGTACAATTAATTATAAATATGATATCAACAACAGAAACTGTAGTTTTAACAGCTTATTTTAATTTAGATATAATATTTAGAATATATTTTGGAAAAGAGGGAACTTATTCTTTGTATCTGCTGTTAATTATCCTTAATCTACTGTGATCTATCTCCACTGAAATGTCTCAAAATCTGTTTGAATTAGGGTTTTTTGTCCACAAACTCAGCAATGGAAATTAGGATGTTTTTGTCCTCTAATTTGAAAAGATAATTGATATTCATAATTGCATGTTTACAAGAGGAGACGAAAGCTTCTTGTATAGAAAATTACAAGACGATGTTTCTAAAAAGAAACCATTGTAAACTAAAGCAAACTAAAACAGAAATTAGGAAGATGCTGAATCAACTAAAGCATAACTAAAGTTACTAAAAACTAACTAGAGCTAAGATGACCATTAATATTCCTCCCTTAATGGTTATCGTACAAACAAAAAACTAAGTCTACCCAAAGTCTTTTAGAAACAAATCATTAGTGACTGATATCTGGAGAAGCATGACCACCACACAATTACAGATCCTTTCTCGTAGAACAATCAAATCAAGACACCGACACTCGAAAATTGTGAGCTTCCTTTGCTTCTAGGCAGTATAACTTTTTCCAATGAACCTCTATGTACTTTCCAACATGACGTTGGACAAAGTATTCATCCCTCTCGTTTTCCAAAAACTCGAAAAATGAGGTAAAGTCTGTGATCAGCTGGCATAAACTTTGGACATCAGTTGGCACAACACTCACGAATTGTAAGATTTTTCAGTAAAACCCTTGAAAACTCTGAAAAGTAAGATTTTTTTTCAAAAACTCTTTAAAAACTTCAGGTGTGCAATTTTTTGTTGAGAAAAAAATCACCCAAAAAATTGGTCTGCAAACCCTAGCAGCAACCCATGATTTTTAGATAGGAAAAAATCGTCAAAAAACTCTTCATAAAACAACACTTATTTCAAAAAACTCTTCATAAAACAACACTTATTTCAAAAAACTCTTTGCAATTTTTTTTATTTTTCTGAGAAAATTTTTGTCAAAACTGGCTCAAAACATCAACCCTTCAAGCTGCCATGAAAACACGATTTTTGCAAAATCGCCCAAAGCACAAAAACACTGATGAAGATGCCCAATAAATCTGAAAATACCCTTTCACAAACTGGTGCAAGCACAAACTTCAATCAGCAACCCAAAAGTCTTCCAAAAATTTGGAGAAAAGCTCCATGATTTTTAGGTAAACACAACCAAGAAAAGAAAATGCACAGCAGCCACGAACCAAAACCTGTTACAATTTGTCATGAAAAGAGAACAGGTTGCCCACGATCTTCAACGAACAACACCCAAAAATAATGCAGATCCGCACAACCAAAGAAGATAGGATCCCGCCAAACAGCAGACTGGAATCACAAAATCTCAAAAAATCTTCAAAAAACCGTCACACCCAGCAAACCAAAAGAAATCGCTTAGAAACCAAGGAGAAAATCTGCCAAAAAGAAAGTTTTCAGCCACAAAAATCCTTTGCAACTCTTCAAAAAATCTGGTTCAAACCCTTCAAAAAATGGCCCAAAGAACATTCGGATTTTTTTTCATAAAAACCCATGAAAAGTTTCTGCAACAAATCCTTCGACATCTAAGAAATTTCAAAAACCAATCTGGTTCGAGCTTGAGCTTTGATACCATGAAAAGATAATTGATATTCATAATTGCATGTTTATAAGAGGAGACGAAAGCTTCTTATATAGAAAATTACAAGACGATGTTTCTAAAAAGAAACCATCGTAAACTAAAGCAAACTAAAACAAAAATTAGGAAGATGCTAAATCAACTAAAGCGTAACTAAAGTTTCTAAAAACTAACTAGAGCTAAGATGACCATTAATATTACATTTAATATTTTAATATAATTTCAGATCTTGAGGGGTTTCATCCTTAGGTTGTTGAACCAGAGTCCACTCTCCACAAGGAGCAACAATTAGATGTATAAAATGTATTCAAGATGATGCTTCTTTCTCCCTTTTGATTTTTTTTTATATACCTTCTTTTCCTCGTAGACATAACTCTTCATAATGTCCCTCAACTTTTGATAAGATTAAACTTTATTTTAATTCTAGTTTGTTATAACTTAATCACTCCTTAATAAAATTGTAGGTATCTTCCCTTTTAAAATTAATTGTTACATTTAATTATTTTTATTTTTTATTTTTAGTAAGTGGGGGCATTATAGTCCACCCTTCCCGAGATTGCTTGTCTTCAAGCAATCGTAAATTTGTATGTTGAAGAATTTCCTCTCTCCCATGTAGCATTCTTTTTAGGAAGATTTTTCCATTGAATTAGATATTCTATCATTGTTTTATTTCTTAGCTTTCTTTCTTTAAAATCTATAACGGCCTCAAGAATTAAAATCAAATTTCTTTCATTATGCAATGGGAATAGTTCTAATGAAGGAATAATTTGACTTCCTAAAGCTCTCTTTCTTGTAGTGGCTGTTGATGTTAGTAAACATTGTGCTGCCCCTACTACTTGTCCATTTCTAAAACATCTTTCCATTCTTTTTGTTGTTATAACTCTAGGAGCTCCACTAGTAATGCCTTGTATCACTACGTCTTTACCCTCTGATTTGAACCTTGACTCCATAGTTTGATAACTTTGAGTAAAGTCTTCCAAAGAGTGTAGCCATTGCACTCCTAAAACCACATCTGCTTCTCCTATGCCCACATCATAGAAGTCATCTTGCATCTTGTGTCTACCAAGGGTAACCTCCAATTGTTGAACTTCCTTAGTGCACGGAATAGTAAAACCGTTAGCTACTATAACATTGAATCTGTCGAAATCTTCTGTTTGTAACCCTCTTCTAGCAACTAATCCTTCATCAATGAAATTTTGTGTTGGTCCATTGTTAATTAGGACTATAGCTTCGTGCCCCTACAAGACCCCTTGTACTCGAAAAGGATGATATTTAGGAGCACCTGACAAGGACACAAGTGCACCCTTTGAATGTTCACCTTCTTTTATTTTTGATTTAGTTTCACATTCATCTACTCCAGGTTCTGCTTCTTCCTCCTCATCAGACATTACTTCTATTTAATGCACTTGGCCTTTTCCCAAACAATAGTGCCCTAGTTCCCATGGTTGTTATGCATCATATGTAACATTGCCCCATCATATTTAACATAAAGTCATTTTTTTTATCAATCTTATTTACATAATTGTAGTTGTCATTCTGTCATGCCCCTGAAATGGCAAAGTATAAAACATTGAAATACAAATAAATAAATAAAATAAATAGCAAATATAAATATTAAAAATAAAAATAAAAATATTTATTATAATTATAATCATATTATAATATATAATACTATGAATGTTAAAAATATATATATATAACTAATAAATATATTAACATATAATATATTTATATAAAATATATAAACATACATGGAACAACAATCATATGCAGTGAATAATATTGCTTATATTAATTATAAACAACAAGATAAAGCACAACGACTCCATGTTAAGGCAAGATGAGATAACAAATGAATGATTATAGAGCAGCGATAAGATTATTATGCAATACTAATAATCCTGTGATTATGTTAAATAACATAAACATACAACAAGAACAGAAGATTTGATGCGACTCCATAATGATCACTAATGGTGCAATTTCTTAATATTAGCGCTTGGTGTTTATTACCAATAAAACATAATATTAGCACTTGTTTGGTGTTTTATTAACAAAGTTATGAAACATTGTGTCTTTCAAACGGAATCACATTTCTTGGAAGGCATAAATAGAGATTGAAAAATGAAGGTGAAATATATCTGCAATCAGGAAATGAAATGAATGTATGATATGGAGAGATCAGCAAATATAATTAAATCTGCATTCAGAATAACAGCAGATATAATCAGAAGATGGAAAACATATTTTATATGTATATATATATATATATAATTATTATAGATTCAGAATAACAACAGATGGAAAATATATATATATATAAAAGTTCGTATAAAATAGTTATGGGAAGATTGAAATCAATTATGAATATATATATATATATATTATTTACGATTATGCAATAATGATGCTTACAGCAATTATTGAGTCTTATAAGTAATTAGGATTCTTTAATATAAATATGGATAATAGATTTTGATTCATTTGATTTATACTAAGCAATTATATGGAGGAGAAGAGGAAATGCAAGGAAGGGGAGCATAGAGATCACCATCTAAGTAGACCACCACATGCTGGATGTCCAATGTGCCTGCCACTTGTGGGCAAGAGGGTGAGTGTCTACTCTTGGGCTTAGATAGGAGGATTTTCGGGCACCCTATTGCGATTTCCTTTCCAACCTCTACGATGGTTGATTGTTGGAGAAATCACAAATCATAAGAAGGATGGATAAGGCAACATGGATAGGGAATGCAGATACAAGTTTACCCACTAAGTAGACCACCCTATGTTGGATGTCCAACGTGCTTGCCACTTGGGGCCAAGAGGGTGAGTTTCCGCTCTTGGGCTTAGTGGGGATAGCTTCGGGCGGACTTATCATGTTTCCCATCCAATTCCTTTTATGATTAGAATCCCATTATGCATTTCAAATAGTTGAGAATTTACATGGTTCAAATAGATCAGACATTTATGTTGATCATATGAGTTATATTCCAACAATAGCTAACATGATTACAGGACCTAAACCAAGTTTTATCTTTAAAGCATTTAATTTGGTAAGTTATAACCCTAACTACATTAAATTTGTGATGCTAGGGCAAGATTTAGGGAAATCCCAAAAGGGGACATTACAATTGGTATAAGAGCAACATTCTTGCCATCCTAAGGGTTAGGAACAATATATGCAACTAATTCAAAGGGCTCAAAGAGCCTTGGAAAGGGAAAGGAGATCTAGAGTTGATCACTTCATCCAAGGGTCTTTTCCTAAGTCCTTTCCTTGATCAAAGGAACTCCACATTCATGACTAAGACAAAGGACCAAGTTCATGACTAAGACAAAGGACATTAATATTAGGCACCCAAAGTTGCTACATAAGTCTTTCATATGCTTCACAAAGTCACTAGCTGCTGGAACATGGATGTGAGTAAAAATCAAGTTAGTGAAGGTAGGTTCATCATATACACAGTGTCATAAATGGTGTCATGTCAATGGACATATGGTGAGTGGTGTTAGAACAATGCTCTCCAAGGCGCAACCGTTTAGCTCTTATTGTCTACTAATCTGTGATATAGTTCCTTCGGTACCCTTTAGTCCACTTTTAGCATCTTTATCTGTCCATTTGTTTGAAGGTGATACCTAGTACTAGGAGCAAGCTTGGTGCCAATCAAATGAAATAACTCTTGCTAAAAGGGGCTGATGAATCTGTTGTCCCTGTCATTGACAATGGTTTTGGGCAAGCAATGTGTTAAATACATCTCTAAGAAGCAAGTCAGCCACTTGTGGTGCTCTAAACTTAGTAGGGATGGCAAAGAAATGGGCATACTTGGTTAACCAATCTACTACAACAAAAATGCAGTCCTTGATATTCACTTTAGAAGACTTATAATAAGATCCATGGATATACTTTCCTATTTCTGGCCGGGAATGGGCAAGGGTTGTGGTAAACTTGCCGGGGAAGTGTGCTCTACTTTATTTTGTTGCCAAGTAGTGCAGTCTCTAACATGGTTACCCTGAAAATTTCTCTCAGCTGCCTATAAATTTTGTAGAAGTTGGGCTGGCTAGCTAAGAGCGCGTCATGAAAAGTTCCTTATATTTTCTTCATTTTGGATTCAATTACAAGGAGTATTCTTTTCTTACATAGTATAAGGCCATCCGCTACAACATACTTGTCATCCTTCACTCTCCCATTCAAAATACTAGTAGCAAAGGCATTCTTGGCATATTCGACTATGATAGAAGCCTTCCAATCAACAGCAATGGAAGAAATGGCATAGAAAGCCGGCATACAAGAAATAGTATTAGCAATCACATTCTTTTTACCCTTCGCATATTCAATTTTGAAACCATAAGCTTGATGCTTACTTACTCACTTTTGTTGGCTATCATTTAAATCATAGTTGAAAAACTCTCCGAGTAATCGGCGAGTTTTAAACAACTCGCAGGTTTTTTTTGACGGCGAGTTTTTTCTGCATTTACTCTCCAAAATTGCTTGCCAAATAAAGGAGAAAAATTCGCCGAGTTTTTGGTGAGTTTTTGCCAAAAACTCGATGAGTCCGCGTAAAGAACTCACCTATCCAAAAATAATTTTTATTTCTTATATAATTAAATTGGACATTTAAGAAAAGCACTTATTTAATTTTTATTCGAGCTCGTAAAATGAAAATAATTTATAAATACTTTTCCTGTTTTAAAATGTGCAACACACTGTTCTAATTTTAAACTAATTTTTAGGTGAAAACATACAATTGGCCATTAGAACTTATGTCTAGGGCAATCTTTTGAGAAGAACCGTTTCAATGTTGAGCTATCGACCTTGCAAGTCCTCCATCCCTTCTTCCATCCGTACAATTCAAAACATCTTTAGCATATGTTGGAAAATAATAAATTAAACTAAACTAAAAATGAAATTAAAAATACTATTTAAATTAGCCATCAAGTTTTCCAATATTAATAAATTTCAATCCATCAATTATTTAACCTGGCAAAATGCCAATAATAATGTTTTTGGAATTGCCTTGATTTATCAAGAATAGTATAATAGCTAATTATAGTCTGGTTATAACAAAATAAAATAAGTTTGTTCAATAAGGGGGATGTTATATCAACTTTTCGTCTTCTTCTAATGCCTAGCTAGAGTCCTTTTATGCACTAAAGGACTCCCGAAAATTCCAGCAATGAAGAGATATCGATGTTCTGCTGTTACTTTGTTTGCACAGCTTCTTGGGGTGAAATTACCTCTTTATTCAGGCTGGCGGTTATTTATTTGTCTGTTTGAAACTGCTGCCAGTGTTGATGGGAGATTTCATCTTCGATGCTTTAGGCATTGCTTGAACTGGCTGTTTTGCAACTGATACCTGTGGAAATTGGTGGTTTTGTAATCGTTGTCCATGTAAAGGATAGTTTTATCAACATACAAGAAATACTCCATTTAGAGCCCTGCTGCTGACTGTTTCTGATTGTCTGATGAAGGGGTTTAAATTATCTTGATCCTTATGGATAAAAATTAAGCATTGGAATTGTAGAAATCCAACCTAATCCTACAAGATGAGATCAAGGGACATGGGTGTATTGGTTTAACTCAGCTTTCTGATAGATAGTTCACTTTCATGGCTAGTTAAGGTAGCTAAGTCTTAATAATAATTTTATCAGCAAGTTTATGAGTCTTTATCTTATGCGCTACTTCAATTTGATTTTCAGCTCCTGCAATTCATCTAAATTCTAATTGGGATGTTAAAAAAATTAAAACTTATGCATATGATATTTTTCAATACTGGTTTATTTTAACTTATAGTTATGATTAATTTTTAACATTTCTATATAGATGTGATAGAATGTAGGCATATCCCCAATAAAAATATGGACAAATGTTATATTTTAGACAATAGCTGTACATTTTTTGAAATGTCACTGTTAGGTGAAAAAAATCTTTGAATTTTGTGTTAATCATATTATATTTCTTTTGCAGACCTCGAAAAGTTTCTGATCAAGAAGAATTCCCTCCTCGACGCACTCAAAGGCATTGTGTACCTCCATCTCGGGATACTCCTCCCAAAAGAGGTACAATTGTGTTAGTATAGAATTCTGATTGAAGCCTTAGACTTATGTTGTAACATCATGATATTTCTCAAAGTTGTGATGAATCATTGTCTATAAAATAAAAACTTATTTCAAGAAGCAGCTGAAAGTGGTACTATACTCATTTTGTTTCTCACACTTGGACCCTGTCACATTCTTGACATATCATTGCAATGTGGAAGACAAGCTAATTTAGGGTAATAACCTGAAATTGGTAACTAATGGGTTGATGTCTTGTAAATTGTAGTTGGTGAATAGTTTCGACTACCTTATGCGCACAAGAACAACCAATGCATAAATGGAAAAAAAATCACAATATTAGCCATTTTTGAACTCTTTTGCATGATTTGTAAGTAAAAGATAAGGTTGCTTCTTAGGTCATGATCACAACAGGTGCCAATTTAGCATCTGATACACCGCCGCATTGAAGAACACACAGGCATTTTTTTTTCCCATTTTATCTTGTATTCTTCAAATTTTTTACCCTTGGGTTTTTGTTAGTTTTTCATGATCAGATAAATCTAACTTAAAGTAAAAAGAAAAATGCAACACATGAGACAATGAACACCACAAGATACCCTGGGAAAACCCTCCAACTTGAGGGAGAAAAACCCAGCCAATATATCTCCTATATATTGATTTAAATATGAGCAGAAATCTGCTTACAACTCAGGCATAACACAATGCCAAATAGATACAAGAAACAACACCACTCCTAGATGCAAAGATACAAATGATATGCTTCTCCTTGAATTGACTTGCTGCTACAAAATCAGATCTGCTACACAGGTTCGATCTGCTGCTTTGAAATGCGAATTCTTCTCCATGAACTTGATCCTCAACACAAATGAAATGCCTTGTATATATAGGCAATTCACACCTCTTCACCAAGAGAGGTCGGCCCAAGAGAGATGACTTTTCATAATAATGAGGTCGGCCCATCACAAGAAGTCGGCCTTCTAGAAAATCGCGCCTCCTCATAAATTCGACTTTGGCAATAATTAAATATTATTTAATATAGGACGTGCCTCTTCATTAAATAATTGCAATGAATATAAATTGAATAGCCATAAGGCTATATTCAATTTATTTCATTCAAGTGAATCGCGCTTGGAAGTAGACATACGCAGCTGCAAATCATTAACACTCCTTCTCAACTAGGGAGGAATACTTCCAGCTATATAAGACATATCACCTCATCGTGATGTTTAATAACCATGACTTCATTCATGTAAGAAAGGGCTTATCACCTCATTGTGATATCAGATATCAGATATCACGTCATCGTGATATCAACCATCATGGCTACCTCCATAGATGGTATGTACAAGTGCTCATCACTTAAAGTGATGTTGTCACCTCACCGTGACTTTCACCATGGCTCTCCCAGAGGGTGAAACACAAGTACAAGAGAAATCATCACGGACTCCCTCATGTGATGTTGTCATGGAGTCACATACATGACATCCACCATGGCTCTCCCAGAGGATGGAACAAGGGCTCTCACCTCAAACTTCTCTTACAGAGAAGAATGCATTAACAAGGGATTTCACCTCGAACTTCTCTCACAGAGAAGAACTCATTAACAAGGGATTTCACCTCGAACTTCTCTCACAGAGAAGAACTCATCAAAGAGGATTACTGATACTGAGACTCCTTCTCAGTTAGGGCTGTATTCTCCACCATACCAAGCTTATCTCGAAAGTACACAAACATTTATCTTGGAGAGAGGCTTGGTGAGAATGTCTGCCGACTACTTATCAGTGCCGATATATCTCAACTGTATAGCTTTCCTCAATACCATATCTCTGATGTAGTGGTATGCTTAGTTCTGTCATGAAACACTTGGAATGACAAAAAGCTTCTCAAAGCTTTGATTATCACAATGGATGACAGTCGGCTCCAATGATTGTCCAAACAATTTTGCAGGGAGCTTCCAAATCCACACTGCTTCTCGAGCTGCCACACAAATTGTAATGTACTCGGCCTCTGCTATACTCAGTGCCACGGAAGACTGCTTCCTACTATACCAGGATATCATTGCAGACCTCAACTGAAACAACATCCAAAGGTACTCTTCCGATCAGCAACACAACCATCTTCTTTAGGTTCAGTGGGCTCCCTCTGAAACTTCAAGCACTTGCATCAACCTCCTGACCTCATCGTCCAAGATTTGCCTGCAACGCTTGCTTTAGAGGAATGGTTACCAGCGCACACCTCTGTAGAGAATCAGGGCTGTCCTCTTCGACCTCATCCTAGATCACACTATTCTGAATAGGTTTGCGGAGCTACCAATGTTAAATCCAGGTTGACTGACTTGAGCAATTCTGAACTCAACTACTGAAGAGGTACTTCAAGAATTTAGCATCTGGCCTTGCAACATTGCAACCCTTACTTATTCTCAGCGAGTCATAAAACTCCCTCTTAAGGTTAATTCTTCCTCTTCGAAGAGATGTCTTCAGCCATTCACTCAGTCTCATAGTTGCAAGCAGTGTCTCCATTCTTCAACCTATAGGATGCATCAAGCTCTTCTTGAAAGCAACTTACGCTTCTTGATTTATCCTGAAAGCATTAAGAAGAGATTACTAATAGTTCATGGAACTCAACTATCTCAAATAGAAATACCATTGCTAGGAGCATACATGATTGACTATCTCAATGTTATAGCATGAATTAATAACTACATAACAATTCACGAACATTATTCAACCATGCAATACTTATCTCATAGAGTTCAGAATCTCCTGAGTAATCCCAGATAATTAATTCATCAATCATGACATGTCTTTCTTCCAATTTCTCGCAAGAGCTAATCTCAGCATAACAAAAGACAATCTTCACAAATTAGCATGAAACAACTTGCAATGAATAATTCTTAATTCTAAAGAATCTTATCCCAGTGATCACTATTTACTAGTCACACATACTCCAAGTAAATAATGTCAGATTTGCACAACTCAACAAACTGAGTTTTAGCCTAGAAGGGTAATTACAATCAAAACAAAGAATACTTATCTCTTAAATATTCTGAAGGGTGGACACAGTACGATACATTGCTCTTGCGCTCAAATCAATACAACCTTCATGGCTTGAACACATGCTCATGACTAGAGTAGAAATTCACTAGAATCATTTTGGGGAGAGATCTCAATCACATCCGCAAATGAAGCATGCTGATCAGGCCTAGTAGGGTAATCCTTCGCATAGTGACCAAACTTGTCACATCTAAAACATTGAACACGAGAGAGGTCCCACTTCTTCTTGAATGCAGGAGCACCATCTGACCCTTTATCTCTATTCCTCTTGAAGTATCTTCTCTTTCCTCCTTTTCCTTCCTTCTTCGAGGATTGAGTGGAAAGAACATGAATGTCTTCATTTGTAGGGCTTCGACCAATACCTCTCGCAGCCAACCTCGACTCCTCTTGAATATAGTCTGCCCTCAACCGATCAAACTTGGGAAGTTTCGATCTTGCACTTATACCTTGAATGTATGACTTCCAAGATGAAGGAAGACCATTGAGGGCCAACATGGTCAAATCCTTGCTGTCAACAAAATGACCAATAGTAGAGAGCTGATCTCTTAACTTGGCGATCCTCATGAAGTAAGCGATGACAGTTTCCCCTTTCATCATCTTCAAATGACGGAGTTGTTGCTTCAGTGCAAGTGCCCGGCTTGTGTTATTGATTTCGTACATCTCCTCCAAGATTTTGAACATCTCATTTGCTGACTTCAACCTTGAGACTATAGGAACAATATGATCCTTCATGGAATCAACTAACATTTTCTTTGCCTTAGTATCTTTCTTCTTCCATAGAACCTTTTCTTCCTCATCTGTAGGCTCGGGGGCAGAGCTCTTCACAAACTCTGCCAATTTGCTTTCCTCCAAGGTGAGCATGATCCTGAATCTCCACGAAGTGAAGTTTGACGCTCCCTCAAGTCTATCCTCAATCTTAAGACCATTCACCATCTTGACAGAGAGATAGAGGTGAATAAAGATGAGAAATAAAATAAGGGTATCGTTGTATTAAACACAAATCTGATCATGATCTTCTTCAAACCCGCTCTGATACCATGCTAGTTTTTCATGATAAGATAAATCTAACTTAATGTAAACAGAAAAATGCAACACATGAGACAATGAACACCACAAGATACCTTGGGAAAACCCTCCAACTTGAGGGAGAAAAACCCAGCCAATATATCTCCTATATATTGATTTAAATATGAGCAGAAATCTGCTTACAACTCAGGCATAACACAATGCCAAATAGATACAAGAAACAACACCACTCCTAGATGCAAAGATACAAATGATATGCTTCTCCTTGAATTGACTTGCTGCTACAAAATCATATCTGCTACACAGGTTTGATCTGCTGCTCTGAAATGCGAATTCTTCTCCATGAACTTGATCCTCAACACAAATGAAATGCCTTCTATATATAGGCAATTCGCATCTCTTCACCAAGAGAGGTCGGCCCAAGAGAGATGACTTTTCATAATAAGGAGGTCGGCCCATCATAAGAAACGTGTCTCTTGATATCAAGAAGTCGGCCTTCTAGAAAATCCCGCCTCCTCATAAATTCGACTTTGGCAATAATTAAATATTATTTAATATAGGACGTGCCTCTTCATTAAATAATTGCAATGAATATAAATTGAATAGCCATAAGGCTATATTCAATTTATTTCATTCAAGTGAATTGCGCTTGGAAGTAGACATACGCAGCTGCAAATCGTCAACAGTTTTGACCTCATTTCCAAGCTCACAAGTAAACTCAATCTGGCAATCTGCCTAACACTGGGTACATATGGGTAAAAGTTGGATAGTAATCAATCTTTGGTTGCACAAGAATTGAGATAGGGAAAACTGTCGACATAAAACTTCAGCACCATCCTCTTCCAAGGTATATATTCTCTTCATGAGACTTTCTAAGGTATTGAACTTTGCCCTCCATTTATCTTATTTCCCATCAAATAAAGCTGTGAAATAGTCATAATTCATTTGCTAGCAACATCTTCTTTAATACCCCGTCCATTTCTTTTAGGAATTCTCTTGTGCCTTGTTTTGTCTCTAACTTGCCCCTCCTCTTTTTCCTCATTGGATTTGTGTGCTTCAGAATCTCTTCTTTCTTCTAGTGCTCATCTTCCATCTTTATTATTGCCTCCTGATTTGGAGACGAGATTTAATGTTTATCCGTTTGAATGGTTTCTTCTCCAATCTCTATATAAGGAGAATAACCTCTTTGTAATTATTATCCTGTTAATTAATAGAATATTAAAATATTGTGTTCTATTAATTTTTGCAATACAATTTGACGTTCACCTAAGTAGAGTTGAAAATATAGAATATGTTGCTATTCTGAGTCATTAGTTAGTAAATTTTGGTTTTGAATCTTTTCATGGCGTTTGATAAGTTGTGAACATGGGGTACACTTTGAGAATTCAGTTGTATTTGATGGAAAATCATCATGGAAAATTTTGTAAGTGAGAAGCTATGCTAGTAGAGATGTTGGATACCTATTCATAGCTTTGATTCTTCCTCAAGTTTTTATAATGGGTTACACACATGTTTTGTTTCTCTTGGAAGATGTTGCTACAAAAAGTATATCATTTATACTGTTCATACATCCTTCATGTTTGGTATGGAAATTTACCTGCTTCCTTTGCAATCGTATTTGCTTATAACCTTGAATTTTCTTTTGTTTGTTGGCAGCCTCTCACACATCTTAAAGCCATATTATAATGAGTGGTCAATAGGTGCAATTTGATGTTTGCCAAATAAAGCAGAACCGGAGGTGTAGAATATATCGCTATCACAAGTAATTACTTAGCTAGTCTTCGCACTAAATCTTTTCATGTACCATTTGTTAAGTTGTTGACAGGAGCAAACTTTGAGAGTTAATTAATTTGCTAGAGTTGGAATGAAATATCTCAGCTGCAGCTGGTGGCCCCATCTGTCTGCCATTGCAAGGCACACCAAATTAGGCATGCTCTACTTGTCTCTAGGGACTATTTGAAAGATTGAAATATGGGCTATAGTGAGATTTTGGGTTAAGATTTGAAACATTCGCACTTTGATGGTCAAACCAACTATCCAACCCCAGTAGATAGCCCTTTAACTACAAGGGTTAATCACTGTCTTACTCTACACCATTGTTATGGAGATCAATCTAAGTAATTGAAATCTACTAGCTCTTCCAACCTTGCTTGCAGAAATATTGGTATAAATGTCAAAAATATAAATAAAAATTGGTTAAGAAAGGGATCCAATTCTTTAAGAAAAAAGAATGATACTTTGGGAAGCAACAAATTCTGGAGAATGTGCTGCATTTGCTTATAGGGTGGTAAGGGCTAATCTCTGTCTTACACTACACCATTGGTATGGATATCAAGTGAAGGAATTGGAATTACCAGCTCTTCCATACTCACTCGCAGAAATATTGATATCACTGTCAAAAATGTAAGTAAAAATTGGTTAGCAAAAGAATCCAATTCTTAAAGAAAAAAGAAATGGTACTTTGAGCAGCAACAAACTCTGGAGAATGTGTTGCTTTTACTGATAGGGTGATAAGCATGGACTTTTGGGATTAGAAAAATGGAATATCCTCCGGGCACAACTCCTTGTACTAAAAATTAAACACTTCTTATGCCTAATCCTCCATGGAAAGATAATGGTGAAGGATCAAATGAGATAAAGGTGATGGGTCATTTCCTCTTTCTGTGTGCCAACTGCAGAAAGAATAAAGAAACAATTTAATCACCTTTCATCAAATGCCGTTATGCTTATAATATTTGGGAGCTGCTATAATTCAAGGACTTATCTAGATTTTTGACCACATTTCCACTTTGTGCTATCATCAAGGAGGCTCATCATCGATCATCAACCTTTGAATTTGTTTTGTGGAAGTGATTTTCCAAAGGTTGTGTGACATTAGTGCTTTGAGTCCCTCATTATTTCCATTTTGAGGCTGTACAAGACAATTGTGGGACAATTTCAAACTCCTCATGGCCTCCTTGACTTTGTTAGGAGTACTATCAGAGGCAAGTAGGGTTGTTCTCTTTCACTAACCTCTTCAATATCTATATTGATGAACTTAATAATTTTCTTAGACACTATTCTCATACTGATGATGGTTGGCTTCTTCACCATGTTTTGATTTCTATATCGATCTTTGTAGATGATATGTTTCTCCTCTCACTCTATCGATGGATTACAAATATGACTTGATGCCCTTTTTTAGTTTTGTGACTTTTGTAACCTCTTCAATAGCTATATTGACGAATGACGAGTGTGAGGATTTTCTTAGACAACATATTCATATTGATGATGATTGGCAACTTTACCATGTTTTGATTGCTATATTTATCTTCGTTGATGTTGTGTTTCTCCTCTCTCACTCTATCAACAACTTATAGAGACAACTTGATGACCTTTTTGAGTTTTGAGACTTTGGTAAGCTTGTAGTTAATCTTAGTAAAACTAAGGTTATGGTTTTCAACACCATCAAGGATGCTCTTTGAAACTTTTGTGTCTTCCACAAAGGGAGCTTGATGAAGATCACTACTTTTACTCATTTGGGAGTTTAGTTCATTGGCCCTTTTATTTCGTTGTGGCTTGCCTCTTGGTCTCCACTTTGCATAGGATATGTCTTAGTCTTGAATATGTGCCTCTTTGGTGCAATCATTAAGCCCCTAGTGCTTTATTTATAGTTCAAAGGTTTGGGGCCCTTGCTTGGGGTCTAGTGATTGGGTTTGGGTTGAGAAGGTTTAGACACTTTTGTTCTAGTGTATGATTGGTGCAAATTGATTATCCTTCAATGTATTGTCCAAGTCGTATTTTTTGCTTAACCACTTGGCGTTGAGAATGTCTTCATACTCTCTTGGTTAAGCACAAGCTCAAATATATGGGTGGTTCTACTTCAACCTTCAGGGTATATCCTTTTTTGGCAACTTGTTCTTGGGAGGAGATTGCCTCTTTGGGTATATTGGGCATCGGTAGGGCTGGTTTTCTAACGTCAGTTTGCTTTTCCATTCTATTGACATTTCTTTGGATAGTCATCCTCCTTTAGATTCTCCTTAGGTGCCCCTCATTTCCTTCTTCTTGGGAAGGATGTGCTCAGTTGATTTGTCAAAGAGGACATTTATTTTCGGTACACCTAGATTACTTGGACCTCCCTTTCACATTCTCTTAGCCCCAAGTTGGGTTTCTACGTTGAACACTTTTTATAGGTTGCAAATGGGACCATTGTGCAACCCAACCATCTTCAACATCATTGGCTCATTGTTTGTGGATTCCTCTTGGCTAGTGGAGAGTGTACTCCCACTAGCTTTGAGTTAAGAATAACCACCTTATTTTACAAAGTGGAAGGGTCTATTGCCTTTGTTCTCTTGAAGAGGCGAAGATCGAGGAGTTTTTTATTTTCTTGTGTCCTACCTACTATGAAAATTTTGGTGGGTCTTTATCCCTTTGTTTTGCTATCTTGATTGGAGATGCTTGTTCCTTTCTCTTCCCAAGGTCATCACTTTACTATATAGATCCCTCCATTTAGGCCCAAGAGCTACTAGATTGGTAACATCCTTATTTTAATTTGTCATAGATGTTGGAGGCCTTAAGCTCCTTTTGGATACTATTTATTCATGCATAGCTTGCAAACTGGGACTTGACTCAATCTTGGAAGACCAAAATTTTTGACTTGGCAAAATTTGATAACTTCAAAGAAATACTTAAATTTCTTAAAAAACACAAACTATATGCAAAATACAATTAAAAAGTGTATCAAATGAGTTCCTAAAATGTTGGGGAAGTGTTTTCTATTAGATTTGAATACAAATAGAGTACAAAATTGCATCATCATGCAAATACAATAGCTAGTTGATAACTATTATGAATTTATGATGACTATCTTTGAAAAATCATCATAAATTGCATATCTTGGCAAGTTACAATTTAAAAGATTTTATAATTTCCTCTTCCCTAATCTAGTGAAAAATTGGGGAGAGGGTCCAGTCCTTGCAGTTGGCTATGGCTCCTTGCTTAGCCTAGAAGGCTATGCTTGTGACTTCACCTTGGTACTAGGTGGTAGCGACTCCTCCTTTGCCTCATGTTGGACATCGTATACAAGGATGTCCTCCAATCCAAACTCTTTTGCTTTTGTTGCACCTACACCCTCCATAGCTTGCCTCTCAAAATCAACAATATGGTCCTTTGTGAATATGGGTGTTTCCTCATCTTGCATATTGTAGTCACTATAGGGATTGTTATCATCCAATTCTAAAAGTTTGTGTGCAAAAGTGTCCACCTTCCTTATGCAAAGCCCAAGGGGGTATTGCACAAGAACTAGGTCATCAAGGTGTCGAGTCAAATTTTATGCTTTTTCATGTAAATGGACATAAACAAAGTGTAGTTCTCTTTACATTCTAAAGTGTTACAAGGTTGAGACAAAATTCAAAGGGTTAACTTTTGAAGATTTTGGGTATTTTTACCCAAACTTTCCCACTAAGAACTTGTAAATAAGATTTCCAAAAGTTGGTAAGTAGAGCGATATCAATGATAAGGTGGAAAAGTGAAACCCTAGGACTTCACTTTAGGATTTCACAAGGGCTCTCTTTTTCGCAAATGGGGGTTCTTATCATTAAATTTAAGATTGACCAGGATACAAGATTGACTTGCAAGCTGAAAGGTGATCCAACCAATTCTAGGATCTGAATTTAGGGACTTGGAAATGGATTTTGGATGAAATGCAATGATATGACTAACAAATGATGTAAATAACCTATTCTGATGCAAAAACAACAAATAAAGTCACAAACAAATTTGATGTTCAAAAACAGATTGAATAGAGTTCTGTGCACTTGTCATGTAAATTTGGAGCTGAATTTGGAGGACTAAGTCGCCCAGGGTATCATTATCCTAGTGATTGAATCTGAAGTTGGTCTTCACAGTCCTCAAGTGTCTGATCAAAGCTTTCTTTCTTCCAGGTCTCGCTGTTGGATCTTTGTCGGATGATGAGATAACCGAGTTTTCGTATGTTGTCAAGTTGTAGGGTTTGAATGCAACAATGAATAAATGCTCTCCAATCTTCCTCCAATGTTGATATGGAACTTGCACATTCAAAGATAGAGGAAGGGTTGTGCCATATAGGGGCTTGCCTCAATCAAACCCCGTGTTGGTGTTTCCACCTCCATAATGGCAAATTGATAAAAGAGACCTTATCCTTTTGAGGGATAGAGGCTAAATGACAAATGAATGATGAATCAACAATGGATTGCAACTCACCACTCAAATCTGATTTTGAAGGATTGAAGTCATGCACATCACCTCAAGGCTTGATTGCAAATTAGCTTGTTTGCTTGGAAGACCTACAAGGGTTAGCCCTCACAAACAAAATGATAACATAAACATGAACAAACTCACATAAAACTTGACATGATGCTTCAATGTTGAAATGTTGCAATAAATCTGCTCTTGATTGCTCTTGACTTGATAATAATTGCTTGATCACCAATGTTTCCAATAATTGCCACTTAGTTTCAAATGATAAAATGACTAGGTATTTATATGCAATCAATCTAATTTCTTGAAAATTAAATCCCAATAGTTGACATTTGACATTTGAAATTCAAATAACAAATTGCTGTCCTCAACATATTAAAAATTGGAGGCAAAATAGGGGGACCAAGTCGCCTAGGGCGACTATGTCCCAACCCTATTTTGCGGGGTGTAAAGTGTTGGGAGAAAAATATTAAATTTTTGCCTTGGTTTTGTATATGGGTTTTCTTGGTAAATGTCCAGATGGGCCATGGAATGCATAATTTAGGACATTAGATGTACAATTAGGTCCATGCACCTAGGAGAGAGCAAAATCTAGTGTGAAATTGCCAAGGGTGACAATTTACAATGCTACAATTAATGATTGTAATTTGTAGGTTGTAAGATATTCAAAAGGACTCCAATTGTTGTTACTTGATGTGTGGGTGGATCTCACTTGGATAGTTAGTGTCAAAGAAAAGAGCCTCCCTCTATTTTGCTTGTAATTCAACAACTCGTAAATAATGAAGTTTCTTACCCCAATCTTTGGTGTCATTCCCTTAATACATGTTGAGAGATCCTTTATAACCTCCCCATTAAGATCTATGGAAGTATCAAAAAAGATAAACTTGAGGTCTAGGAAGTACCCTAGTTTTGGATGACCTCGGTGGCTCTATCAATGGCCTTGTATATGTATCCCATTGGGTTTTGATCCCCATCTACCAAGGGCAGAACTCTTAGCAAAGGCTTCAACACTTACAAGTACAAACAAATTAGAGTTACAACTTACAATTAAATTAAATGCTTTTAAAAGTTGAAACCGGAGGATTCAATTTGAAATTTACATTTAGGTTTGAAGTTATCTTGATGATCTTTGCATCTTTTTTGTAAAAGGCTTAATAAAAAAAATGTCTTTGCAATTTTCTCTCTATTAGTCTACTTTGAATATGTTGAGTCTTGCCATGGTTGACTCACAAACATCGACTTCAACATTATCAACAAGCTATAAATGCTTTGGATTGTTAGGAATTTATTTGCAAACCAAGTGACACTTGTTGGCATAAGCTCTTTTGCCTTGGTGTGATTTCTCATCAACCTAAGAACCCAAAGGTGATTATAAATGTATATTGTGTTTTTTCTGACCCATTTACAACTGGTCTTACCTAATAAATTTTGACTATGTCCTCCAAAAGCTCAAGGCAAGGGGCCATGCATGGGGTCCAAAATATTGATGGATGCCTCTCTTGAAGCAATCTCTTAGCCACCATGTATGCCATTGCATTGTCAGTGATAACTTGCACCATATTATCTAAGTTCATCTTTAAGACAACTTCCTCTAGCATCAGGCTCAAGGTTTCTATATTCATAATTTTTTTGGAAGCATTAGTTGACTTAAAGAAAACCATCTCACCATTTGAAGCCATCAAAAAATTGATCAGGGTGTGGTTACTTCAATTTGTTCCCATTTGAAAGAATGGTGCATTTGAACTTTCACTACCACCTCTTTTGTGTTTCTAGAATTGACTTTGCATTTGCAACATCTTGGAACATATTCTTACATAAATCTCTTGGCAAGGGTGCCTTGACCCCTTTTCTTGCAATTGTCAACACTGACACCATATTCTCTTAGTATATGCTCTTCGCCATGTTGAATGTAAGGTTGTAAAATTATAAATTCATACATGCCATATTTGCTTTGTGGTGCACCTCCTTGTTCCACCAGCTACTTTGCAATGAAGGCTGTTCTCCAAATACATTTATTGGTACATGAAAGCCCTTTGATCGGGTTTTACTTAGATTAGATGAGGTGGATGTGTGGACCAAAACTAGAGGCCACAATGTCTACCATATTTACTTCTTTTTTTAGCAAGTCAAGATAAATGGTTGTTGCTGTGGTTGCTTGTGTCCTTGCCCTCACTAGTTTATGTTGCATCTCTCATTTTGCTTCTTTTGTGGCTTTTTCACATAGTTTGGTGTTGCGGCAATCAACGCATGCAATATGGTACTTGAGGCAGTTGATGGCTCCATTAAGCTTCTTTGAGGAGAAGAGGCAAATCACACTCCTTGACACTAGGTCCATTGTATAATTCCAAGTGGGGTGATGGCTTCTGCTAGTTGATTTTGACCCCAATGTGGAGTTGGATGCCATTGTATGCTACTTTGCATCATGTTTAAATACAAGAAATATAGCATTTAAATCTAAGTTACTGGTCCACCCCTTGGGGCCCGATCTAGTCCCTTGTGGGTTCGGACAATGTCCGACACATAGATTGTGGGTTCGGCCTTGTCGAACTCGGGTGGACCTGCGGCATGTTTTCACCCCTCATGCGCCTAGGTGGTGTATTTCAAATTTTTTTGACAAAAATATTAAATAAAGTCGCCCAACCCTAAAATGATGTCCACCATGAAGGTTTGTGTGGCTTTTAAGGTCTTAATTTGGGTCTTATTGTGAATGCAAAATGATGTATGCCATGAAGGTTTGTGTGGTTTTGGAGGTCTTAATTTGGGCTTGGTGGCCATGATGCTACCCTCGGACCTTGTGAGGGCATTGCCCCTCGACCCCGCTAGGGGTGTTGTCCCTAGACCCCCACAAGGGGCAACCTGTTGCGGGTGCTGCCCCCAAACCCCTGCAAGGGGCGTTGCCCCTCGACCCCATTTTGGGTATTGCCCCCAAACTCCCATTGAATTCATTTGATTTGCCATGTACTCTCCAAGTCCAAGTTTTCAAGTTTGCCTACAAGTCTTCATCTATAATATTGTCATCCAATTGGACAATCTTCCTTGATGCTTACCTACAAGGAGAAATGCAGCAATGTAGCTAATTTTAATATATAATATATATCATGACATTCGAGTT
Organism: Sequoiadendron giganteum; assembly: GCA_007115665.2. Taxonomy (NCBI): domain Eukaryota; kingdom Viridiplantae; phylum Streptophyta; class Pinopsida; order Cupressales; family Cupressaceae; genus Sequoiadendron; species Sequoiadendron giganteum. Next base: position 508,678,904 of record CM021102.1, read on the forward strand.
TGACTAATTGACATTCTAATGTTTATTTTTATTTTTATGGTGGTTTTGTTTTTTATACAATATATGATGCTATGTATGGTATTTTGAATTTAATTACTGTTCTAAATATGTATATATTTTTATTTTTTATATGTCTTTGTATGGACGAACCCAAATCGAACCCAACTCCTAATTTTTTTTCAATCGAATCCGTGAACTGAACTTGAACCTGAATTGGTAACTTAGATTTAAATAAAAACAACAATTTAAACATGAAAAATAAAATAAAATTCATAAATCAAATATAATATGATAATTGAATAGCAACAGCATCAAGTAATTTAACCGAATAACATTTTTTTGACCTTAAAAGTGTAATCCCTATGTTTAGGGAATAAACCAACATTTTCATTCACAAAAACTGTGTAAATTAGTAATAAAAATAATGTAAATTGAATTCAATGTGTTTAAAATTGTAAATCATGTTTACAAACCTAATATTAACATGCTAGAAAGAATTTAGATGCTTGGAAAAAAAGAACTAAGCTGGAAACTTGAAATTCCTCAATTTTTTTATAAACTCACTCCAGTTAACTTGAAGATGCTCAAATGCTGTGTGAGGAAGATGTGTAAGCATGGAGGTTTAAAAAGAAACAAATGCAATGTATTTTCAGCATTTTTTCCGTATGCAAAATACGTCCACCTGTATTTTCTTGGTTTGGTGAGTTTTGGTGTTGGATTTTTGGAGTACTTGTGAATACTTGCATGAGTATGGTGTCAACTTGCAAAAAACCTATCTTAAAAAACCTGTGAATAAACATGGCAAAAATAAAACTTGAGTACTTTGGCAAGTGTAATTACAAAATCCGCTGAAAACTTGCCTCTTAAAACCTATGAGGAAACATGACGAGAACTCGGCCTGAGAACTTTTTGGCATGTACTCGGTGACTCTCAGAGTACATTGCAGGTTTGCAAACTATGGTTCAAGTAGTGAAGAAAGCACGAGCGCAAAAGCAGTTTGTTCTCACATTCGTAGCTCTTTAACCTTGAGTTTATGGGTGGTTCTAAGGGGAGTTGAATGCTTCCTAGGTTTGTCTAGCTTGGCCTCCTTAGCTTTGGACTCTCCTTGGCTTGTATTCTTAGTTTTTGCATTGGCACTCCTACGATGATTTAATGATACCCTTGGCTACTCCAATGCATGACAGAGTACAAACACTTGATGGTTTTTGCATCCTTTCTTGGTTGCTAGCTTTAATTTCCATATGCCCAGACCACTTTGAGGGGTTCTGTCCTTGCACATCTATTTATCTTTGTACTTGCTTTGGGTTTATAATTTTAGGTTTATCCTTCTTTGTCTTTTTCTTTGTTGTAAATGTAGGTCGCTTTTTGCCCTTGCAGATTTGCTATTCTAATGATTAAATGTTTCAGTCCTTTTGTGACCTAATCTTGGTCTTTTGTGGTCAACAACATAAATTCTTTCTTTCTCTCTATTGCCTCTAATCTGCAGTCTCCACTGCTATTTCAGATGGATGATTCCCATTCTGTGTAATTTTATTTTGATTTAATGTTATCATTTGTAATGATTTTTATGACTGTTTGACATTTGGCAACAGTTAGAACTCTTACACACCAAACAATGAAGAGCCGAGAAAATCTGGAAAAAGTAACTCTAGGTGATTGGTCATAACAGAAGGAAGATAGGAAGTGCTTTGAGGATGCTGCAGACTACTCATGTTGATTAAGGCAGCTGGAAAATTCATTGCTGTGAACAGGATTAAGTTGGAAAATTCAATGGTGGATGAATTACTAAATTGTAAATTTTTTACATGTGAAGACAGACAAATGAGCACACTCGATGTGTCCGAATTGGCCTAATGGGAAAAAGTTGAAGACTTCCAGCTTAGAATAGAAGTTGTGACATTTCTCATTCTGACTGTTGAGATTAAACTTATATTTGGCCTGTCTATGTTTGTTATCTTATTTGTGTATAAATAATCCTTATGGACACTTGTAAAATATATCTAGAGTTGAGGTATGCTTGTACAGCTTAGTGTAGGATATAAGCAGTCACTAAGTGAGTTGAGGGGAAGGCAAGTTTATGAGAATGTTTTAGAAGTGCTAATTGAGTCCCATAATATTCTTAGAGGTTCCATGGGAGCAAGCATCTTGTGATTCTTATTGACTTAAGGAAGCAAGACCCCAAGTTGGAGTTTCCCACATTGGGTTTCTCTAAGGTGAATTTGTTTGATTATCTGTATGATTGCTGTTAAACATTTCCTTGTCAATTTCCTTTTATCAATTACAATTTTTACATTTTTCCAGACTTAGCACTTCAACTCTATGTCGTAAGGCTTTTATTAACATCGTTTTAAGTCACACCTACTTAAAATATCATATTTTCAATCATAGACATGCTAAAATATGTGTCGGTGAATTTGAATGGAGTATTTATCCTAATTTGAGATCAGCTTGCATTTCATTATTTGTTCTGGCACGTTCATTGGGAAAGCACCAAAAATATTTCAAACTCATCCCTTTCCATGCCAGCCACTCCTGCTTTACCAAGATTTTCTATGCATGCCCCATTTGAAGTTAAGCATATGACAACACAAGCCTTCTACTGAGTTTAATATAACCAGCCTCTTTGTTGGGACAGGGATTTGAAGATTATTATGTTGTTTCAATAGATTTCTGTTTGATATTCATGTATAACACACATTTATAGACTAATGTGCAGACATGCATTTAATGCTTATGATAATGATATAATAACACACATTATTTATGCCACATTTATTGCTCATTATAATGATGTAATAACAAACATTAATTATGTCTAGTAAGGGAACTTGTACAGTAAGAGTAACAACCATGAACGTAATTTCACCATACATTAATAAATACAACAGACACACTAGAATGTGTGTTTTTATCTGATTTTCTCGATCTTTGTGCATCATTTATTCTTTCTTGTTTTTAACATTTGGGATTAAAAAAGTTGTGACTGGAGGAATGAAGGAGCCCAAGGACAGGGTATGCTAAGAAGCTTTTGAAGGAGGACAAAAAATAAGGAAAAAACATTTTGCGGGAGGCCCAACTGTTGGAAGCTGATTGAGGGGCTACCTGAGGCTGAGCTAGCAGAGGGCTGATTAGGCATGACATAGTTGCATAGCAGTCGAGTGAGGTCTGATTGGGCAGAACACAGCCACACAAGAAACATAAAATGCATTTTCAGAAGCACACAGTTGTGCGCAGTTAACAAAGAGTGCTGCCTGAGTAACGACTTTGAAAACCTAAACAGTGTGTGGGACATGGGTAGAGGGCAGACAACAAAAATCCAGTTGGGGGTTGGGTATCAAGATTCTTTGCATAAATTGTTTTTGAATCAAACTTCTTGCAATTTTTTTGCGTTTTAAGTTCCGCCTTTCAGTACAACACAAAATGGAACAGTGGATAAAATTTTCTTCAAATTATAGAGGGAAGCACCCTTGTAATAGAAAACAAAACCAAATCCAAGAACTTAATGAAAAGAGCTCCTTTGGAACCCCTCCTAACAATCCTAGAGCAGCAACAGCAGTGCCAGCATCCTAGGCCCATTGGAATCTGTTAAGGAAATTTCACATCTGAGCCTCATCTGGAAAGGGCATTGTATCCATACACAACACCCGAACATCCAAAGAGCAACCACTCTTGGTCATTGTTCTGTCAAACTCCATCAAACCTTTCTTCCCTACTTGCACATGGACATGCCCTAGATTTTTTCTGTTTCTTTGATTTTAGAGTATTTTGTCGTCAAAGCCATTAGAGTATCAATGGTTTGAAAGTGATATTACATGCTTGAAACCCAAGGTGTTTTGTAAATTCAGTGTTGTTGACTTGAATCCATGAAAAACACACACCCTTTGCTGACTTTTGCATCAAGCCCTAGTTGTTTTGACTGAAATTTGCAACTTGGATTTTTGAAACCCTAAGGTGTATGAAAAACTATTGCTGTGTTTGAAAATGGCCAAAGACTACTTTTAAGACTATTGAAGTGACTGTCACAAAACTGCTGTTTAAACTTGTTTGATGTTAAACAATTCAGCAATTACCTGCTCAAGTCTTCAAATCTGAGGACTGCTGTTTTTGCATGAAACCTGCTGTTTAAGGCTGCTGAAAACCATATACAAACTGTCACAAAATATGGAGGTTTTTTGACACCAAACCCTAGCCGCCTTGGAGAATGCTTACAAGCTGTTATTGATTGCTTTTGATCACTGAAATGTAGTAAAATTCTAGGCACCTTGCTGGATATTGAAAACTTAACACAATCCTTTGCAATTGACAGAAATTTTGACCCTCTTCCTTATGGTGTGCTCTCTTTTACATAGAGGCACAATATGAATGCCATGTATTGCTTCATAAGGGCACACTCTTTTACATGGAGATGCAACTTTTAATTTTTGAATGTTTTGTTTCACTTCATTGAGGCGCACACCGTTGTATGTATACACACTTTTGCAAATTTGAACTTTAATGCAGCCCTTTGGTGAGACACACCTCTCCATTGGCATACACATTTTTCACTTACACTTGAATTTCCACCACTTTGTTCAGGCACAATCCTTTAGAGTCTACACTACTTGACATTTTCCAAATATTAACTTTATTGAGTGGTGCATAATGTTAGTTTTAGGATCAGAAATGCAATAAGTAGAAAACACAACTCAAAGACAATGAACACAACATTTTACCCTGGGAAAACCCTCCTACTTGAGGGAGAAAAACCCAACAAATAATATTCTCTTATAAATCAGATGAATAAGTGCAGAAAACTGCATACAAAATCGGGCCCTAGAATAGGCCGAGTCTCATACAATTAGAAATAGCACTTCTCCTTGAAGCGAACCTTAAATGCACTAATGATAACACTTCATCTTGAATGAAATTTGTTGCTTGAAAGTTCGACCTGCTGCTGATGGAAGATGTGAATTGCTGCTGAAGATATTCGAATTGGAGTGAATTGATTGAATAAATGAGAGGAGTCTATCCTCTTTATATACCAAGCTAGCCACCCTCCTTTCTAGGGCCGACCTAAAAATAAATATAATTTTGTTTATGAAGCAAGAGGCCGACTTGCCTTGATTACATTTTATTTAAGAAAATAGCTCCCGAAGCTACAAAACACTAACACTCCTTCTTAGCTAGGGAGGTATTTTCAAATATCCTCATCATGGAGTCTCTCAACATGACACCCACAATGGCTGCACTCATATGTGGAAAAACACATCTTAGTCTCAGAGATGTACAAGAGTTCATCATGGAGTCTCTCAACATGATGTCCACAATGGCTACACCCATTTGTGGAAAACACATCTCAATCGCAAAGATGTACAAGGGTTCATCACGGAGTCTCTCAATGTGATGTCGTCATGGAGTCTCTCAACATGATGTCCACAATGGCTACTCCCATGTGTGGAAGGAAACACATCTCAGTCTCAGAGATGTACAAGGGTTCATCACAGAGTCTCTTAACGTGATGTCGTCATGGAGTTTCTCAACATGACGTCCACAATGGCTACTCCCATGTGTGGAAAGAAACACATCTCAATCTCAGAGATCTACAAGGGTTCATCACGGAGTCTTTCAATGTGATGTCGTCATGGAGTCTCTCAACATGACGTCTCATCTCCGTCTCAAAGATGAACAAGGGCTTGCACCTCATATTTCTCCGTCTCAGAGAAATATACACTACAATGGCTTTGACCTCATATTTCTCTGAGACAGAGAAATATACATTACAACAAATCTTCATGATGATGTGACTCCCTTTGAAGCTCCAAGTACTTGCATCAACCTCCTGATCTCCTTGTCCGAGATTGCCTGCAATGCTTGCCTTAGATGAACGGTTTCCAACGCACACCTCCAGTACTACTGACTTGCGAGAGTTCAGGACTGTCTTTCTTGACCTCATCCCAGGTCACCCCATTTTGAATAGGTTTGCAGAGCTACCTATGTCAAATCTAGATTGATTGTCTTGTGCAATTATGTTCTCTATAGCTGAAGAGGTCTTCCAAGGACTTTAGCACTTGGCCTTGCAACACTGCAACCCACTTAGTTGACACCTTCACTTCTTCTCAGTGAGTCGCAAAACTCCCTCTTGATCCCTGCCTCAGAGATTGCAAAGAAATCCTCTGGAAGTGAACTCCCCTCCATTGACTAGTCTTAGAACCTTAATCCTTTTCCCAGACATGCTCTCAACTCGTGCCTTGAATTCTCGGGATTTAACTCCCTTTGAATGTCATTTCCTCCTCTTCGAAGTAGCTGATTGCAATGAAAATCTGTATAGGTTCTCCGTTGTTTAGTGTCTTCATCTTTCTCAATCTTCTTTGCTGATGCAAATTCTCCATCCAAGGTTGACCCAACCTTGTGCCCTCGAGAGATGTCTCTAGTGAAGAATCATGAGAGTTATGCGCCACCAACTCAGTCCCAAGGTTGCAAGCTATGTCTCCATGTTTGTTCATTTCTCCATCTGGCATGACTTCCTCACAGGATGACTCAAGCTCTTCCTCCCTTTGAATTCCTTATGCAACCTCGGATAATTAATCCATCATCCTTTTGCTCCTTGATCCATCCTGCATTTTAAAGAGACAAATAATAGTTCATGAAATCAAACTACCCCGAAGAGGAATATACAAACCAATGCTCGTAGCATACATGATTCACTATTCCCAATGTTATTGCATGAATTATTAATAACTACATGATTATTTAAATCCATGATCATTATTCAAATGTACAAACATAAAATACTTATCTTTGTTGATTCTGTTGCAGCCATTTTACTCTTCCTGAAAACCATCATCTTCGCTCGTTGATGTACCCTGTATTTGCATGAAGCAAACACCTACAGCTCCAGAACATTTCAACAAACTCCTAGCATGCAGATTTCAGACCTTACTTTAACTTATGCATTATGTCAAACATTTATTACACAACCTTCTAGCTTCATTGCTATATGACTCCAAATTTTCCAAACCGATTGTAGAAGTTCCTCCAGTGCTGCATCTACAACTCCAATTCAACACAGGCCGATTATGAGTATAATATGATGCTAATGTTTGACTTTACTTCTTGAAGTGTGAATTCCTCAAACACCAACTATGACTGGGTTGCCACGTTGAGCTTTCAATACGTCTCTTCCTCTCCCGTGTATTCCCCACGATTTACTCGCATAAAATATTGGTGCGTTGCTTAAATACCTTATACTCCTTCAATATTCGATTTCTTAAATCTTTGTAAGTTGATTTGTCTTCATTCAAATGAAAAGTGTCTCTTTTGATTTATCGAACACACTTGCTCTTTTGACTTTTAGCAAGCAGCTCATTCACCAATCTTTGCGCCAGCTTCATACAGTATTTGAACACTCTCCACAGTGCCACGATTTCTCCACAATATAGATCGATTACTTTTCTCCTCCCTTATTATATGCCTTCGATGACCTGGCGACTTATATATTGTCTTGGACGGCAGTCTTGTCTTATCCCTCTAACTTTGTCTTTAGCCACACCTGGAAGCTGCTCCCGCAACTCTCTTGTTGCTCATAAGCGGTGGAATATTAATATTTATGCTGGAATTGAATATTCCAACTGTTGTTTCTATCACTGGCTTCAAAAGATTGAGACACAACTCACAAATCTTGTCTCCTTCTTGAATCGTGGCGCATAACTTGTCTTTTCTTCATAAACTTGCTTCCTTAAACTTCCGTCTCTATGAATCATCTGCTTGTCTTATTTGATTTTGATTCCTCCTTTAATATTGAACTCAGTAGCTTCCTGATTCCAAATGTGAGATATTGCGCCCCTTATGAATTGTGCGATGAGTACAACCTGCGTCCTCTTGACCGGTCTTCTGATGATCTTTTGATTATTTGTATTTTGCCTCTTCGTATTACTTCCTGGAGAATACGACTTGAGTAAAATTGAATAATTTTGTATACTGGCCTTTGAGTGACTGCCCCAGATGAAGAGTTGTCTTGACTGCTTAACCAAATCTGATCAGATCTTTTCTAAACCCGCTCTGATACCATGTTAGTTATAGGATCAGAAATGCAATAAGTAGAAAACACAACTTAGAGACAATGAACACAACATTTTACTTTGGGAAAACCCTCCTACTCAAGAGAGAAAAACCCAACAAATAATATTCTCTTATAAATCAGATGAATAAATGCAGAAAATTGCATACAAAATCAGGCCCTAGAATAGGCCGAGTCTCATACAATGAGAAATAACACTTCTCCTTGAAGCGAACCTTAAATGCACTAATGATAACACTTCATCTTGAATGAAATCTGTTGCTTGAAAGTTCGACCTACTGCTGATGGAAGATGCGAACTGCTACTGAAGATATTCGAATTGGAGTGAATTGATTGAATAAATGAGAGGACTCTATCCTCTTTATATACCAAGCTAGGCACCCTCCTTTCTAGGGCTGACCTAGAAATAAATATAATTTTGTTTATGAAGCAATAGGCCGACCTGCCTTAATTACATTTTATTTAAGAAAATAGCTCCCGAAGCTACAAAACACTAACACATAGCCTTTTATAGATTTGTAGTTTTTTGCAATTTTGAATTTGCTTCTCAATGATAAGGCACACACTCTTAGATTAGGTGACATTTTTTGACTTTAACTTAATTCGGTGTTCTCTTTTGCAATGGTGTGCTCCCTTACATTGATGTATATTTTTTACTTTAACATTTTCTTGCACTTTATCGATTAGGCATGTGCTTCTATACTAGCAAATTTGCTATCCTTCATTGAGGCACTTGTTCCTTTGTTGGCAGACATCTTTTCATGTATTAGCAACTTTTTCACCTTTTCTCCCTAGCCAAAGCTCCAATTCTTTTTTCTCATCAGATGTGTTGGAAAGGTCCTGTTGTGACCTTTTCACACATTGCCCCATTCAAATGGGGACCCCCAATTTTTGCTCGTTTTTGGTCTTTTGGCTTTGGTTTTTTGGGTTGTTTTGCCTCTCTCTCTCTCTCTGATCTTTCTGTCCTTCCGGGGGTGTCTCCATATTTGACCTAATTTGGAATTTTGGTTGTCTACGATATTAGGGTTTTGTTCTTCAGGCTGGATTGAGATCAAATCAAGTTGGATTTCGGGATTCTAACTGCTTAAGCACATTTAGGGTACTTCAAGGTTCCTACACGTAAAATTTGAACAGAATCAGACAGCGTCCTATTTTTTAGCAGTTCAGGGTTCAGAAGCCATTTTCAAGGTTTAAACATATGATTTTCCAAGGCATGATTGGAGAATGTATCTGGGTTTTTCAAGACCTTCGCGATGGTGTAACATGCAAATCGAGATGGTGACTTTCAGCAGTATAGCCTTCAAAGGCTATTTTTAGGGTTTACATGCAAAGTTTTTCAACGCATGTCCGGATATTCCTTGTGGGTTTTGCGAGAGCTTCGCAGTAGGGTGACATGCAAGCAGAGAAGATCAAGTTTCAAGGACTTACTATTTTTAGCCAGTGCCCGCATGTCGACCAGTTTTCTGGGTTTTTCTGGGTTTTTTGAGATCCCTCAGGCACTGTAACATGCAAACTCATCCGACATCAGATTGGCCACTTTCCGGGCACTTACTATAAATAGCAGGTTCACTCCGGCAGCCGCCCGACACTTCAATTCAACGAACATAATGACATGCAACATAAATTAAGTCAAACGGAGGCTATTTGAGGCACATGCAATTCAAATTAGGGTTTCCAGGTTCGATGCCTAAAAAGAGGGGTAAAAAGCCAGAATTTTGAAAAACGAAGGTACCCCACTGTGATCAACATCCTTCAAGCAATCTACTGGTGAAATTTGGGCGCAATTCGAGCACTTACTATTTATAGTAAGTCACCTCCAGAACAGGTTTATAAATAGCAGGTCAGCATGAGGGGCAAGTGTGAACAGGTTCACCAAGCGATGAGGACCATGTGGTGAAAAATTCAAGTCAAACGGAGCAGTGGAGGTCAGAAAGTCAAGGGTTTACTATAAATAGCAAGTTGGCATGTAGGACAGGCAAAAACAAGTTCACCAAGCAAAGGAGGTCACATGGTGAAAATTTCATGACAGATAGGGCTGTGGAGGTCAAAATAGCAGAGACTTATACTAAAAATAGAATGTGGAGACAGGCTGAAGAGATCAAAATGTTCTAAGTATAAAATCATACTTCACCTTCAAATGATGCCCTAACGTGGAAGCTTGGCATGCAAAATGCGCCCATGAAGCAATGAAAAGTCTAAGGTGTTGAAAACATAAGTGCTAGGGGTGAAATGCGCCCAAAAGTAGATGGCAGGCTAGAAAGATTCTAAGGCACTCAAATGGAAGCACACCCATGAATATGCGCCCTCAAGAGAAATAGAAGCTTGCACATGTAAATGCGCCCTCAAGGAAGGTAATAATATAAAAAAGTTTCTAAGTATGAAATGAAAGCCTACCCCCTTGAATGCGCCCTTGAGGTGAAAACCACTTAAAAATATTTCTAAGTGTTGAAAATCTAAGCAAGGGGTCCCAAATGCACCCAAGGTTCAAGATGGAGGTTGACATGGGAAAATGCGTCCTCACAGTTGAAATTCCTCCTTCATAGGTTGAATGCGCCCACCATGAAGAATTCAAGTAAAATATTCTAAGGCACAAAATGAAAGTAGCCTATCTAAAATGCGCCCAAGTCAAGAAGAAATGGCTTCAAAATATTCGAAGGCATAAAGTGAAAGCTCCACCATGGAAATGCGCCCATGAAGTGAAGAGGTGTTTGAAAAGTTTCTAAGGCATGAAAAATAGAAGCTTGCATAGGTAAATGTGCCCAAGATGGCAAGGTGAGGTGGTGGCATGGTAGAAAATTTTAGATTGAAAAATGGAAGTTGCTGCATGGATATGCGCCCAGCTTACAAAAGGTTATATGGTGAAAAAGTTTCTAAGGCAATGGAAATAAAAGTAAGTTGGCCTATTTGCGCCCAAGGAGGAGTGAAAGCCTTTGAAAATAATCTAAGGCATGAAATGAATGTGCCCCTAGTGAAATGCGCCCACCATGAAGAATTCAAGTAAAATATTCTAAGGCACAAAATGAAAGTAGCCTATCTAAAATGCGCCCAAGATTGCTGGAGGCTTAAAAACGCCTAAGGCAAAAATGAAAGTAAGCACATTTAAATGCGCCCTTGGTTGATGAAGAGGAATTAAGGATCATTTTCCTTAGGCATGGAAATTTAAAATTGAATGAGAAGGAAATACGCCCAAGGAGTGGGGATTTAAATTTGTTACTAAGTGTGTGAAGTGAGGGCGTGGGAAAATAAAATATCAAAGAGGTAGAAAATGTTGAAAATTTTTCCTAAGTGAAACAAACATTTCACTAGATAGAAAAATGCGCCTTGATATGAATGAATATGAAATTTTCTGCGGACATTTAAATGAAGTGGGCTAAGTGATGAAATATTTTTCAAATGAAAAAATTAAATGTCCCCCCTTCGTGTAGCCCATGGATGATAAAGTTGGAAATTTTCAAGTACAATGTGAAATATGCCCATGATCAGGAGAGGAAATTCTTCAAGGAATTAGAGAAAAATGCCAAGACGGAATTGAAGACTGCAGGTGTGAAGTGCGCCCATAATTGAAATGGAATAAACCTTGGCAAATTTTATTATTTTTCTAAAATAATAAAAAAATTAAATGTACCCCTTCGTCTAGATACACATGGAAATTATGATTTATGAGGGGAATTTTCTTCTGGGTACTGGACATTCCCAACTGGGAGATGGTTTAAAGTTCTTCCACACCTTGCTCGTGTTGTTTCGACAAAGATTTCAGCTTGGCACCCGTTTAACAAATTTCCTAAGGCTCTGAGGGATAAATTTTCTAAGGCATGGTAAAATAAGGGTCAAAAGTTCAAATACACTCACAGGGAAGAAATTCGTCTAAGGCATAGTGAAGCTTGAACATCAAGCAGGCCTTGGAAGTCAGAACATGAGAACTAGGTAAGTGAAGTGAGTTTATATTATAATGTTTCGATGCTCTTCCTTTTGTTCATTTTGCAGGGAGGAGATGTTGAAAGAAATGGCTAAGTGTTGGGACAAAGTTGAAAAGGTTCCCAAGGAAGGAGAAATGGCGGTGAAGATTTGTCTAAGGCATTAGGAACGTGATGCGAAGGAGGCAAAGGCGCACAAGGCAATGAGCTTGAGAAATATGAAAGTTACAAATGCGACGACAAGAGGGATGAACGCGAACGACTGAGCGGTCAAACTCTGGAGACAATCTTAGAGACTCTTTTACCCTCCTCCTAACACAACAGAGTTGGCAAAGAAGAACGGTGGGAACGTGTTTCTGGACGAGGATCTTCTAGAAGAAGATAGTGGGCATTAATTGCTCGTAGTGGGGAGTGGAGAATCTTTTGTGCATTTATTGCCCCACTCCTCTCAATGGCTGTTTTTAGGGCAAAAACCCTAATTAGGGCATATGTGGCTCGATCTAAGCCCTTCATTGTAATTCAATCTAAGTCGTCCGTTGGACTGAGCCAACTATAAAAGGGGCATCCCCCCTCATTTGTAATATATGTTAGATTAGATCAAGAAAATAGAAGTTAGAGTAGTTAGAGAGTTAGCTTAGACGATAGCTTAGTTTGAAAAGGAAGGAAAACTTTCCCTTTGAAAGTTTTGTAAATGGTTGTTGTGAACACTTTTCATAATACAAAGAGTTTCATTGCTTGGTGATTTCTTCTTTGTTATGAGTAGCTAGCAAGGCCCTTTCATCTTTCTGATTCAAGTAGATTGAGTAGAGTAGACTTTATTTTATGCAAGTAGTTGTTAATTGTGGAGTGTGGCGTTTTGGGTTTGAGCATATCTTCTTTCGTCCATACCACTAGTGGGCTTGCTGATGGTGAGTTCGCCTTGCGTGGTCAACTGGAGTATCGACACTTAACTTCGATTGTGGCTCATATGTCCACATGCATCGTTGTGATGGTATATACATGTGTCATAATTTGAACACTTTTCTTATCCTTTGAAGATTGCACCAACTTTGTCATAGTTGTCCGAAGGGAGACGAAGCAAAGTCTGGTTTGAAGATTGTTTAAGTCGATCCTCGTGCTCCACCCTTTAGGAGTAGATGGTAGCATCTCTAATCCCTATATCTTTTTTACATTCAGTATTATCCGGTTAGTTTAAGAACTCGAGCTTCATTGACAGATCTCCCGAAATTTGAAAATCCTTTCTTCGAAGTTGAACAATTACGTAAGTCCCCTTGGAATACCTAGCATATTCACATCAACCAATTGAGTCTATTCGCAATAAAAGGAACCTTGGAGTTGAACACATGAACTTTCACGCAATCTTAGCATGCGGAATACTTTGATCAAGAGGGAATAGAGTGACCGTTGGACATTTTATTCTGTGTTGGTGTTGTCATGAAAAACACGTCAACAGGTCCTTCAATTGGCTGGCCCTGGAAAGACACTGACCACAGATGAAAAAATGACATTGATGACCATGACAAGGGTTCAAGTTGTAATGTCCCCGTTTTCGATCATGTCAGCATTGAATGTAGGTATTGCTTTTTCGGTGATCGATAGTCATGCCAGAAGGGATATTTGATGTTACTAAGGAGCTTCAAAGTATTTTGGCATTGCCAGCTGTCATCTTTGATTGGGGTTTTGTATTTTCTGCAGTTTAAGTTGTTGGTGTGAAAAATATTTAATAATTAAATAATTAAGTAAGTTGTCGAAAAGGCATAAAGTAATGGCAACTTAAATTAATTATTTAAATTATTAAGTAAAAGTGATTAATGGCTGGAAAAGCTAAATATTTTAATTAAGTCACTTAATGGCTGAGGAGTATAAAGTGGATCGAGAAGCTCATTGTTGGAGATAGGCTTGGTTTATTCTTTAATTGGATTTTGGAGAGCTTCTTGAGGAGCTAAAACCCTTGGACGAAAACCCTAAGGGTAAGCCAATTTCGGTAGTGGGAGAGCTATCCTAGTTGGTTGCAGGTGGAGCCATTCAGGTTTCACGCGTGGATATATCATGCAGATTATGAAATTTGTGAAGTCTTATTTTAAGACAAATTTCAGAGTTATTCAGAGTTATCTACAGGGAAATACAGGGAGATATCTATTTTATATTGGTTGCAATTCATTTACAGTTTATCATATTTGGAAAATTGTGAGTTTGCAAGAAAGGGTTTGCATAAAATATTTATATTTTATACTCTTCTAAGCAGTCATGCCTAGTCAAAGATTAAGTTATTTAATTCTTCAAACCAAAGGCCATACAATTGGTGGTCTCCTTTATTGGACTTGATTCATGCTAGAAGATATCACGAGCTGCATTATTCAATTTTAATTCCAACGGCTTTTCCAAAGAGTGGAATAATAGAGTTGTGGTAATTAAATATGCAAGGAATTGGGTGAATAGATTAATTTCCGCCGTCGTAGGAATCGGGTGTTTGTGTATGTTTATGGTGTTAAACGAGCCACCGCCTAGTGATAGGTTTAGTGGATGCATCATTGATAAGGTGCTAAATATATGAAGTAAACTGCAGATCAAAGAGTCATAGAATTTCCCATAGACCGATAGCTTTATGTGAAGGGATGTGATTTAATGATATATAATTTCGTCACCTAGGAAAGGCTAATGCTGCTGCCATAATCTAATGTGGAGCTAATGCATCACCCAAAGAGGAAAGGAGTCGCAGCTACTTGGAAATATTTGTGGGGCTTCAAAGGTTGATCGTGGACATTAGAATAGGAAAAGAAGTCACTAGGAATTAAGTAAAGGCAGCCACAAGTTTTAAGTGCCACCACACTTATATCTTCCGAATATCCTAGGTGCTGTATTTTTGGTCCTTACATTGGTTCCTAGCCTATTATTCAATGCAATGGGAGTTGGGGCTATATGAGAGAGCTGCTACATTTTGGAGTTGCAGTTGGAACTAAAAGAGGTCAGAAAATTAATTATATTATTTGTATCTATGTTTTCGTTAAAAAAAATATTATAATCTGTACTGTATGTTTCCGGCATTATGAATGAATGAAAGAATGTATGAATGAATTTCATTATTATCAACATTGTAAACTAGTGTTTTTTGAGTGAAGAACTATATGAGAATTGCATTTGAAGAATTTGAATCAATCCCCTAAGTGTTATGTTAGCATTACAATTTGCACCTCTAGAGTGCGTATTGGCAACAAACAGCTATGCACAGTGCGTAATGACTGCTCTTCAAATTAGGAGGGGAAGCTCCCTCGTTTGCTGATATGCATGAAAAAGTTAAATGATCTAAATCCTATCTTTTTGACTCTGCTGGAAGAGGCACAAGGTTAAGAAAACCAAGAACATTGCAGCTAAGATTTTTATCTGGTTTTGCAGATCTTAACTACAACTAAATAAATGCTTTTAATCTATCCTATTCCTCAAGAGTAACAGAGCATGAGGACTTAGGAGCAGGGAATATTTGGACGATAATCTTTAAGTCAGGATTCCCAAGGAGGAGACGTCTCCTATCCGAGGTGTAGGCTGAAAGAAAGGTTATTGGCAACAACATCAAACGACAATCTTCACTTCTAAATTCCCAAGGAGGAGACAACTCCTATCCGAGGTGTAGATATGAAACAAAGATTATTAATCATAACAAAACATGATAAACCTACTTCTAAATTCCCAAGGAGGAGACGACTCCTATCTGATGTGTAGATATGAAACAGGCTTATTAGAAACAAATATAACCCAGGACAGCAAATTGTATGAAGGACCTATCACACAGATAAATGATCAACCAACATTATATTGAACAAAGATGAACCATTACAAGTAACATTGCACGGCAAGGTGGCTCAACAATTTGTTTATTACTAATAAAAGCTCAAAGTGAACCAATCTGAGAATAAGAATATTGCCGGCAATGCAGCAACTCTCTATCACAATGAAAAGTTCGTGAACAGATACACAAATAGCAATACTACAGGCAAAAGTGGCTCAACATGTATGCTATCATGCAAAATTTAATTACAAATGAGCAAGGGTGCTCTTATTTATAGAACTCAAAGGTGTAGGGAACCCTAAAATCACCTTGAGTTAGCATGAGTCTTGCAAGCATGCAAGAGTTTATTGCTAAACCTAAATAAATGAAACTATATAGTTAATTGGAAAGCTACCATCAGTTAACTGAAACAAAACAAAACTAAATGGACATGTGCAACATGCAAGTCCTTATTGAAATGAAAGTTAATTGATAACTAACATCAGTCAACTGGATCCTAACTAAAAGTCCATCCTCTCGCGAAGATATCCACGAAGATGAGATAGGTATGCACGAGATCAGCAATTAGAACTCAAGACTGATGTCGAGTTAACTGCTGCTTCTAACTCTATCCTCGGAAATAATTGCAGGATCTAATTGACTGTCTACTATAAGTCCTCTCGGTCTATCACCTCATCCAAGAATCTGTCAACTGTCTCATCTTTTGGCACTTTGATGCTATCCACGATGACAGACTGCCTGTTCAACTCCTTCTCTCCATCTTTGATCGTCCTCTGGCATTCTCTAACATCTTCAGTCGCTTTGTTGAAACTAGTTGTCATCACTGAGAAGTGATCCAACTTGGATGCCACAGGATCTTCATCAAGGCTATCACGTACCAACTTCTCGAACTCAGTTTGTATTGCATCAAGCTCAGCATATGTGCCATCTTCACGAAGATAGTGGCATGGGATTTGAGTGATAAATCCACTGATAAGTTTGAGAGCTCTGACAACATCCTCTTTGCGCGCACCCATCTTTGTAGAGATTCTCTCGTATATTTCCACTTTGAAAAGATGTTCTCTCCAAGTGAAAACCTTCCTTTTATCCTCCTTTGCTACAATGGCGTCTTATGCAACTGCCAATTGAGATATGAGTATCAAGTCCTTCGGCTTGCCTTTTGCTATAGACACTTCAAGTTGCTGGATCCTCCAACGAAGATTATGTGCCTCGAACCTCAACTGATATAACTCTGTGAGGAGGTATCGACTTGCAACAATGAAATCTTCAATCCAGTTGTCCAAGAGCTTTCCATGATTGACTAACTGACCAAGTCTCTGTTGATCTGCAGGTGTCTCTCAAAGCTGTGGGAGCATAGGTGCTTGGCCTGTGGTTCCATGAAGAAGATCCGAGATGTATTGTTGGGACTCGGAATCGCTTGATCTTAGCCTTGAGGGCTGCCTTATCTTCTCTGTCCTTCATGACATGCTCTTCAACATTACTCACAACAACCTTGAAAAGGCTCACGTCCACGTGTTGAGTGCTTTTGCCAAGATTTGTTTTGATGAAGGTGAAATCACCAACTTCAACTTCATCCAGGCTCTTGCCCTCTGGTGGTGTAGCAACTTTAACAATGATCTCTGCTTCAGAAGTCTTCTCAATATGCACTTGCTTCTTGACCCTCTTGTTTGACCTATCTTGATAAGGATCGCCAAACTCAAATAAATCAAGTTGATATGAAGGCTTTCGCCTCTGTCTTCCCAAAGACCTCTCGAGCCAACACGAATGATCAATGTTATCCTCTCGAGGAGAAATTGCTCCTGCTGTGTCAACCACTGGTGGATCAACTGGTACGAAAGTCTCATGAACTGGCGATTCTGGCTCCGAGTCAATATCAATAGGAGATGACCGTGAAGAAGATGGTGGACCAGGAGATGATGAAATGGCCTTAGCTTGCACCACTAGCTCTATTGGGACTTTTGATGTCTTCTTACTCTACTTCCGCTTATTGATGCTTTTCCCCTTCGAGTTCCCACTAACTTTGACACCTTCAGGCGGCTTCAAGATAACTTTAACTCGATGCCTCAACCTAGAAGTAGAAGGTAGTGATGAAAACCCTACTGGCGGCTCTGAAACTGGAACTGTTTTTCGCTTTCTCTTGCTGTCCAAGAAGTACATGCTTGTCTTAATAACTGATCTCGACAGGTCCTCAATTGAAGATTCTCCCTGGCATAACAAATTGGTTTGCAAAGTGGCTAGCGAGCAACTTGGTCTTTAACGAATGAACTAAGTAACACGTCTCCGTCATCATCCGACAAACCCTCAATATCTTCTGATAGGAAATCAGCAAGCTGAGGAAGAGTATATCTACAGTAATGACGTCGGCGTACTTCAAATTCATCTTTGCAGTTGACCCAAAAGTCCTCAAGCGCTGCCCTGTGTGAATTACTTCGCTCCAACTATGCTGAATAATGACCTAAAGGATCATAAGAACGCCTCTCAGTGAGATACTTGAGGTGGAGTTTTTCTAGCCCGTTCGTCATTAACTTGCAATCAACAACAGTCCTGCACTTGTATATACCTAATCCAAATGGAAAGGTGAATGCTGACTTGTGTTGATTGTGAAGAAAAAAGTGAACTTCTTGAGCTTGTCTCATAAACTCCATGAATAGGACCTTGTCTGACGGGTACCTCGATAGCATCAGAGGTTCCCCGGTGTAACCATACACTCGAATATATGTGAAAGTGGGAAATTGGATGAACCAATCCGCCCAACTCTTCATTTTTGATTTTGCCTCTGGTGAACACTTGATGTGCATCTCATTATCGAGGTCTTTGACTGTCTTCATGAGAAAGTGATCATTCATTACCTTGAAATCCTGTTCAGCCTTTGAGAATTCCAATTGTGAGTAATATTCGTGAACATGCTGAACGCTAAGAGTCCCATTGGTCTTCAAAGTTCTAAAATTGCCTTGAAACGCAATTAAGTAGACCAGAAAAGACACCATGTGAAACTCGTGGATTTTGAGGAATTTTGTGATTTGTTGGTGAAGACACTCACTAATCAACATTGCCCAGTCAAAGTGTTCCTTGTTGTCGATAATCCGGGAAATGACATAGAACATCCATGGTTGGAAAATATGAGCCTCCTCCTTACCTGTAACTCAGTTGAGCAAAGTAATTAAGATAGCAATCTCATCCTTGAACTCCCCACGCCCAACCTTCTTTGGCATGTTGGTCTTTTGAACTTTTAGCCACCTTTGAGCAACTTTTCTTTGTGATCTTTCTTTGTCCTCTTCCCATATCTTGTTGCAATCCTCAATGATTATGGCAAAATTGTTTGAGCGAGGAGGAATAGCAAAACACTTTTCAACATCCCTCGGCTTGAGGCTGCAAATGATTCTCCCATCATGTGATTTGTCTTGTGGATGAGTCGTAGTGCTTAACGCAAGAAATCACAAACTTGAGACCAAAAACTGTGATAGGAATAGATGTTGCAGCCAATAATCCGGAACGCTCAAGATTTCTAATTGTCGTGCTGCTAGTGCCTTCCAACGTGTTCAGATTGACCATTGGATATATGTGACCCAAGTTTGTATCAACAGTTTTCAAAAAGTCGTGTGCCAAGACTGATTTGGCCTTGTAATCTATGGGGTTGAATTGCATTTTGAAAAAATGGATTTTTGATTGGAAAGCCGGGTATGTTCAGACAACTTTCAGAAAAAAAGATGAAAATTGGCTTAAGATAGGCTAAAAATAGTTGGTTGAGGTAATTTTTTTTTGAAATGTGGGTTTTGTAGAGAATTGAATTCTAAGCAAACCTAGATCGTCATAAATTTAAAAAGATGAGTTTTAGCAAGGGATGCAAAAGGTTTTCAGTCGAGAATTGCAATGGGTATAGGGGCTTTGGGGGCAATTTTTCTCAAGAAAAACTGAAACGTGGGTCTTGTAGGCAATGTAATTCTAAGCCAACCTAGATGATTCGATTTTGGAAAAATTGAGTTCTTGACCCACATGCAAAGGAATCTTTGAAATAAAGCACAGTGCTTCAGAATGCGAAGCAACAAGGCAATTTTTTTGAAAATATCTAAGACACGGGTTTTGCTATTGACACTGAATTATGTGAACCTAGAGGATTTGTTTCTGAAAACTCCGCCGTTTACTTTGACATGCAAGAGAAAACCTAAGACAAGAATAGAAGAATTTTAGAGATAGAAAATAGAAGTTATTCTGTCTCTGAAAAAGTCGCCTATGCTTGAATTGGATTTGATGAAGTCTGCATGCACTCGAAAAAATGAAGTCTAGAAAATGTATCTTCTGAACAATCTGGACCTGGCATTGTGAAGAACATTGAAATTTGTCACCTGCAACACCTTCAAATTTTTATTTGCTCGAGAAAGACGTGTTTGCTCTCACCTATGATGAAAAATAATGGACACCTAAGCCTTAATAAATAAAATTTATCAAGAAAGGCGTCATAAATGCATGCAATTGTTTTAAAATTGGCGCTAGCCTTTGATTGGACCTCAAAACAGTTAACTGATTGAGAAATAAGCCCTAAATAGGGCGCCACCTCCATGCACTTCAGTTAACTGTGCATGCAAACATAAATCGCCCAATTGCAAGCAAGAATCAAGTCTAGTTGAAGTCGACTTGAGAAGTTTAACTAGAGATTTAATTTCAGTTTACAACCTCCACCTTTATAGGGCGCCACTTCTCTTGAGTTCAAAAAGTCAAACTTTGACTTTAGGCGTCACTTTCCAGACTTAGCCACTTTTTGAAATTTGAATTTGCAAACGTCATCGGAGCCCATTTTCAATCACTGATTTTGATTGATTGACATGTCGAATAGATTGGTTGACAGTTTCATTGAAGAGCAAGATCAAAATTGATAAGAAACTCCTTGAGGTTGCAAACCCTAATTCTAACATCTGAAGCTTCAAAATTTAAGGCGCCCCTGGCCTCTAGGGGCGCTTTTGGCTAAAGACTTAGAAAAATTTTAAATGCATTTTCATCATTTTGAAGGTGATTTTGACCTTACTTCATCTCGTGTTTCCTGACATTCAACAATACTTCAGAACTAGATGATAGGCTCACTGCGGAGCTGGCTAGATTTTGAACAAGAGCTCTTGGAGAGCAGTTTTCTTAAAAACATCATCTGGCAGCTGAAAAACATGGGCGCCCCTGGCCTCTAGGGGCGCTTTTCTTCCTAGAGGGCCATTTCTGCAACTAGCTAAAAATTCACTTAACCTCCGGCTGCAGGCTGTTGTCAAGTCTTCTAACACGGCTGAGGTATGCAACAGAAAGCTGGAAGTGTCACAAATAGGATGAGTATCTGAGATGACCCAAATAATTGCATTTGAGGCTTGAAAACCTTTGCTATTTCTTGACATTTTTGACCATGATTAAAACGTATGTTTAATGCTTGATTCTGACACTTTAGCAACTCAGATTCATCCACTGATGGATTCGTTGTGAAGCTAGACCAAGTCTGAGACAAACATCCTGGGTATCATTTGGTTAGAAACCTCCATATGGTGCTTCAAAAAGTTGGGTGCCCTTGGGCTCCAGGGGTGTTTTTTGCTTTAGTGTGTCATTTTTTCATCTCCCTCATTTCGCGTTCAATCTTTAGTTTCAGGTGCTAGACAAATCTTTCGGATTGGCTAGTAGGCTCATTGCGAAGCTGATAGGATTCCAAAGAAGTCTTCTTGGAAGTGATAAATCTCAGAAAGTTGATTTGGGTCCTTGAAATCAAGGGCGCCCTTGGCCTCCAAGTGCGTTTTTGTCTCCAGAGTTAGAAAATTTTTCAACTTCTTCTCCTCGACAAAAATCCCCTCCGAGATGAAGCATCATTTTGGACATATCTCGCCATAGAATCTTCATTGGAGCGTTTCAAGCTTAGATTTCAACACTTGGCACCTGGCCATCTGCCATTGTTGACCTTAGAGATCCTAACTTTCCACTTGAAAAAGTGAAAACTACCCACCAAACTTAAATTGCGTTTTAACTGAATCTGACTTCACCAATGTGATCGTGAAGCAAAATAAGCCAATCAAAACAGTTTTTAGTCAATTATGACAAGTTTCAAATTTTTAGGGTTTTTTGCCTAAAAATAGGGGCCCAGAAACCCTAATTTTCAATTTTTTCAAATTTTACCAATATCTTCTTGACATCAAACTGACTAAAAGCCCATACTTGATTTGCCCAAAAACTATGTTTTGACATCATTTTTACAAGGTTTAAACCATTTAAAGCAAAATGCCTTAATGAAGCAAAAAATTTGGTTTGGGTACAACATGTTACATCTTCAGAGGAGAGTATCAGTTTACAGTCAAACTGTTTGACATAATGCCTGCACACATATATTGGTAAAAGTGGAATTTTTTTTGCATTTAAAATTGCTTGGAGATATTTCACAAGTAGGCTAACAAAATGAGAAATTTTAAGAAATTGACTCAAAGGTTGACTCAAAGTATGCGTACAAAATTGCTTTGGGTGACATTTTTGACTTCTAACTTAATTTGGTTCTGTCATTCGTATGCTCCCTTCCATTGGCTTACATTTTTCACTTAACATTTTCTTCCACCTTTTTGATCAGGTGTGTGTCTCTACACTAGAGAGTTTGCTGTTGAGGCATACACTCTTCCATTGGCAAACATCTTTTATTTCATTTGCAACTTTTTCACGTTTTCTCCCTAGTCCAAGCTTTGATCCTTGCCTTGTCAAATGTGATGAAAAACTCATTAATGGCCTTGCAAAGATAGACTGCAGACGAAAAAGCCACTTTGATGATCATGAAAAGGGTTAGAGTATGGCTCTCAAATGAGATTTTCTAAGAATTTGACTCAAAGGATAACCCAATTTGAAAAATGTTTTGTGTCAAAACAATTATTTTGTTTAAAACTGAAAAATGAGCCCAAAATCCTGCATTTAGTAAGTCTGAAATTGTTTTTTTCTGCTTGTCAAGTTTAAAACTGAAAAATGAGCCCAAAACTGTCTGTATACCATAGGATGAAACCCTAGTAATGGCTAATAACCAAAATCTGGTTTTGCAAAAAGTGTCGAAGTTAACTCTTCAGATTTTTTTTTGGAATAACAAAATACTCTCCATTTTTGAGTATAGAAACCATGTTAAGATAAAACAATTCTCAAAACACAAATCAGACCTGCTATGAGTTTTGTTGATTACAATATCATCACAAGGAAGCCCTTTTGTTGTTGAAATTGCTTAGTATTAATGACGATCCCCAAATTTTGAAATGCCACTCTCATTGGTGATCTTTTGGAGAGTTTGAAAAACAAGTATCAAACCCCCTTAAAAAGGATATTCTTATATTTGAACTTTAATTTTTTTTTTGTTTTCCACAAAGTTGGGTGAGGGTTGTCACTTTCTGAGCATGTTTTTAAGGATTTCATGTCATGCCCCCGAAATTGCAACACTCAAAAACCAAGTGTTGAAATGCAAATAAATAAATAAAATAAATAACAATATAAATATTAACAATTTAATATTATAATTATAATTATTATAATATATATATATATATATATATATATATATATATATATATATATATATATATTTAAGGCAGCAATTATATATATAATAAATATTATATATTTAAGGCAGCAATTATTATATTATAATTATATATATATATGTATATATATATATAAGGCAGCAATTATTACGAAAGAAATAAAGTCTAATATATATATATATATATATTTAAGGCAGCAATTATTATATTATAATTATATTATAATTATATATATATATATATATATATATATATATATATATAAGGCAGCAATTATTACGAAAGAAATAAAGTCTAATGCAGCATTCCTAATCATACAAAGAGCAGGGATTATCCAATATTAGCCAGTGATTCATATAATTATGAAAGGCAGCGATTATGATGTTTGAAGGCAGCGCTTGAGTCTAGGATATGCGATAGCCATTTCAAGATAATTAAAATATGGTTAAAGGCAGTGATCAGCATTAGGGGAAGTTAACAATAAGTCATGTCTTTTCAAAGGGCTATTTCTATTCAAGGGATGCCTCTCTTCATAGAGGCAGGAAGAAATAAAAGGGAGAGGATATATACATCAGAAGGGGGATCAGAATGGGAATCAATCTGGAATTAATAAGCAGATAGAAAAATGAATTAGAAATCAGGAATCGAATCATTTCTGCATTCAGGGAAGCTTGAACAATATAATATAATCAGATTTAAAGGAAGAAATATGAACAGCAAATGAGGACAGAAGTACGAGGAGTAATTTCTGAATATAGCAGCAAATACATTAATATGATATAATCAGATTTGGAACGAGAAATATGTGGGAAGAAGAAGATGGTTCAAGGGAAGATATATGAAGACAAATGACAAATCAATAAGGGAAGTAAGTTTAAATATATTTATATATATACATATATATATGCATCTGTCCATATGAAATGATTATGGGAAGATTGAAAGTACTTAAAAATATATATATATATATATATATATTTATAAAATATGCATATATACACACACACACACACACAAACGATCGTGCAATAATGATGCTATTGACATCTATTAGAAACTAATCTATTTGTTTCTCTTTAAGCAATATCTTCGGAATATTGAAAATAGGTCGAATAGGGGAATAAAAGTGCTATTGACATCTATTAGAAGATCAAGCAACCTGCAACTCTGATATATCAATCAGATTAGAAATATCAGTAGATCACAGCAGCATTATTCAATTGTGGTATGCAAGATAATAATAAGACTGAGTTTATATATATATGCATAGTCTGTCTATTTTATAATTGAATGTATAGTCTATCAATTCTCTATGTTGATAGTAGTTAATCTCTGTAATCATTCATTTAATTTGAATCTCCTATAAGTGATCATGAAAGGGTTAAGGAGGAACCTCAATAAGGTCAGCAGGTGCATCTTCCCCTTCTAAGCAGACCACCTCATGTTGGGGCAACAAGAGTTTGTAAGATCCCCTTCCAGGTGTATAATGTTTTTGCGATATGTTTAGTTTGATAGATGCATCATTTTATCAAACTCAAGCACATTAGCATAAATATATTGATTGAGTTTCATGGTACAAAGCATAGACAAATCTGGTAACCAGCTTTATGATATTCTTTACTCAAATATGACTGATTAATACAATACTTCTGCTCAGAAATTAATAACAGACTTATACATGCTCAGATCAACCCAAACTAAAGAGCAGATTTATCATCTAACACCTCAGACAACTACAGCAACTAATACTGAGCATTATTTATAGCAGAAATAACACATTCAATGCTCAGAAATCGAACAGCAGTTCTAGATAATCACAATAGATAGCAATGTGAAAGATAACCAGCAATACAATAGTGAAATGATGATTTTCAGGCCTGATGACATGACGCCATGATTGGTAATGACAGTAGTAATGTTGTAGATTGATGGCAGCCTTTTTCTCATACAAAATCTGAGTACATTATAGTCTGATATAACTGTATTTGGTGTTCAATACATCACAGCAGTGATCGCCTAACATGCTACTTATATCTGGAAGTGTTGACACCTGCCTCACAGAAGGTTGTTTGTTGCTGAATACTGTCCAGATGTTATAACAGCAGCAACGTTTCACTTCAACTTTGTCTCACTCTTCATTTGCAAACTGATACTACCTCATATCTCCCATGCAGCCATTGTGTATGAGCCCACGCCTCACTTTGAGATGCTGAGGAAGCCACACACAGGTCTGAGGAGTTATATGCCAAATACAAGTGTTTCCAGCTAGGAAAAAGGAGTCTCAGATGCTGATAACTGAATCGCTTCTCGCCTGGATTGATCATGCCCTTCACCAGAACTCACAACTTCCTCCAAAATAACCACGACTTGCTCAGACACAGGTTTAGATTCACGCCTAGGGTTTGATATGCAGCTCGACCTCCAGTATGCTGAGCCTCAACAGAGAATGGAGTATTTATTACAACCACTGAGAACTCAGAGATATTTTACCCAGGATGCCAGGAAAGAAGTTAATCGATCAAGCACAAACCCTTTTAGGAAACTACAAACTGAATATAAACTCTTTCACCAATTTTTATCTCCACACAACAGAATAATCACTTCTGATTTTGCAATAATAATCTCAGGTATAAATATGAATATTATTCAGAAACCCTCAAACTGAATCTTCAAATTTATTTCCGAAGGAGATTCATAAATTTGCCTTATCGCGCAAATGCTAATCTTGTATGAACCCGCCAACACCAACTAGGGAGGAATCTTTCACCACTGAAACTAGAGCTCGTAGGAAAACCCACCTAGGGTTTCGAACACCGAAAAGCTCCTCCAAAATACAAACCCCAAATAAAATAATAATCCAGAATATGAGAGAATGAGCTCTCAAATCCTTTTTATAATGCCTTTTTGCCTTTTTAGGGTTTTCTTGCCTAAATCACTTAACACATTATTATAAAGTGAGTATATTAATTAAACCTTTTAATATTTCTCATTGTCACTTTATAACCCCTTTAATATTTAATCATTTAATATTACCTTTATATTTGTACTTTTGCCAGGCAACATTAAATAATTAAATACATTAATATTATTTAGGTGAGCTGGAAAACAAGGACATTACAGAGTTCTTGCCACTTGGGGCCAATAGGTCGAGTATAGTTACTTTGCGCTCTTGGGCTTAGATGTGGTGAAGTCAGGGCGTCTTATTGAGGAGTAATGGTGAAGGATGTAGTTGTGGCTTTCCCTTCTAAGTAAACCACCTCATGTGGGATGGACAAGAGTTCTTGCCCCTTGGGGCCATGGGGTTGAGTATGGTTACTCCGTGCTCTTGGGCTTAGATGTGGTGAAGTTAGGGCTCCCTAACATGCTTCCTCTCCAACCCTATCATGGTGGACTACATGAATAGCCCTATTGATTCTTGATTTCTTAAATGTTTTATTTGTTGGTGTTTCAATTCGCACCTCTAGTGTGCGTATTGGAAACAAACAGCTATGCACAGTTAGAATGCTCTTCAAATTAGGAGGGGGAGCTCCCTCTTTGCTGATTATGCATAAAAAGAAAATACTAAACTAATTGCTTATCTTTTTATCTCAGTTGAGAGCACAAGATTATAAAACTCTTTGCGTTGCAGTTGGGGTTTTCTCTAATTTTGTAACTTCAACTACAACTAAGCCTAAACTAATGACACTTCTAACTTTTCGAGTAAATTCAGAGCAAGAGAGTTAGAAGTAAACAGGGAATGATTGATTGACACAAAGCTTAAACAAACTTATTTCCAGAACACATCTGAAGACTCATTGTACTATTATATGTACACTGAAATAAAGATTATGAAAGCAAAACATAAGATGAAAAACTGAAATGGATTGAGATAGTAGATCGAAGCAAGGTAGGCATAAGATTTTCTTTCCCAATTTCTAATAGTGACAACACTTTTGGGACAGCATATTATAGCAAAATGTAGGCTTACAATATGTGATCAACCAAATTACACTTGACAAAGTTGAACATATACTGAATTATAAAGTAGCAAGCCAAAATAAGCTCAGTGTTTTGTTATGACAAGCATAGTAAAAAAAAATAATGAGCAAGGCTGCTCTTATTATACACAAACACAAGAGTAGGGAATCCTAAAATCTCCTTGTGTTAACAATCACTCTTGCCAACATGAAAGCTTTGTTTCTAAGTCTAAACAAAAGATAACTAACAGTTAAATGGAATGACAACATCAGTTAACTGATCTAACACTAAAGAAAGCTCCAACTGTACAATAGATATCTCCAAAGATAGATATGCATGAAAAGAGGACAGCAAGTTAAACTCGATAAGACATCGAGTTAATTGTTGATTTAAACTCTATCCTTGGAAAACGTTGCATGCCTCAATTGGTAGTTCACTCATCAACATCTTGAGCAATCATGTCCTCCAGAAAGTTGTTAACTGCTTCTTCGTCAAGAGCACTGATACTTTTTAGAACGATGAATTGTCTCTGCAACTTCTCTTTGCCATCCACGATCAGATTTAGAAAGTCTCTTCCCTTTTCAGTTGCTTCGTCAAATCTTGTTGACATTGCTGCAATATGACTCAACTTGCAGTCAACAGGGTCACCATTGAGACTAGTAAGGATAAGGTCTTGAAACTTTGTCCGTACTTCGCTGAGATCAATGTAAGCGCCATCCTCACGTTGATATCGGCAAGGAATTTGTGACACTTTCTTACGAACTTGAGAGTACTTGCCACCTTCTGTCTACTTTCGACTATTTCTCCATATATTGCTCTGTAGGTTTTTACTTTGAAGAGGTGTTGTTCTCTCCAAGTAAAAAGCTTTTGCTTGTGTTCTTTTGCAATAATTGAATCATATGCTGTTCTCAAGTAGGAAATGACAATCTCGTCTCTTGGCTTCCTTTCCGCTATGTTATGCTCCGACTCTTGGATTCCTGAGTGAAGATCGTGGGCATTGTACCTCAATTGGTACATCTCCACAAGTATGAATCTGCCCTTGGTGATGAATTCACCAATCTCTCAAATGTTTTCCATATATAACCAACTGACTTAGCTGATTTTGATCTGTAAATGATTCCAAAATTTGTGGAAGCAAAGCAATAATGTGTGAAGTCCCATGAAGTAGATTGGAGATGTACTGTCGGAGTTGTGGATTCTCAGCCTTGAGGGCTGCCTTGTCTTTTGCTTGTGTTCTTCTGCAATAATTAAATCATATGCTGTTCTCAAGTAGGAAATGACTATTTCGTCTCTTGGCTTCCTTTCCGCTATGTTCTGCTCCGACTCTTGGATTTCTGAGTGAAGATCGTGGGCATTGTACCTCAATTGGTACATCTCCACAAGTATGAATCTGCACCTGGTGATGAATTCACCAATCGCTCAGATGTTTTCCATATATAACCTACTGACTTAGCCGATTTTGATCTGTAAATGATTCCAGAATTTGTGGAAGCCAAGCAATGATGTGTGAAGTCCCATGAAGTAGATTGGAGATGTATTGTCGGAGTTGTGGATTCTTAGCCTTGAGGGCTGCCTTGTCTTATCCATCCTTGAGCACTCTCTCCTTCAGGTTAACTACTGCAACCTCAAAGAGATTTACATCAGCTTGCTGTGTACTTCTACCAAGATTGGCTTTGACCAATGTGAAGTCATCAATCTCAACCTCATTGGCATTTTTGTCTTCCGACGGTGTAGCAATTTCAATGACAACCTCATTATCAGCATTCTTCTCCACATGAACTTGCTTCTTGAGTTTCTTTTCTGATGTGTTTTGGCAGACATTATCAAACTCTGCAAAGTCCATCTGGTAAGAAGGCTTTCTCTCTTCCTGCCCAGGAGGTTCTCAAGCCAAGATGAAGAGTCTCTACTAACTTCTCTGGGAGGATCAGCTCTAGTCTCATCAACTCTTGATGAATGAGTTGGTGTTGAGGTGTTACGAACTGGTGAATCAGGCTCTAAATCTATGTGAATTGGAGAAGGCTGCGATGATGACGAAAGAATAGGAGGCTTTGCTTCAACTTCTGGTACTAATTCAACTGTATCTTCGGTTGCATCTACTTGTTCTTGTTGATTCCTAATAGGAGATTGCATCTTTTCCTTGAAATTCATCGACATTCTGCAATTCTTTGTACCCTCTGGAGGATCGAGCATTGCTTTAACTCTGGGTTTCCATCTGGAAGAGGTAGGTGGTGATGAATGAACCATTGGTGGCTCTGTACTTGGAATGACTACCTTCCGTGTGATCTTGCTATTCAAGAATAGTCTGTTGTTCTTGATAACCTGACTTGTTCTATCCTTGATCAAGGTGCTCTCTTTGGCGTACCAATCAATTGGTCGAAGTGGCTGTTGATCAACTTGATCTCTGGCATATGTGGGAAGTAAGACTTCTCCATCATCATCTGACACACCCTCCACATCTTCTGACAAGAAATCAACTATCTGAGGAAGAGTAAATCTACTGTAACCACGCTTGTGCACTTCAAACTCATCTTCAGAATTAACCCAAAAATCCTCCATTGTAGGTTTATGTGAAGTATTCTGACGAAGACAAGCTGCCAAGAGACCCCAAGGGTCATATGAATGCCTTTCTTCAAGAAACTTGAGATTGAGCTTTGACATTTCATTGCTCATCAACTTAGCGTCAGCTGCTGATTTGCATCTGTATTTGCTCATCTCAAAAGGGAAACTGGTGGCAGACTTGCATTTGTTACACAAAAAGCTGTGCACTTCATGTACTTGCCTTAGGAACTCCATGAATACTACCTTATTTGTTGGGTATCTAGGTAGCATAATTGGATTGTCTGAGAAGCCATATACACGTATGTAGGGAATTGGATAAACCAATCAACTCAATCCGCGTTTCTAATCTGGCATCTGCTGAAAATCGTATATGCAACTCATTGTCAAGATCCCGCACTGTATGCATCAGAAAAATATCATTCACTCGCTTGAATTGTCGCTTTGATTGTGAGAACTCTAATTGCGAGTCATGCTCATACACCTTGCTGCACGCCTAGAGTTCCAACGACATTCAAACCTCTAAACTTGCCTTGAAAGGCTATTAGATACGAGGTATGAAATCATATGGAATTCATGGGGCTTGAAGAACCCTGTCATTTGGGTGTGAAGAGTATCGTTGATCAATGCTGGCTAGTCATAGTGTTCTCTTTTGTTGACAATTTGGGACATGATATAGAACATCAAGGGCTGAAACTTATGTGCTTCTGCTTGACTTGCGACTCGGTTGAGCAGAGTAATCAGTATTGTAAATTCATCCCTGAACTCACCACGTCCAACGTTCCTTGGCAAAGTGTTTCACTTCTCTTTCAACCACCTTTGTGCCGCCCTTTTCTGGCACTGATCCTTTTGCGTATTCCACACCTTTTCACTTTCTTTTGTTGATATAATAAGGTTATCTGCACATTGTGGAATGGAAAAACATCTGTCAATGTCTCTCGGCTTGAGGCTGCAAATAATTCATCCATTTGCTGATTGAATTTCTCGTAAGGTAGAATTGTAATGCTTGACACAAGCAATTACAAACTCAATATTTTGCGTTGAGATGGGAAAAGAAGTTGCTGCCAACCATAGTTGGAAGACTTTGCTGGACTCCCGCGGACTCTGCGGACTCGGAAGTCTGCAAGCTGGTCGAGTTGACTCGGCGCGGACTCGCGAGCCGAGTCTCTGGCTTGGACTCCCGAGTCCTTGGCTCGGACTCCCGAGTCTTGTGCCTGGACTCCCGAGTCCTGTGCCTGGACTCTTGCTGTAGTTGGAGGTTGCTTTCTCAGCTTCAAAACATGGTTTTTTTCAAAAAAAATTGCCGATTCCGTGTCAAGTTTTTTGCCGAGTCTGTGCCGAGTCCCGAGTCCGAGTCCTATTTTGGGCTGCCGAGTCCGCGCCGAGTCCGAGTTTTCAAACTATGCTGCCAACAACTCGAATTGTTCAAGATTCTGGATTGTAATGTAGTCTACGCCTGTCAAAGTGTTTAGATCAACTAGTGGATGTACTTGATGCAAGTCAGAGTCAAATGTTTTCAAGAAATCGTAAATCAAGACCGATTTGGTCCTAATTTCAATTGGAGAGAACTGCATATTGAAAAACTCAACTTTTGATTGTGAACACGGATATGTTCAGACAAGTTCTGCACAAAAGCTTAAAATAGCTTTGTTGAATCTTTCTTTAGAAAAAGGCAATTTTTTGGAGAAAACTTTGAGAGATGGGTTTTGTAGAGAATGTCGTTTTGAATAGACCTAGATTGTCTGTTTTTGAAAAAACTTATTTCTTCAAGCACATGCAAGAAACCCTAGAAAAGTAGAAGTAGCAAAGCAATATTTTTGGAAAAAATGTGAGATATGGGTTTTGTGGATGCTCATGTGCTAAAGACACCCAAATCGTCTGTTTTTCGAAAAACTGAGTTTTTTTTTGAAAAAGATAGATCCTCTAAAAAAGTGGAAGCTGTAGAAGCAATTTTTCCAAAAAAAATTTGAGACATGGGTTTTGTAGCCAATTTTGTGTTGAATAGACCTAGATTGTTAGTTTTCTGAAAGAATTGATTTTTGAAGAATCCCTATAAATAGGGCTGGAAGCTTGCAAAAAAGACACCAATCTTCAAGAGAAGTGCCAAATAGAAAGACCCAGATCGATGAATTTTGGAGAAGATGACCTTCTATTTCTGAAACATGATGCCTTGCAAAAACAAATTATGGAAAAGTGTTCTTCTGTGCAACCTGTATTCGAATCTATGAAGAACTCTGAAAACGCCCTTTGTTTGATCCTCCAAATGCTATTGAGAAGAAAATTCTGTGTTTGCCTCTTGAAGCTAACTTGCAAAATAACGAAGTATGGACGCCCAAAGCTTCTTAAATAAATTTTGGAGGTGAAACAAACACTTAAACTCTAAAAACCCTAAAGTTTAGGAGTCATCTCGTGAAAATATCTATCAACTCGAAGAATCCCTAAAAAATAGGGCGCCTTGAGGAAGAGAAAATTTTCAAAAACTTCTAACTCAAGTTGACTTGGGCATCTCCTTGAGATAAGGCGCCCAACTTTAGCAGTGTTAGAAAATTTCCAAATTTTGCTTGTTGAAACGACTCTCCGGTGATTGATACCCCCTATTTGAGCACTGTTTTCCGCCAATATGTGAGCAATTGTGACTGAAAGTGAATTGATCTAGCAAGCTTGATCAAATCTGAGGAGATTGATACCTCATACTAGCCTCTGATCCTGCGTTTGATTGCTTTTTATCCTAGGCGCCCTTGGCTGACTAGGGCGCTTTGCATCATCAGATTTAGAAAATTTTCAAGATTTTCATCCTTTCCTTGATAAAACGCCTTCATTCAATCTTCGACTTTGGAGGTTTGATAGGTCCTATGAACTGGCTGATGGAGTCGTTGAAGAGCGTGATTGAATCAGAGAAGGATCTCTTGGAGGCTACGAATCCTAAAATGTGGTTTTTAGGGTTCAAAAGTCTGGGCACCCTTGGCTAGCAGGGGTGCTTTTGTTTGCTAGACTGAACCATTTTTTAATGATTTTCAACTTTTCTAATTTGTCTCCCGTGCTTCGTTTGCCGTTCGATCTGCAATGGTCGGTGATTGATGAATCCCGTGGTCAAGTTGAGATATTCGTTGGAAAGCCTTAAGAATTCCGGAAAGAATGATTAGTTTTGCAAACCCTAAAAGCTGCTTCTGAGGGCTCAAAACCCTAGGCACCTCTAGTTGATTGGGGCAACCATGTGTGCTAGAGAGAAAATTTCAATTTGCCCTCTTGACGAAACACCCCTGTTTGATCTTCGTTTCTGGATGTTCGACATATTCAGTGAACTTGTTGATGGACTTGTCGCGAAGCCTGATCAAATCTGAGGAGGACCTCTTGGGGGTCATGAACCTTGAAAACTGCATTTGATGGCCCAAAATTCTGGGCGCCCCTGGCTAGTAGGGGCGCTTTTCTCTGCCAGACAGTCATTTTTTGAGTTTCTTAATTTTCTTTTGACTTTCTCTATTTTTGTTTGATTTGCAATTTTGGTGTTTGGACAGGTCCTATGGACTGGATGTTGGACTCGTCGCGAAGCTTGAAGAATTTTGAGAAGAATGACCTAGAGAATTCGAATGCTAAAAACTACATCTGGTTGCCTAAAATGTTGGGTGCCCCTTGCTAGCAAGGGCGCTTTTGTGCTTTATACAACCATTTTTAATGATTTTCAACCTTCTTCAGCTTTGCATTCAACGTGTCGTCGACTATGTTGAGTGTGTTCACCGTTGTGATTGCTTTCATCATTTCACGTGCACGAACACTGAAAATTTGGCTGGCATTGACTGTTAGGCACCTCCCTTGAAATAAGATGTCCTTTTTTCCAGATAGTTTATTTTTTGCATTTTTCAACTTTTTGAATTCCCCCTCTTGTGTTCACCGTTTTTCGAGCATCTTTCGCAATAGATTGTTCTATGCAACATTTGAGACTTAGATTCTGACACCTGGTATCTAGCAACCCCCAATTGATGACCTTGGAAGTCCTAATTTTGCTTTTGAAAAAGCGAAATAGACCCACCAAAGAAAAACTAACTTTTGGATGATTTTGATTGAACCAATGTGATCATACGTAAAATCAACCAATGAAAATCAATTTGAGCCTTTTTTGCAAAGATTCTATTTTTTAGGGTTTTTCCTAAAATAGGGCTTGAAACCCTAATTTCAAAATTTTCCAAAATTTTGCGAGCATCCTTTTGGCAATAAACCCAAAAAAACCCTATGGTCCGTTTATTTTTGAAAAAATTCTAAAAATAG
The DNA here is from genome assembly GCA_007115665.2 of Sequoiadendron giganteum. Taxonomy (NCBI): domain Eukaryota; kingdom Viridiplantae; phylum Streptophyta; class Pinopsida; order Cupressales; family Cupressaceae; genus Sequoiadendron; species Sequoiadendron giganteum. The sequence continues at coordinate 508,712,954 of CM021102.1, forward strand.
AAAATTGCTATTTTTAGAAATTTTGACTTCTTTGACTTTTGACGACCATTTTACAAGATTTTGACCATTTTTACCGAAATGCCTTAATGAAGCAAATTTTTTAATTTGGGTACAAAATTATTCGAATGGATTGAAATAACTGATAATATATATGCATTATATGCACTCTAACTCTTATTCGATCATTGGTAGAATTATATGTTATCTAACATGAATGTAGGACCTATTCTAGGGTTTTAGCTAAGGACATGTTTATGGGTAAGTTTAAATTCTAACTATATTACACCTCTTGTTTCAATTGAACTCGTGATTCTAGGGCAATCCCAAAAGGGGACATTACATTTCATACCTAATGATCAACAATCTAACATAAAGAAAAAAGATAGATGAAGATCATACAGATGCTCTTGGCATCTATAGTTTGCCATCTTTGTTTGAAACATCTATGGAGTCCCTCCATCTACTGGGAAATATTCAAACTCTCATCTTTGAAAAGATTAGTTCATAATTCATATTTAGAATAAATAGAATGAAAATTGACACAGATGGCATGGTCCAATTTAGGATGATTTCAGGGTGCATTTGTAGCACAATATAAGGGCAACTTCTAAAGAGATTTGAGTTTTGACTCTCAATCCAATTACAAAGTCAAATTTTGCTATTGTCATTAATTTGGAAATGCCAAAAAAATGTTGGAAACGTTGATATGAACTATCCAACAAGAAGTTGCAGGCTTAGGGTAATGTGGTAGTAGTTGAGGTAGAGCAAGACTTCTAGGAGAAGTATGCTTTCATGACATTTTCTCCAAGAAACAATGATTTTACTAGTTTTTGGCTTTTAATATTGATGCATAAGGTCATTTCATTGGCTATAGAGATTGGTATGCCAAAGTTACTACTGATTCTAGATCTACATATTTTGTTTCACTAGGTGGCGGGAGATTACATCTAGTAGAGGAGATAGATGCTATGAAGATTGTGTTTAGTGATTCCACGAAATTCATAATAAGTGATAATAGGATTGTTCCTAAAATGAACAAGAACTTGTTATCTATTAGTCAGCTTACAAATAACCCTTACACTGTTGTGGTATTTCATGGGAATAAGGGTATTATGAAAGATGTTTTGTAGAGGAGAATGGTTGCTCCATGCATTGGGCAAGGTAGGTTATATAGGCTAGTTGATCTTGTCACATTTAATTTGCATGCATTGGCTGTCGAGGACGACAGTAGCATGATATATATGGACATCTTAACCTTCCTAATTTAGCAAAATTGAGTGGAATTGACATGGTCCATGGTTTACCATTTATCTAGGAGAAGTAAGATATATGTGCATGATGTTTGGTTGGTAAGTAGAAATGAAAGCCACTTCCTAGTGAAGAGGCATGGTGTGCAAATCAAGCTTTGGATCTTGCTTACTCTATTATTTGATAAAATGAAAATTGAAATAATGAATAGCATTAACAATACATACTAGTTAGAGGAGTCAAAGTATATCTTTATTCAGACATGAAATTATTACAAAAGTAGACCAAAGATGGTCGGCCAAGGATCAAACTAGATCGAACTAGATCATCATCCTTTCCTTGAAGATACAAAATCTGTTTAAAGGACTTGACGATTGCCAAGAAGAACTCAACTGTTGACTAATCAACTCTTACAACCACCCGAAAGCCGACAAACAATTAATACATAATCGGATAACCCATTTTATCAAAACATAATAATAGGCATTATATGTTGACTACATCATATTGCCCCAAAAGAAAAAGTCATCTTCCAGATTGACAAGGAAACGAGTAAGCCTCAAGTAACATTATGTAAGGTTTTCTGAACTGGTGATGATACTATACAGAATAACTTGTATGCAAACCTTGAACTACACACAGAGTAGAAGTAGAAGCAACATATCAAAACACATGTCAATATACGGAGAAGGTTGAGGACCAAAGAAATAAGGCGCCCAATTTGATTGCACACCAGAGTTTGAAAATGCTTCACCCAATCTATTACTGAACCTAGACGGTACAATAGGTGCTAGACAGATTGTTTCATCAGAAAAACTTTGAGCAAGATCCCATATCCATAATTTTTTGGATTTTTCTTTTTGTTTTCACTGATATGTATATGATTTCCCACAGATGTTTGATGAATTGCTCATATCACAAATGCTTATATTTGAATAGCATTAAGGTAGTATGACAGCAATACAAAGACTTTTCTTTCTATAGATTATTTGTCACAAACAAATATGATGCTGAATGATAACTCGGATTAGAGCAATAACTGATAAAGAATACCACAATATAAATTATTACTGATAGAATGATAGCAAAGATATATAAGGGCCAATGAAGTCTGAGTCTAACCTTAACACCACTGCAGTATATTTTAGGGAATGTTATCAATGCTGATTTAAGACTAATAGCATCTCTCGAATTGCCCAGATGGCTGCTACTCCAACTATATTGACACCAGGATGGCAGCTAAGTGTTAGATGGTTCCAAACTATTGTTTCTTCCCTGTTCTCTGGCAGCAACTTCCCTTACATGTCCCACACCCTTCACCCCATATGCAGTTGCTGTCTTCCTGGATGGCAGCCTACATAACCAGCTATTATGGCTGTTGATAATAAATAGCATCGGTCAGATAAAGGATTTTGATCTTGCATTTGAAACAAGTATTAATTAAATGGAGAGACATGCCCCTTGAGCCGACATGTCTCCACTTTGAGGAGACACATCCGCTCATGGGGCGTGTCTCCTACTTTGATATATATATCTACTCCTTCCTCACTTAAACAATATGGAAATCAATAGATGTTGTTTATTTATGAGGATCGACAGTTACTGAAAGCAGAATTTAATGATTACAATAACATGGTATCAGAGCCAAGTTACGGAAGATCCGATTAAATTCAAGATATCAAATTTGTCTAAGTAACATAAAGGAAGGTAGTCACTGATCTTTTAATCAGGAGGAATTCCCTACTCACGTTCATTGAGATACATCGCTGCTTTCATCTGTCAAAGGAATAAACGCGCAGCAGATCATAGAAAAAAAAGGATCCGTATCTTTACATTTACGATACTGTAATGCACGGTTTCAGCGCCATGCTCACATAGCCGCAACTGGATTTATTGGAGGAGATGCCTGGTCACATATCATCTTTAACAAAAAGCTGATAGAAGCGTGCTATTTTAAAGCTTTTGTGGCCAAGTACGGGAACCTAAGCCTCAACGACAACTACGATTCTCCCAGGGATTCAAATGGGCATGGAAGCCTCACATCGTCGACTGCTGGAGGTAACTATGTGGAGGGCATCGATTTCTACAGTTATGCTCCTGGTACCGCTCGAGTCGCCATGTACAAAGTCATATGGTCAATTGGGAGTATGGGATCTGACGCGTTGGCTGCAATGGAGAGCGCAATTAGCGATGGAGTTGACGTTCTGTCTCTCATTTGGCTTCCTCTCGTCTCCTTATTTCCTAGATGCAATAGCCCTCAGAGCCTTCGTGGCTATAAAGGCAGGCCTTGTTGTTGTATGCTCTACGGGGAATAGCGGGCTAGTACGGGGATTTATGCACAACGGTGCGCCTTGGATTTTCACGATAGGCGCCAGCACGACCAACAGATATTTCGCCACTAGTTTGAAGTTGGACGACGGTAGCGTTACCAGAGGCTCCTGCTTCTACATTAACCCAAACAAAATCGAGAGCTATCACATATTTGAGACCAAGCTCCTTTACCAAAGCTGAGACCCTGCATGCAAGAGACACCTCGAAGCTGCCATGGTTGGAACAGTGGTGTTGTGCGCGAATATGAGTTCTTCCCTTGTGGAAGCTTTGAAACATGCTGGTGTTTGTGCGCTGGTTTCGGTGTCGAAGAGCGAGATTAACTCAATTTTTCGGACAGTTTTCCGAATGTGGTCTTGAAACCGGAAGATGGAGCAGCTTTGGTGAAGTATGCTTCTTCAACCTCAAGTCCCATTGTCGAAATGCAGTTGGGCTTGACATCGCTGGGCATGAAGCTTGCGCCTGCTATGGCGTCTTTTACCTCTCGAGGGCAGTATCCGCCAAACCTGAATATTTTGAAGACTGACGTTACAACCCCTGGTGTTAGTATCCTTGCAGCGTGGCTTCCGAATACCACAAAGGGAAACAATTACGCTATCGTCTTTGGCACATCCATGTCATGTCCGCATGTGGCCAGATTGGCGGTTCTGATGAAAGCTGTTTATAGAGAGTGGAGTCCCGTGATGTTCAAATAAAAAAAAAAATAATAAAAAAAAAGAAAAGAAAAGGAGGAGAAAACTTGCTGGAGAGGAATCGCTATCCACAACATTGGATTGCTCTGCTAACAGTTTGGAGAGTAACTGTGATCCCAACATTAGTCAGGAGGCGACGCCACTGTTAAGGGCGGAGCAAATCGCACTATTCAGATCTCAGGAAAATTGCAAACCTGAAAAGAGTTTCCGATTAGTAGAGCTGTATAGCAATTCTAGGTGGGTCGCAGTTGGAAAAGGAGTTCATCGATAAATTTGAATGGTCAAAGACCTTATTCAAATTTAGCCAGCTACCACTACAAATTCTGTGACATGGGCTTGTGATCAAGCCGTGAACCTGTAGAAGAAAGATTGTGGACTGATCTGAGCACAAGAACAACGAATCACATTGGGTACAGTGATTAGCATTTATCAAACTCTTTAATGAGATAAGTATTGCATGGTTAAATAATGTTTATGAATTGTTTTATAATTATTAATTCATACTATAACATTGAGATAGTCAATCATGTATGCTTCTAGCAATAGTATTTCTTGTTTGAGATAATTGAGTCTCTTGAATTGTTAGTAATCTCTTCTTGAATGCTTTTGGGACGGATAAAGAAATGAAAGAGATTGCTTCCAAGAAGAGCTTGATGCATCCTGTAGGTTGAAAAATAAAAATAAATAAAAATGGAGACACTGCGTGCAACCTTGAGATTGTGTGAATGGCTGAAGACATCTCTTCGAAGAGGAAGCATTAACCTTCAGAGGGAGTTCTATGATTCAATGTTGCAAGGACATATGCTAAATCCTTGAAGTACCTCTTCAGCAATTAAGATTAGAATTGCTCATGTCTGTCAACCTGGATTTAACATTGGTAGCCCCGCAAACCTATTCATATTAGAGTGATCTGGGATGAGGTTAAAGAGAACAACCTGAATCTCTACAAAGGTGTGAGTTGGAAACCATTTCTCTAAAGCAAGTATTACAGACGATTTTGGACGAGGAGGTCAGGAGGCTGATGCAAGTGATTAAAGCTTCAGAGGGAGTCACATCTTCACTTGTTGTAATGCATAATTCTTTGAGATAGAGAGATATGAGGTGAAAGCCCTTGTTCATCTTTGAGACTGAGATGAGGCGTCATGTTGAGAGACTCCATGACGACAGGTCCTGGGATCTAACTTCAGAAGAGCCCCAAGCACCCGTAGTGTGGCTTAAGGGGGGGTGTTGGATATAAGCCACACCCGGACTGATGATGGGCTGGCCACAAGAGGCCAGTAGCTCAGTTGATAGAGCACTCCAACATCAAATGGAAGGTCCTAGTGAATGCTCTAAACCAGTTCATGTGCGAGCCAAAGGAAATTCACCTTATGGTTGTAAAACATATATCGAGATATCTTCAAAGCACTATTGGATTTGATTGGGCTGGGAGTGTAACCGATCAGAAAAGCACATCAGGATGCTACTTCAGCTTAGGATTGGCTATGATCTCTTGGATCTGCAGAAAACAGTCTTCAGTAGCACAAAAGCTCGACATAAACTAAATACATTGCAGCCTTTATGAGGGCAAGAGAAGCAGTTTGGCTTCGTAAATTGCTTGTGGGTCTCCTTGATCTAAGCACATTGAGATCCCCTACCATTATGAGACATGGTAGAAAGGAATGTGATCCAGTTGGAGTAGGTTAGTACAAATGATCAAACAACAGACATTCTCACCACACCTCTCTCTCGAATCAAGGTAGAACACTTCAGGAAGAAACTGGTATAGTTGAAATGTAATTTGATATTATGTTGAAATTCAAATTGTTTATAAGTTGTACTAATATATATAAAGATGTTTAATGTGTAAACTCTTTTGTCATGTGTGTGACTCCATGACCTTATGGGCCCGCTCCCCCTGTGTCCATTATTGAAAGGTGACGATCTTTCTAATAACGAACACTTGTATTTGACATTGTAAAGTGACGACTGTACAATGATAAACTATCATGATAGATATCATGTGACTTGATATCTGTGGACATGTTATGATAGTATCTCTTGGACACCTTGATGGATATCATGGGACTTGATATCATCTGAAGATCATTGTGATCCTTAAGAGATAATCATGGTGGGTATTTATACCCGTGGATATGCCATGAATTATGGTAGACATCATGTGACTTGATGTCGGTGCACATACCATAATGAAGATGTGTTATGAAGAATGTCATGTGACTTGACACTTTCAGAAGCATACCATATCTTCTGATATCACGAGTTAGGTGATATCACTTTTACTTGGTGGAAGTTGTTTTCCCTAGCTAAGAGGGAGTGTTAAATAGAGTTATTTTCCTTAGTTAAAGAGGGAGTGTTGAATAATGAAGATGTGTTATGGAGAATGTCATGTGACTTGACACTTTCAGAAGCATACCATGTCTTATGATATCACAAGTTAGGTGATATCACGTTTACTTGATGGAAGTTATCTTCCCTAGCTAAGAGGGAGTATTGCATAATAAAGATGTGTTATGAAGAATGTCATGTGACTTGACACCTTGAGAAGCATACCATATCTTCTGATATCACGAGTTAGGTGACATCACTTTATACTTGTTTGAAGTTTATCCTCCTCGCTAAGAGGGAGTGTTGATAATAAATAGCATCGGTCAGATAAAGGACTTTGATCTTGCATTTGAAACAAGTATTAATTAAATGGAGAGACATGCCCCTTGAGCCGACATGTCTCCACTTTGAGGAGACACATCTCTCCGCTCATGGGACGTGTCTCCCACTTTGATATATATATCTACTCCTTCCTCACTTAAACAATATGAAAATCAATAGATGTTGTTTATTTATGAGGATTGACAGTTACAGAAAGCAAAATTTAATCATTACAATAACAACGGCGTTCAAAGAATGGAGTGTAATTCCTTAAACGGAGGTAGTGATTCCTCTTACACTCTTCCAGCAAGCAAAACTCCTCTCATAATAGGGAAGTCTTGAAACTGATCGTACTTCCTTCTTATTTGGCACGATCTCCTTGTTGGGAAGTGACAAGGGCTATGGCTGGAGTTATGCTTTAACCCTCAAAAACTTTTCGGCTACCTTCCAAAATACCCACGGCCTCCAAAAACATCCAACACCACTGCTAAGTTCAAACGCCCTTCTTCTAGCAAAACTGCGACATGTTTAAAATAGGTATTTACTCCCAATAAAGTATTCAATGCAACTAACCTTTCCTTACAAATTTATATTTGCCTGCAAACCACTATAAATTTGTTCCAACATATCCTCTAAGCTTGTAAAGAACTATATCCCTTCGACCCAATCTCGAACATTCAACACAATGTGAATCTTGTCTGAATCCACCTCCAATTTGACTAGGAAAATATCACTTCTCCGAAGCCAAATACCCTTAGGGTTTCCATCCTAGGGTTTTCAAATCGAATAGGAGTCCAATGTTTACAATGTAAAACAAAAATGACCAAAGATATGAAATTTCCCATTTGCAACTCCTTTATAGCTCCTTTCAAATTTTCAAGAAACTTTATTTTTATTTATTTTAATAAAGTGACCATTCATTTTTAATTCACTTTTGGGTCCTTGAAAAGTCACTTTAACATAAATGGTCAATTTTAAAATAAAATAATTAATTAAACTAAAGTTGCCTATAAAATAATGTAAGACAGTTTAAATGTAATTAATTAAAATATTCCTTCTTCAAAGCCTTGAATTAGCCTACAGGAATGAAATAGGCTAAAGAGACCTCTTTGAACACCTAGGTTGATGAAGGGGACATTATAGAATGATTTTCTATTTTTGTTTATTATACAATTTGTGGAGGAGCCAATGATAGAAGGCTGGTAAAATATTGTACAAAATCTGTGTTAGAATATTGTCACTGATGTCAAAGCATATGGACAAGATTATTGACAAGATTGTTGTCATTGATGTCAAAGGATGGAAGAAATCGTATGAAGGTTGAAGTGGCCAAAGGCCACTAATCGCTAAAAGAAATCAAGAGACCAAGATTGTAATTATCAATGAATCCCTATGCTGATTGAATTCTTTGTAGCATAAAAGGAAAAATAAAAGATATGTTACTGCTGGTCGACTACATTTGCAATGTGAATTAAATTAATATCCAAATGGGGCTGACTTCACTCTCACTTATCAAGACAAAGTCATTTAAATACTGGCCGACCACTTTATTTTATGTTGAAAGGCAATCGTATATTTTCTCAGTGATAAGAAAATCACCCAAGAAAGAGTGGCATGAAGGATTAATAAACAGTGATGAAGAATTAGTAAGCAGCGATGAAAAGGCATCAATTAAAGATGAAAAGGTAGCGATTAAAAGAAAATATATATGAAGGCAATGATTACCTTAAGACAGCGATTCATATTATTTAGTAAAGACAATGAATTAGTTAAAGGAATAATTACATAAGGCAGTGACGAATAAGAAAAAGGAGCAATCACCTTTTCAAAGGCAATGATCAAGCATAATTGCGAATGCATTTAAAAGCAGTGACTATGCTTTAATCAAAGGCAGCGATTATATGTGTGAAAAGGCAGTGCTCCATATAAGACAAAAAGTCCGAATCAAATGATAATGAGGAGGTGCGATTTGGTTTGAAGAAAAGGTGCAATCAACATAAAGGAATATTTAAACAAAAAGTCATGTCTATTTGCCAAAGGATGTCTCTTCATAGAGATATAAGGATATAAATAGAATGAAAAATATGAAGATAAAAATTATGAGTAGAAATCTGAGATATGTGAAGAACAAGAAGAATAGCAGAGATTATGGTGAGTAAAGGAAAAGATATATCATTTATACAACAAGCAGTCTTGTGGGTAGAGGTGTGATGTGTATAGTTTAAATAAGAAGAAGAGGAGTGGAAGCAAGTGTGTGGAACATATGCAATATATCATTTAAGCAGATTTGTGAGAAAATGAATATGTATAGTCAGGTTTTATGAAGGCGTTATAAGAGTTGTCATCCATTGAAGAAGCATAAAATTTGAGAAGAAGAATAGAGCGGAGTTGTGAAGATATTAAATGTATATCATTTGTTGAAAGATCAATTTAAGAAGGGGAAATACTTTGTCTACTTTGGAGGTTGGTGCCTCAAATTGAAAGGTTGGTGTCTCATATGGAACGAGGTTGGTGCCTCATAGTGAAGAGATTGGTGTCTCTTATTGAGTTGGTGCTCAATTGTGAGGATTGGTGTCTCCAGTGGATTGGTGCCTACAAATTCTACAAGTGGGGATTGGTGTCTTTGGTGGGTTGGTGCTTACAAATTGTATAAAAGGGGATTGGTTTCTCCAATAGGTTGGTGTCTACAAAGATTGTAAAAGAGATTTATATAAAACAGAATATTTTGCCATGGTTTTTTCTGTGAAGGTTTCCATGTAAATCTTGGTGTTTTTGTGTTCTTAATTGTCAAGATCTTGCATGGTTATTATTATTGTTATGGTTGATTAAGTTTAAAGTGGTTAAAGTTTGTATCATACTGATTCATCCCCTGCCCCCCCTCTTAGTATAATCGTGTGCTGATCAATCTATTGATAACTTCAGTAGGATCACTCAACAAGGGCTATACAAATGAATCATTAGCTTCTTCAACATCAACAAAGTGAGCAATAGGTGATAACTGGATGGTACAATTTTCCTGACTAGTTTGTACAATAGCAGCAACAAAAAGACGCACGATAGTGAAACTAGTAGGTCGTATAGTTATAGGATTAGTAGGGTAGTATGGGACAATTGCAGGTTGTACGATGACTATAGCAAAATGATGTATGGCGAACTTGGTAAGAACAGGCCAGGGGTGTAAAGTATAAGATTGTATGACAACAGGAGAGTATGGTTGTACGGTGGCAATAAAAGATGAATTCCGTACAACAGGTACAAAGTATTCAAGTTGTACAGTAGTAGCAAAATGTGTTGCTTATCCAATACCTGAAAATACGGTAGATAGATTTGGAGTGGTCACACAGTTGGAGAGTAAAGTAGCATAAAAACAGTAAAGTATAAGCAAGTTGAAGTCTTCCAACTAAATGGTCTAGCCATACGGTAGGAATAGTACAATGTTGTATGGTAGAAACACAACCGATATAAGGTCGTAAAATTAATTTACTAAGAGGTTGTATGATGATAAAGGGGGAATTTAATTTTTTTGTATTTGTCTTTCCACCAAAAAATAACTTAGTATGAATGTGGAGATATGGTCAAAGTATTTAATTTATTATTCACAGCTGTGCAATTAATCAGATATTTACAGGAAATAATTTTCTATATTCAGCGAAGGGATTTTTTTTGAGAGATTCCAAAGCCCTAGAAGGCCAGCAGCATATACAAATAGCCCAGTCATACATGTCAAAACTGCTGTATTTATTGAAGTGAGCCATGGGATTGTTTAAAGTCTTCATCGGTCATTTTTTTAGGAGTCCTAATGTCTTTAGGACTGTAATAAACTTGCCGTACAGCCTTGGGTGGAGTTTGAAAGCTTAAAAAAGTAATCACCTAACTCTTGGAAGACTCCTACAGGAGCTAGGATTCTATTAACGTCAGCCGCTTCGCTTGTATTGATGTTTAATCCCTAAAAACAGAACTGCAGCTTTGGAAAGTCCACTTTAGAGATTCCTATAGCTGGTAAAACTCCTTTAAACCCCAGTAGCCAGCAGGCTTTATTAGTATTTAATCCCAAAAGGCAATACCGACATAAGGATAGCAGAGTTCAATGTAATTTGGACTCTTTTCTTTGACCTGCTAATCTGGCCGCCAAACAAGGAAGGGATGTGAGGACTTGACGGACTGCTGTTATAGCTAAAAAAGGGCGTGGCCCCCCCTTCACAACCAGTCACCTATATATGGAATAGAATACTATCACAATGATCAGTTACAGCAATATATATATTGGAATTTTCATCAATCACATGCAGCTACAGTCCACAATAGTATGGAACAAAAATTTACAGCTTTGAAACTTGTCCAGCTAACCATCTTGTTCAAGTAAACTCACCCGAATCTTCAAATCTTAGCATTCAAATCATTTCTATAAAGTCAGGCTGTTATTTATTTTAAATTTATACGTTGAAGTCCTCTGCTAGTTGATAATAAAGCATAACAGAAAATTTCTGAGTTGGATTACATTTAAAATTGTCAGTTTGTTCCTTCGTTTGAGCTAATGAACATAATATCTGAGTTGGATTACACTTAAGTATAGCACTTTAGTTTGGGCAATATCAATCATTTGTAAAAATCCAAAAAATAATGGGGCCGTCACTTTACAATTATCCATAGCGTGCTTCACTTCGGCTCTTGCTTCACAAAGTCTTTCTTGTTTTGTATGTGGGTTTGGGTACATAGCCTTCTTTGCTTGGGCTTTGGTAGCGGCCAACACTTTGTTATGCCTTTGAACATCAGTCATGTTGATGCTGGCGTTTTGCTTTGGACATCCATTGTCTTCATGTTTTTAAGTCCACACTATTTGCACAATAGTTGCAATTCGCCCTGCTCGTTTTGGCACTCTCTCACAAAGTGTCCCCATTCATTACATTGTTGGCATTTTATGATTGGATGTCCTTTGGGGTTATTTTGTTTTTGACTTCGACATCCTCTTTAATTTCAATAACTGCTTGGAAATGTGTACCGTGGCTTTGGTGGAGTGGATTGCTCTCCCTATGTTCTTGGTCTTCAAATTATGTAGGAACTCTTTTATTGAATGATCCATAACCTGGCAAATCTCACAAAACATATTTCTAGGATAGTTACCTTTGGTGCGACCTTCACTTTTGCACTCAATACAACATGGTTCATTAGTTTCTTTGTTGATGTCTTTCTTCGCCTTCAATTCTTTCATCATTCATAGCATGTCCCTCCAAAGAACTTGTATTTTTCATAATTTATTGGCATTGCTGTCATCTGAACTTCCATCTTTCTTTGTTTTTCTTTTACCACAAGGGGACGTTTTTCCTTCACTTTCTATGTCCATTGCTCGATTGCAGGCTTCTACATAGGAAGAGGATGGTAGTACCTTAATCCTTTTTCATAATGACAATATTAGACCTTTAGTGAATCATCTTTTCTTGAAATTGTAGGCCGTTTCTTTTTCCAACTTTACAAGTAGTTCTTTAAATCTGTGATTATAAGCTTGTACATTTTCATGCTTGTCTTGTATTGTAAATTTCTTGTACTATTTAATTATCATCTCAAAGCAACTTAAACTCTTCCTCAAAGGCCTTTAATCTCTCCCATGTCTTGTACGAGGGTTGGTCAATTTTTATATACCAGTCAATTGCTACACCTCACAAGGTGGCTGGAAAAGATTGTAGCCAAATTGTTTAATCATCTTGCCCATTTGCTATCTAGATTGTTTCACAAGTCTTATAGTGCCTAATGGGATCCTTTGTTCCATTACCTATAGACTTGGGCACCGTTTTCTTTTCTCCACTAGGGCTTACCATGGTTTTGTTTCGATGCAAACCTAGCACTTGGAACCTACTTACGAGGGAGGAACCTACTTATGAGGGAGTATTGATTTGGAAGTTCAGATGCTTCTCTTGCACTCTCAACTATGTGGGAATCGTCCACTCGTCTCACATTTTTGACATTTTGCACACTTTTTTTGCCTTCAAAATTTACTTTATACAACCTTGGCTCGACTTATCCTTTGACAACCCTTTGATGCTTTGAAGGTTACTCTTGTATGCTTCTATGAAGGAATCTGACTTTGTCTCCCAACTTCCCTTGTCTAGTGATGGCTGGCTTGACTTTTCAAATTGATATGAGAGATCAATCCATTCTTTGTCTAGTAGGGGAAGGTGCCTTGCTATCTCCTTACACTTTGCCTTTGTGTGATTATTCTTAGTGGAAATGTGTTGTCTCTCCCGATTGTGACTCCTACTCACACTCTAACTTCAAATTGTACTTCGCGATGGACTACAACTTCAGTGTTCTCTCTTAGTCTTCTTCTGTGTTCTCTTTGTTCTACCAATCTTAGAGATTGTTTGATCTCTTGATCCTAATGACATTATAGCTTGTTCTTGCCTTTATTGGGGTCTCAAGAGATGAATCTTTTATATTGGACCTGATTTCTGTTAGACAACAACACCAATGTTTAGTCTCCTATTTGATAAAACAAATAATTGAAATAATGAAACAAATGTAACAATACAACCCAAATAGAGGAGTAAAAGTATATCTTTATCCACATATGAAATTATTATAGAAGTAGACCAAAGATGGTCAACCAAGGATCAAATTGGATTGGATTAGATAATCGTCCTTTTCTTGTTGATACGAACTCTATTTAAAGGACTTGATAGTTGCCAAGAGGAACACAATCGATAAACAATTATGACTACCTGAAAATCGATAAACAATTAATACATATTCAGATAACCCATATTATCGAAACATAATAATAGCCATTGTATATTGACTAAAGATCTCATTCATGCAAATAAGTGCGATTCATCTTGGAAATCATCTACCTTTCTTGGTGCAAGGTATTTTCATTTGTTGGCTGATGATAGCTCCATGAAAATGTTAGTCTACTTTTTGAAGATTAAATCGGATTGCTTTGTTCCTTTTTCAAAGTCAAAAGCATTAGTCTAGACTTAGATAGTCACACATGACAAATTTGTATGATAAGAAGGAAGGCATTCAAAGATAGTTGGCAACATTGTACGCTCCTTAGCAGAATGTGGAGGTTGAGAGGAGAAACAAGATATTCACAGAGACGGCTTGATGGAGAAACAACAAAGGTGTGCCAGACAAATATTAGGAGGGGGCAATCAAGATGATGGTGTATCTTTTAAGCCGAAGACCATATAAGGCTTGTACGATGTGAACTCTAAAGAATGTGGTTTGGGGTCAAACCTTAAGTAACACATTGTTTTAGTTTTTGGTTAAGTTATATATGGTTTTGTTACTCAATAACCTCAAAAGTAAACTAGATTTTGAGAGTTTCATATGTTTCTTTCCCATTACCTATAGACTTGGGCACCTTTTTCTTTTCTCCAGTAGGACTTACCATGTTTTTGTTTTGATGCAAACCTAGCATCTAGAACCTACTTATGAGGGAGTATTGATTTGGAAGTTTGGATGCTTCTCTCGCACTATCAACTATGTGGGAATCCTCCACTCGTCTCACATTTTCGACGTTTTGCGCATTTTTTTTTTGCCTTCAGAATTTATTTTATACAACCTTGGCTCGACTTCTTCTCCTTGAACAACCCTTTGATGCTTCGAAGGTTACTCTTGTATGCTTCTATGAAGGAATTTGACTTTGTCTCCCAACTTCCCTTGTCTAGAGATGATTATCTTGACTTTTCAAATTGATATGAGAGATCAATCCATGCTTTGTCTAGTAGTGGAAGGTGCCTTGCTATCTCCTTACACTTTGCCTTTGTGTGATTTTCTTTAGTGGAAATGTTTATGTTCCACCAAGTTTCCGGTATGGGGGGATGGCAGGACGTGTTTCGGGGACGAGATTTTTTTAGGGGATTTTTGGGGACGAGGAGATGACTATATATATATATATATATATGGATGAATTTTAAAAATATACGGAAATTTGTTCTTTTGTATGACTGCTGTGTATGTAATTTCCCCCTAATTTTCAACTGGACATATAAACTTAAGGTAAGAGAGGGAGACATAAGTGATTTCTATAATAGGGATACTACACATTATCCAGCTGTACGTACCTTCAGATACACAAAGATGTAAATATTATTTAGTGTTTATCATTACGGATTTTTTGCCAAATCATTTGTCTATACATATTTGTCCAAGTCCAAATATATACAGTTCCTTATGCAAAATGTAGAGTTGTACATGCATGAATACAGCTATATATGCTTGTATATATGGCTAGCTTTATAGCTATCTATATAATTAAAGCTGTAACAGCTACTATATGTTAGTGTTTTGTAGCGGCTGGAGGTATTTCCCTAAGGAAATTTAATCAAAGGCAAGTTGGCTTATAATTTATAAAACAAAATATTATATTAGCTAGGTCGGCCCAAGAGGGGTGGCTCGCCTAGTCTTGTATATAAAAGAGAATGTGTCTCCACATTAAGTAAGCAATTCATTCCATTCCAATTCGAATTCCTTCAGCAACAGGTTTGCCTTCAAGAGCAGCAGATACGCATTAAGGAGAAGAGTTAATATTTGTGTATTCAAGGAAATCACACTATCTTCAAGTGCAGAGTCATTGTATGAGATTCGGCCTTTCTAGGGCTTGATTTTGAATGCTATTTCTGCACTTCTATTTCTGATTTATAAGTGAATAAATTGCTGGGTTTTTCTCCCTCGAGTAGGAGAGTTTTCCCAGGATAAATTGCTGTGTTATCTTCGTTGTGATTGTGTTTTTTGGCTTAATTGCATTTCTGATCCTAAAATTAACACTATATGTTCATATACAATTGTTTCTGCATATTTCCAACTCTCTCTATATATACATTTGTGTTTGCATCTGTAAGTTACAAATTAAATTATTTAGTTGTGTTTCTTAACACAAGTGCATTATATATAGCATTAAATATGGAAATCTATTATGAAGTTGTGTTTTTTAACACAACACACCACTTTTGGTATATTTTATTCTATGTTCATTACTACCCACATTATATACCTTAAGTTTGCAGATATGGCAAATGGGTTTGCTATTAGCGTTGATCTGTAATTTCTATTTATGTGTTTGTTCAAAATGTATCTGAAAAGAGGTTTGTGGGATGGATAATCTATTTCCAGGTACACAGGAGGGGACATGGTGGGGACATTACCAAGCTTATTTGTCATCCCCTCCCAATAAGAAAAAATAAAAAATAAATTATACTATTAAATATGTGATAAGTTTATATTGGTGTAATTTTTAAGTTATAATATTTGTTATGTATTTGGGGATTGATTTATAGTCTAACTCTATATTAGATAGAGATCAAACTATATTACCAAGTGTATGATTTTGACACTGTTCTGGTGTTTGTATTAATGAAAGTAACTATACAATCTGTTGTAATATAATTACTGTTCCATCTAGCATTTGTAATTTTCATTCAAGGAAGACAATTCAGAATTGTATAACAGTGTTCTAAGTTCCTGCTGGTAATTGGTATCATGTCACAAGAAATAGTTAAAGTGTATCGAATGAATGTTGTATGTGTCTATCTAGTGCTGTATGCAAGTTGCTGAGTGTGAACCAGAAGTGAATTTGTTTGTAATTTTGTAACAGAAAGGAGTGTATGTAATCAACTAAGATGCATGCGAAAAAGACAAAAGTGATTTCCCCTAAAACCACAATGCAAAAACATTTTTTAATTTTTGGACTGGTTTTTTAATGTTTTAAGTTGCTGGAAAACGGGGACGACCGGCCGTCCCTGAAACGGTCGAGGGATGCTTGGGTGTCCCTTGACTGTCCCGAGGATGGTTGACTGTCCCGAGGATGGTTGACCGTCCCCTTGCTGTCCTCGAGACGCACCCTACATTTGGGAATGTTTAAAAAAAAACACATTTTGGGGACGCCTGGGAAACGTCCCATAGGCGTCCCCTGTCCTCGAAATGTCTCGGGTACGGGTACGGGGGGCAAAAGTCTAGGGGACGCGTACCTATGTACCACTGGGAAATGTATTATCTCTCTCGATTGCGACTCCTACTCATGCTCTAACTTCAAATTGTCCTTCGCGATGGACTTCAGCTTCGGTGATCTCTCTTAGTCATCTTCTATGTTCTCTTTGTTCTACCAATCTTAGAGATTGTTTGATCTCTTGATCCTAGTGACATTATAGCTTTCTCTCGCCTTTATTGGAGTCTCAAGAGATGAATCTTTTATATTGGACCTGATCTCTTTTAAGGCAATAACACGAATGTTTAGTCTCCTATTTGATAGAACAAATAATTGAAATAATGAAAGAATAGTAACAATACAACCCAAATAGAGGAGTAAAAGTATATCTCTATCCACATATGAAACTATTATAGAAGTAGACCAAAGATGGTCAACCAAGGATCAAATTGGATTGGATTAGATAATCATCCTTTTCTTGATGATACAAACTCCATTTAAAGGACTTGATAGTTTGTAATGTCCTGCCCTGGTTGGTCTACATTCTTTTTCTGAATTTCATCAATTTGGTTGCTCAGGCATTTCATCAAACAGTTTACATACTTTAATTTCTGCACTAGTTTCCAATTTATATTTGATGCTTGACAACTGATTATTAAATTGCCTCCTATTTAATGGACTCCAATCATTTCATCATCAGGAATACATAAAAACGTTTGAGCATAAATAATATAACCTAGCAAATTCAGTGATATAAAATATCCTCAGAGTATCAAACCAAATCTTTTTGACAAGCACAATGACTGGAAAGTAATTAAATACTAATTTTGACCTTCCAATAAAGTGCTGAGTCCACACGCAAGGTGAATTCCCAGCTCCAAGGCACAAATACTTATCAACGTTATGCAACAATTTCCTGAAATGCTGTGCTGGCTTCCAAATAATGTTTCCTTTAATATGCTCAATGGAAGAGTAAACAACGACGACTTGTTTTTTTTTTTTGAGCTAGCATATAATCATATTCCCTTGATTCAACTTTTCTAGCAATTCATAGAATTAATGAATTCCTTTTAATAAATTTGATTTCCAAACTGATTTCCACAGTTGCCTCTCTTATTGATGTTATGTGGGAAGATTGAAATGACAGATAATATAACAGGTGGCTTTGAGTTAAAGAAATTGCTGACTCCCAAGGTTTCTCTATGTCAACCCTGCTTACTGGGATCCACGATTAAATTAAAGTCTCCTTTTGAGGCTTTGTGGCCAACATCATATAGTCCAAAGGTACACGTTGGAGTCAATATAAGAAGTCGGCATCCCAAAATATTAAAACCTCCTTAATAGCTGGCGGCTCCCTTCATACGGTGGCTGAAGGGAAAATTATTAACATCTTAATATCTAATGCCTTCAGATTTTTCTAATGATATTGAGAGTGGCGGATGATATATTGTCGCGAACTGTGTATAATATGCCAGGATTAATACCGATAGGCAATTATATTGATCGATTTCCCTGAAGATATGAGTATAGCCAAAGGATGCTAGTATCATGCTCAACAATATGTCTAAGGCCTCAAACTTGTTTATTTCGTATCGTCTCTTCAAGCAAACAGACTCCACGATTTCCTTTATTGATTGGGCGGTGACTTATAGTGATATGCACCCTATTCCTTTTAAATTCTTCACTATCAATTTCTAGCATCAAAGGAGCGATTGAATTATAATTATTTACAATTCCCTTCAAAAACTGTTAATTCCCAATACAACTTAATGCCGACTCATTCTCATAATTTTCCAATATCATACAAATTATTTCCCAGAACTGTTCTTTATTTCGATTCTATTTAAGAAGGATTGAAACGACAAATTGAAGATTAATATTCCCACGATAACCAATATTTGATATCAAACTCCCAATTAGTCTTGTGTAGTTGTTTCAGAGTTTTAATATTGGAGGTTCCTGGCAGCCGTTACAATTCTTTCTTATATTTGTCTTCCATTTATTCACTTTACCAGACCCGCGACAAGCACTATGATTTCTGAGAATTCGATTCTTAAGAGCATTCCTTGAATTATAATAACAATTGCCAATGTAAAATACTGGAACCTTCATACCTTTGCATTGAATTATTTTTGAGTGGGCGCTTACTGTTAGGATAACTTCCCACCGTCTTCAATACCCGTGTAATTGGCACTCATAAAAGCCCAATATTTCTATTGTTCTCTTTGACACCCTTATTTCACGACTGTAGAAGAATTTTTAACAATGTATCGTAAAATACATGCACAGATTTCTTTTGTTTAACACAACACAAAAACAGATTTTACATAAATTATTCAAACAACATCACAATTCTTCAGCAAAAACTTCCAACACTGAATTGATAGAACAATTTATTCAATACTGACTTTGAAATTTGTCCTATAAATAAGATTTCACAATTTCCCACAATCCAATCAATTAAACCAAAGTGAGGAACCTGAGTGATTTCTCCAGCAGCCAGCCAGGGTGGATATTCACACCACCAGAGCTGATCTTCTTCTAGAGTGTTTCTGTCATCCAAAAGGATGTGTTGAACCCAGTTCAACCAACAAAAAATCCTGTTCTCCAAAATCAAATCCAACATACCAGCAATGAGCTCCTCAATTCTTGTATTCACTCCACTTTGTAACTCCTCGTGTCTTCTTGCCTTCTTTCTTTTTTCCCTTTTCACCTTTTATTCCTTTTTATTGAGAATTCCCCTCAAAAGTAACTTAATTTATTTATGTTAACTTTTTTCAAACTTAAGTTACTTTGCACCATTTAAATAATTAATTTAAGTTGTCTTTTTTAAATTTAGCCTTTTTTCGACAACATTAAATTAATTATTCAATTACAATGCCGACTTATTAAATTGAGCACATTACATAGTTGTCAAGAGGAACACAATCACTGACTAACCAACACTTACAACTACTTGAAAGCTGATAAACAATTAATACATAGTCAAATAACCCATATTATCGAGACATAATAATAGTCATTGTATGTTGACTAAAGATCTCATTCATGCAAATTGGTGCGATACATCTTGGAAATCATCTACCTTTCTTGGTGCAAGGTATTTTCATTTGTTGGTTGATGATAGCTCCATGAAAATGTTGGTCTACTTTTTGAAGATTAAATCTGATTGCTTTGTTCCTTTGTCAAAGTCAAAAGCATTAGTTTAGACTTCGATAGTCACACATGACAAATTCATATGACAAGAAGGAAGGCATTCAAAGATAGTTGTCAACATTGTACACTCCTTGGCAGAATGTGGAGGTTGAGAGGAGAAACAAGACATTCATAGAGACGGCTTGATGGAGAAACAACAAAGGTGCACACAGCTAGACAAATATTAGGAGGAGGCAATCAACATGATGGTGTATCTTTTAAGCCAAAGTCCATGAAGGGCTTGTAGGATGTGAATTCTAAAGAATGTGGTTTGGGGTCAAACCTTAAGTAACACATTGTTTTAGTTTTTGGTTAAGTTATATATGGTTTTGTTCCTCGATTACCTCAAAAGTAAACTAGATTTTAATAGTTTCATATATTTCTTTTTTGTGTATAGTGAACATTCCAAGGTATATAGACTCATTGTTATTTTCACTAAGAAAATCATTGTTGGTAGGGATGTTGATGCAAAAGAAATAGAGTAGTTCTTTGATTGTAATCTAACATGCATGTTGTTAGTGGTAAGTTAGGAACTATTGTTGTGGTTCCTTTGAAAGATGAGGTATCCAATTTGTCTTGCACCCTATCACAATCACTAGTGTGTTAACCTTTTTTTCTTATGCTTCACTAGCATAGCAGTGTTGAATTCTTGAATTTTTGTCGACTTAAGATGTGTTTTCTTTTTCATATGAATATCAAGTAAGACAATAGAGAAGACTAAAGTAGTACTATTCTACTATTTAGGTTGTGTGTGTGGATGGTCATCCTACATTTGATGCCCAATTCCAATAAGTAGGGAAACATATTGTTGGTTTTGATGAATGTGTTCATTTTGCATGCTTTTTACTAATTCTAGGTAGTTTAACCATAGTGGTATGTGAAAACTGATGGCAATTGAGTTGATTGTAATATCCTAATGAAGAATCATATGTGGTAGTTGGTAGATGAAGCTCCAAGTAAACACTCATTGGCTGAAAATAGAGAACTGTTTTGTTGCAAAAGACCATATAGTAGGAAATCTTGGACTTGACAACCCAAAAGTTTGATTTGAACTTGTGACTTGAGAATTTTTTTGACAAAACTCAGAAAAAAGACATAATTAGACAAAAAATTAGAAATAATGCATGGAAAGATCTCGAATTATCAATTCAATCTTCAATTTGGACCTCTAGTACTTTGTCGAGTTTGCACTTGTTGAGGAAGGGAATGAAGAAAAAAGGGTTTCGAAACCCTTGCTGCAGTTTTCCTTAAGTAGCTGAGCATGAGTTTGAAACTTGTCGAGTTATTTGATGGGACTTGACCCATGAGTCGTAGCTAGTAACTCGTTAGCCAAAGAAAGTCATGAGTTCTTGAGAATCCTATGGCAACTCGATGAGTTTCCAACCTATTTAAAAACCTAAGTTACTGGGTTCGCCCCTTGGAAGCCCGGGTTCGATACGGGTTCGGTTCGGGTTCAAAATTCGGGTCCGGTTCTACCAAATTCGCTGTGGGTTCGAAAAAATGACTGTGGATTCAGCCAGGGTTCAGAATCTTGACTGTGGGTTCGACTAGGGTTCGTTTTTTTCGAACCTGGTTCGAACCCAGGCAGAATTCTCGTCCAGGTGGACTTTTCCAATGCCTTTTTGCATTTTTTAATTATTTTTTTGACTGTTTGTTGACTTCTAAAGACTATTTTATTCCCTCTAACTCTAATATTTGCCTCTTAACACATGAAATAGATATGTGTTATCTTCGTGTGTAGCTGTGTTGAGATGAGTTTCAATTGAATACCATTAATATTTTTTTATAGCTGCATGAATTGTGGTTAGCCGTTAGACCAAAGTAAATCAATTTCTTACATTTATTTAGTTCATACAAAAAAATCAGTTAGGGATATTATACTGGTATCTAAGCTAGTTTTCCTACCAGCCTGTTGGGTCTCTAAGCGATTGATGCAAAAACACACTCCATATATGCATCCAAGTGATAGAATAAACAAGTGCTATCAGATAGAACTCAAAAGGCCACAATTTCAATGTTTGGAAAATACAGAAGGATTTCCATTTGCAGATTTGGAAGTAGAAGAAATTATGGCAAACAAAGATAAAAGAAATTCACATGAGGACATTAATATAGAGCAGCAACTAAATGCACTTATACAGGGACAACAACAGTTGATCAAGTTATTGACACAAATGTTAAAAATATGAACAGTGATGCAATTAACTCTGCAAACAACAGCAATAATAATAATAATATCAGAACAATAATAGGATCAGTAACTAGACCCTCGATGCCTAAATTTTGGACGGAGTGGAAGACCTAGATGCTCATAGGGACAAAAGAATGTAGGGCGGAGCTATTTGGACTACCTAAATGAGTATAGATCTCTTAGGAATAATCTCATGAAACAATGTCTCTTACAAATTTTTGCCAATTGCAGCTAAGAAACAAACCCAAGAAAGAGAGAGGAACCCACAGCTAGGACTTACAATGAAGGTTAGGCAAGTTGTGCATACCTACTTTTCACAGCTCAAACAAATGCACAACATGTTCTTAGATCCAAAATTTGGATACATACTTCTCCTCAAATCCTATGTTTGAAGAGGAAGCAATAAAATATGCCAAATGAATCTATATCATGACATTTGAGTATTAAAGTGGTGGTGTATTTTTGCTATGTTATTTGACTATTAATATGGTGGTGTATTCTGAACTTAATTACTGCTGCAAATGTGTATATATTTTTGATTTTTATATGTTTTTGTATTACCGAACCCAAAACGAACCCAACTCCAAAAAGAAAATTTACTGAACCGGCGAACCAGGTTCTCGAACCCGAACCCGAACCCAAAACCGAACCGGTAACTTAGTTAAAAACTATTTCCAATTGGAGGGAATAGATTATGAGAAGACTTTGTTCCTACAATGAAGATGGTCATGTTTTAACTGGTTCTCTTTATAATAACTTGATTTGGTTGGTAGGTATAGGAGATGTATGTGAAGAACTCCGTCTTGAGTGAGGATTTGAACAGGGAGGTTTAGATGGCGCAACTTGAAGGATTTCATGTACTTGGTAGTGATTATTTAGTATGTAGGCTCCTTATGTTTTTGTACAGGTTTAAGTAAGTCTCGTGAGCTTGGCACTCAAAAAATGATTAGCATTCTCAAGATTTAGGGTTTAGAAGAAGTCTTTTTGACATGAATCTTGTTAAAGGTGATGGTGATGATATTGTGGCTTGTGTTCGTCTATGTTGATGATCTTGCCATCTTAGGGAGCAGTGCCACTAGTTTGCAATGAGTGAAATTTGATCTATGTATTGCTTTTGACATGAGATATGCAGGCCTCCTACAATATTGCTTGTGTGTAGAATTTTGGCAAAATGGCCATCTCATTTTGATGGCTCAGGTTAGGTATGATACAAATTTTCTAGAAACGTTTCACATGATAGAAATCTTTTCACTACACTTAAGGAACTTAGCTTGAAGTTGCCCACCTATAATGATTCATCACCGGTTGATGATCACTTTATGGGTAGTTGGTGGACAACTTGAAATATCGTACGTTAACACTACTAGATCTTTGTTTTACTCATACTGATTTCCATCTCTTGGTTTTTGGTAGAACTGAAGCTCATTCATTAGCAGGTAGCAAAATGTGTGTTATTTGATGTTCCCAAGTGAATCTACATTTGGAAATGATGAAAATGTTGCAAATTTTCTTCCTGTCTATTAATATTTTATAGATGTATTTTTTTAGTTTAAAATTAAACACTGTTCATAAAACAGTCGCCGTTGCATGCACAACCAAGAGTCAATAGGTGATACCATTTTTTTATCAAATAAAAGCTATAGTAGTCAATTTTTGAATGAAAAGATGACTATAACATTCGTTGTTTGTGTTAGTGTTTCTTAGATCAGATTGAATAATGAAAGCACTTAAAAGAATTACAACACATAAGACAATGAACACACAAAGATACCCTGGGAAAACCCTCCTCTTGAGGGAGAAAAACCCAGCAATGAATCTCTTCTATAATATAGAACAATGGCAGAAATCTGCTTACAACTCAGGCCCAGCAATGGCCAGCAATGGATACAACAAAGTCGCACCTCTCCTAGATGCACTAGATACAAATGAATATCTTCTTCTTTGAAATCGGACTGCTGCTATATGGTGAGAATTCTGCTCTTAAGGAAATGCGAACTTGCTTGAGTGATTGGATGATGCAATGACAAATGAGACCTTGTATTTATACAAGTGTGGCGCCTCTTCAACATAGGTCAGCCCACATACAAAATAAATAATAAATACATGAAGTCGATTCAAGCCAAGACTAAAATATGTGAACCAAGAAGGGTCGGCCCTTTAGCATTTACATTTATTGTTTGGTATAAATTAAATAGTCGAGAGGTTATGCATTTAATTTATCTTTTCTTCTTGGAATTCGTGTGATGAAGTGCAGACCGTAGCTGCTATAACATCAACAGTTTGGATTATGCTTAAGTATGTCATCTTGAACTTGAATATACTGCAAAGGATGGACATATCTAACTGATTGCAAAATGTATTTGTGTTTCACATAAGCTCAAGTCTCCATGTTCAACTTGATGAAAACTATAGCATTGATGATCTAGTACAGATCTGAAGTAGGTTGCACAATTTAAAATAGATCAGCAGTGGATTTTCTCAAACTTCTTAATCTAACAGAAAGCAAGATCGAAATGTAAAACTAGTTATGGCCTGTGGTATTTGTGGTTTTGTGTTACATAGTTTTCAAGTGCAAGATTCGGTTCATCAATGTATCTTTAACTGAAAAGGAAATTTGTGTCAAAAAGGAATGAGTTTTTGATACTATATGTAAGCAACTGATAAATCAGGTGAGAGCACGTGTATGTTTGGGTGAATTTCAGTAACTATCATGGCATACTTCATAGCTCATGAATCTACTAAGTTTGAAGTCAGTGACAGATGGATCATTTAATGCATTTCCAGTTTCTCCATTTGTAGTAATGATGCACTGTAGCATTCCTTCAAAACTTTATTTTCAATTTGTATGCCGTTTTGAGAATATATAACTATTGGATGTACATAGAAACACTATTGATTTGTTACACAATCAGCCTGTCATCTTCTCCATGCCCTGTTTCCTTATTAAAATGAAAAACTCTTTGCAGATACTGGAATTGCTAGTGAGAAGGATTGGGGCATCAATTTGCTAAACGAAAAGATCAACGAGTCTGGTGTAAATGAAGATGGTAGCAACTGGTATCGAGAAAGTGGAGAAGATACTGGAGAAAATGGATACAGGTGTCGTTGGACTGTTATGGGTGGCCGTAGTGGTGATGGCACTTCAGAATGGAGAGAGGCAGTATGTAACTTAACTTAGCCTGGCTATCTATTTTGTTTCTGAAGTTTAATTTTGTTTTGTGGCTGCTTTGGGTTGGATATCACTTTTGATTATCTAATTTAATATTTATTTGGTTCATTATATCAATTATTTGTTAGTGCAGTTATTGTTTATTGTCAATTATTGTTTTCTCAACTGTATATAGATCTTAATGCAACTAAAGTTAATCTATATTCTGCGTGATGCTAGTATTTCTAGGAACATATTGAAACCTATATTTAGGATTTATGGGTACGTGGTCCTCAACATAGTAAACAGCATAATATAGACTGTACTTTGGCTACAGTGTGTATGGACTGAGGGCATAAAATTCTATTTAATGCTTTTTCTGTCATTAATTCCTTGATCAGAACTTAATCTGGATTCAATATGCTATTTATATAATATATGAACAATATAATAAAATACTAGCGTCTGTTTTTTATTATTTGATGTTGTTCACTCCACCATATTGTAACTAGGAAGGACCGTTGAAGTCAAACTAGGAATCCGGTATATTCCAATGGGAAGGAATTTAGATATAATAAACAATAACGTGGATGATTGCAAAGCAGCAAAGCAATGGTATAACCCTTATTGAATAAAATTATGTTACTGGTTCGGGTTTGGGTTCAAGGTTTGCCGACTTTTTCCTTGGGTTTGGAATGGTTGGGTTTGGCCATGATATATATATATATATTTAAAACGTTTGACAATTGACATTGTATTATCAATTATCAGTTGTGTTACGTATTGAATTTGTCCATTTTGTGCAAATAATCTGTTTTGTGTTTGTGTATGTATATATATACACACACAAGTTGGAATCAATTAACTAGAATCCCAACAAAGCCCCAACAAATTATATGCAATGAAAAGTAGCAAACTATCTATCACTCTGTAGAGCATCCTTATCCTTTCGGATAGAGTCCTACTCTTTTGAATAGACATCCTATCTTTTGGTAGAAACCATGGAATAAACCTTCCATGAAACTCTATATTTTTTGATAGACCCTTGCATTTCTGTAGGAACCATGAGATAAACCTTTCATGAGCTCTATCTTGCTCAGAAAGACACCACTGAATAAACCTTAAGAGAACTCATAGGACGTACTGTTGGATGTATGGAATGCATAAACATGCCTATGCCCTCTGTACAATCCCATCACTATGACCTCATGTGATGCAATATATAGATAGAGAGATAAACCACTTCTAGCTAAGTATTTGAGCAACATGACCTCCCAGTGATCAACAAGCACAGATTGTGATATTGCTATCAGGATTCAACTGTGTAGTTTTACGAGTCAAACTCATTGACCCATGTTTTATGAGTAGTGGTTCACAAGAACCCATCTCTCATGATAGTGAATGGTCCACTTAGCACTCATTGCATCTAGGTGATGCTCATAGAGGTGAAGCACCGGGCCTTCCCGAGAGGTCACCCATCCCGGTACTACTCCAGCTCAAGCACACTTAACCACGGAGTCTCCCCCAAGGCTAAGCCCACTTAGCTTGCAACCCCATTTGCAAAACCTTCAGCAAGTGTTGTGCCTTATGAACCATTCATTATAGAGCCCCTTTAGCTCATCAATTGATAAGTAGGAGGTATTAAGCACAGATGTTGTAGTAATAGGATTATAATACCTACATCACACACACCCCAAAAACTACAAAATCATCAACTCATAAATGGAAAACAGTTTTAAATAATCCATCTTGTTGGAAAGTTAGATAAATATCTATGTTAACATCCTATATATTTTATGGAAATTGGGAGATAGAAAAACAAATGTATACAAGCATACAATGCACAATTCACAATGAGATTGCAAAAATCAGATTGCATTGAGACCTTCATACAACACTAAGGAAGACTCAACAATCATAAATCAATCAATGCATTTAGTATCATCACTTTAATTAATGAAAACATCAAAACTAGTCTACTGTTCCCAAAGATACAATTCCCAATACAATTTCTCAAGTTGAATTGACAACATGATTCAAAATAACAATTTAGTCATTCACAATTTCACAAATTTAATTACAACCTTTAGATTCATTAATATGTCCACTTAGATGAAATTCCCAAGCCTAGGGTTTGAATTTTCATATTAAGGTTTATGTTTCCTTTTTTCCTGCGAGCCAAATCTAGGGTTTCAATTTTAGATTTGATCAATTCAAAATCATCTCCTAGACGTTTCAAAACCCATAAATCTCAATTTCCATCTCAATTGTTTATTCAATGAGATAAACTTTGTTCACTTCTCTAAATTCAATATGATCAACTTCCTAGTTTTCTCACTGTATGTAATGTCCCCATTTGGGATAACCATAATTCTTTCCCTGATTTTCTGAAGATATCCTTTTATGATGGTTTAGTGTTCAAGACTATATTCTTTTTCTCCTTTTCTTTATATCAACTTTTATGTATATATATATATATATATATGCTCTTGTGACTAAATACACCAATCATTAACTGTTGCTGCATTTCCTAGATGCAGATTTATTTCCGAATCTTCCTCCCATTGCTTCCTATTCTCTTACTCTTCTTTCTTCCCAAGTTTGAGTGTATCATCTTAATATATCTGTTGCTATGCACAGGGATATACTCCAGTTTCCTTATTTATTTCTTCCTTTCAGATTTCCTATGAATGATTCTGTGCTTATATTATTTAATCTAATATATTTGTTCTTTCTTTCCAATCTACCCTACTATCCTTATTTCTTAATTCCTTTTTGTCCGATCCTTTTTTTCCTCCTCCTTACACATGGATCGATCCCCCTTTTATAACTCATAAGGTGGAGGTCGTGTCCTTTAGTTTTGAAAGGTTACAAGCGCTGTTTTATTTTAATACCAATTGCTGGCTTCTTGTGATCCGATGATATTTGTAATATGCAGCCTCCTTAATGCTGCTTTTATTTAATATGATGCCTGCCTTATTTAAAATTAAATTTCTGCTTGCCTTATTAGAATCGCTGCCCTTGTGACCTTTAATACATATTGTATATTTGTATATTTATATTGTTTCTTAATATATATATTTGTATATTGGTTTTACATGTATTGATAATATTATATTATAATGATTATAATTATAATAATATTTAAACTATTTATATTTATATTTATATTTTTATATTGTTATTTATTTAATTTATTTATTTGCATTTTGATGCTCGAGTTTTTGGTGTTGCAATTTCGGGGGCATGACACTGTACGATTCATTATTCACATAGTTTCATAAATTCCTAATTACCATTATAAGACTAATTGATTATTAATCCCCGAATCCAACAAATTTTCCTACAAGCAATTAATTGCTTTAGCTCTTACCTTTCAATGCTTAATCCAATATCTCTATTGATTTGTAAGTTAAAGCCTTCACTCTCTCGCTAGTTCGTTCTTTAAAAACCTTGCTCCAGTTTTCTGAATGCTATGAATAGAAAAACTTGTAATTGTATGTGTAGTCTCACTTATTTTGCTTCCTAGCTCTCCTCAAACTTACTACTCAAATATGAATTTGATTTCATAATTATTAAAGTATTATTGTAATATTTAATGGTCATCTTAGCTTTTAGTTATTCGGCAGTTTACTTTCAGTTAATTTAGTTTGCTTCAATTATCTTTTAGTAACTTTCAGTTGTTTACTTTAGTTATTTTTAGTTAACGATTGTTTCTTAATATCGTCTTGTATTGTATTATTTAAGGAGTATTCCTCTCCTTGTGTTGATAACGAATATCGAATATCAATTATCATTTCATGGTATCAAAGCTTGGGCCCAAATTTTTTGGCGATTTTTTTTAATAAAAAATTGTGTTTTCTTAAAGAATTTTGTTAATTTCTTAGTTGTTTTTGCTTTTTTTTTAAAAAAATTGAAGCTTAATGGTTTTAATTTTTTTGAAAACTTATTTTGGAAGTTTTTTGACAGATTTTTTTACAAAATTCGTGGAGAAGTTTTTTGTCCGATTTTTTTTAATAAAAATCTTGAAGGTTTCTTGCTTAAAAAATCACAGATTTTTTCAAGAACTCTTGCTTACAAATGAATAGGAGGCTACATATATAGATGTGGGATCCTCCTTTACAACAATTACTAAATGAGCAAGTATTAATTACCTATGCACTTATTAAATAGTTGTATTTTATAATATTCAATGATTTTCCTAATGTACAGTGCAATTATTTAATAATTGCTTACAATATTAAATTATTTTCGTAGTGGCCAAAATATGTTGCCAACACTTTTCCAATTTTTCTTTCTTTCCAAGAGATTTATAAATAATAAATCTAATTGCTTTTATTCAATTAATCTTTGAATCCCTTAAAGATATACCTATTCAATTCTCTAAAAATCTTTAAATAAAAGATGTAGGATATTTAAATTAATATTTTTTTATTAATTACTAATAATGATCTTGAAATCCAATTCTTTATTTAGATTTGCTTTTTATTGAATATTAAAGAATATTAATTCTTTTTATCTTCAAGCAAAGCTTGCACACAATTCAATTAATTATAGAAAATCCATTCTTTCTTTAATTCATATTTTAATTCTTTTAAATAGAATTGCTTTAATTCTTTTAATTAATATTTATATATTAAGTAATATATATAAAATCCTATGAATAGACTTGCCATCATTATTATCTTCTCAATATTCAATTATTTTTATTTATTTAATTCCAACGTTATGTTTTACTCAAATTTTTAATGTTTGGAATAATTATTCTCACACATTTAAGTTTTAACTTAACTAATTTAATGAGTTGGGGATATTATTTCATGAATTAGGACTAGGTGTTTGTGACTTGATAATCCAAGCTTAGTTCCACCTGCCCCCTTTCCCGTTTCTTGAACATCATAAACTCAAATAGAATAAGCATGCATAATAAATAATCAATTAATTATTCTATCACATGCTTAAACACATTCACACTGTAAGTGTAATCATATAATGACCTCAATGTTAATCACATTTAGTATAACTGACCGTAACTTGATGATGGTTCGACAAGTGTGATCCATAACGTCGATTCAAAAACATACATAATTGATTCTAGAAGCAATCTTTTGAATACAACATAGACTGGAAAACTCATACCAACTAAGGTTTACAAGTCGAATTTTTCATGAGGACAAAACAACACTATAAATCAAATAAGTTGATAATTAGGGATATTAGTATATTACATAAAAGTTAAAACCACTTTTGATTCTTATAAATATAATTAACAATTTGATTGAGAACATTGTTCAATTACTAGTTGTATTGTAGGATTTGATGGTTTTGTACATTGAATTTGGGAAATAAACCTCATTGAGGGGTCCTCCCCTCACATAAATATTTGAACGTATATTTTTTTGAGTGATACCAGGTTAGGTTTACCCCCACTTGTGTAATTCATTGTTTTGTTGCCTTTCTTTGCTTTATATTGTTACTTTTGAGCCTAGGACCATTTTTGCTCCAGTATTTTGCCATTATAACTGTTGTACATTCCAGTCCCATTGACCTATTCTCGGTCATTGTGCATGTTTACCTCGCGGAGTGTTTCTATCAACGCACTACTTACACAGGAAGTAAACTGAACTAGATGCAATACACAGAGAGAATAACATAATACGATTGAATCATGAACACTTCTATTCATTCATTGCAAGTATTAACATATACAATCTGACTGTCATAGTATTAGTCAATCCATATATCATCACTCCCCTCCGACTACATGGTCCCAGTATATATAGCGTTCGGCGGTGGTTGAGCAACCAACCGTCATGCCGCTTCATAACCATAACTAATCAGGACTTCGTTACATGCCATTAACCATACTTACTTATTCCCGCTATAACTAATGTTTTATTACCAAAGCCACCGACCGACTACGCTAAGGCCGACTACGCTAAGACCGACTACATATGTCGGCTTACGTCATCCCCCCCTCAAAAAGAAGTCGGCTTCCCAGACGACTAACACAAAAACTGGGAACCCCTTTACAAAATAGATTTAGTGAGAAGAGGGTTGAGAAGACATCCCTGGCGATTAAGGGGTTGAAGAAGTGGTTGCGGAAGTGGTGAGTTGACGCAGCCGGTACACCTCCTCAGTACGTTGTTGCAGGTGACGAGTGGCCTTCAATTCCTTCTCTCGCGTGGTCTTCACCAAATGTACTGCCTCCTTCAAATTTTTGTTAGCCTTCGCTAGTTCTTCGTCCTTCCTTGCTAACTGTTTAGCCATTTCTTCCTCTCGCACCTTCATTCTTCTTTCCATTTCCAATATGGTGTTATCTCGGTCGGTTACCTTCTTGTTTTCTTCCTCTAATAGGTGAGAGAGCTCCAGTCTTTGTTTCTCTATAGATTCTGCCTTGGCACAAATGTTTTGGGAGAGCGTGATTGCCTGGTCTGCCTTCTGCTCCATTTGGTCGCCCTTCCTCTCAAACTTCTTGCAGGCTAGAAACAAGGACCTGTATGCTGCCTCCATCTCAAAAAGTTGGGCTACCAGCTTATCGTCCTTCCCATGAAAAGACGGCCTCTTAGGATACCAGGCTGCCATCATCTTAGGTGTCTGTCTGCCCATCCATTCCCTTGTAAATATCCTGTTGAACTCTTTTTCACTCTCTGAGTTCATGAACTGAATTATCCGTTTAGCCTCCTGCTCCGCTATGGGTGAGTAATTCCTTTTTAGTGTCTTGGCAATGTCTGACACTTCCTTAATAACCAACGCAATAGGCTCCAGGCTGTGGATGTACCTTTCGATTGTGCCGATTGGATCTTCTCTGTCAGGCTTGGGAATTACCACCGCAATCCCTTCAGACACATCCTCACTAGACTCCCCGTCGGTACTAGCGGTTGTAGGTACGGCTGGCTGCTCTGTTCTTGGAGTCTCCCCATCTGATAGAATGTGTATTACTTGTGGTGCCACTTCTCCCACTCCTCCTTTTAGTTGTTCTATCTCCGCCTGCTGAACTACTGGTATGTGAGCCGCTAGTTGTGTGCTTCCTGTAGGTACTCCCTCCATCTCCTGCAAGCCCGGTGAATGTATGGGGGAAATATCTTCTTCCCTAATGGGAGAGCCCATTTCCCTCAACCATCCGTCTACATGGAGTACCTCCCCTGAAGGTGCGTCCTCACCCATTGTGCTGTTTATGGCTATACTCTCTACTTCCACCTGTTCGTCTGGCACGCCTCTAGTCAGGGGTGCTATGTCTGGCTCACCCTCAACTTTCCCAGCCATGTCAACTTCCTCTCCCAACTCTTGTTCGATAGGTGCTACTGCTCGTGGATTCACCTCTATTGAATAAACACCAGCTGGTGCAATGCTGTCCACTGAGGAGGAAAGTGCTAATTGATCATATTTATCACTAGCTGGCTGCTTCCTCTTTCTCCTTGTCGTCTTGGGTTCCTCTGCTATACCGCCTGCCTCTAAGGTTGTCCACCAGAATACTGTCGGCCAAGAAGAGTCATAATCCTTGGTTGGCTGTAGTTTCCCCAGTTTGCCTTGCGGCACGTGATTATTGACGGCATCCAAAAACAGTGCTATCAGATGCTGGGTCATGTAGAATGCTTTATGTTTGCATTCTAGAAATTCTCTAACCCTTTCTGACAGGTAGAGCGCCCAATTGTAAATCCGTCCTACACTCAACCCGAACATGAAATCCACCATCCAGGTTGCTATGTCTGAGGCTCGACTGGCACCTGTCAACTTGCACTTGATGAGGTCCATGATGCATTTCCACTCGGGACTTATTAGCATGTTTTTCCGCAGTCCCCTCGCTCCTGAACTCCACACCATTTCTTTCTCTTTTTCTGTGATATCAGGCCTGCAAATGCATTTAATAATCATTTCTTTTTGTTGGGCGGTCATTTTTGTGGTTGGTTTGGCAACTACCTTGCCAGACGCAAGTATGCCAAAGAGTCGCCTAAAGTCGGCTGCTGAGAAAGCCACCGTCACTGGAACTCCTTTGTATTCAATTGTGCTCTAGTGCCCATGCTGATTGTAATTGGCCACACTATCTTTTAGATAGGCCTTGAAGTCTCTGGAGTTGAAAAATGGGCATTGTATTACCTTGTCAACCTGTGCCATTGCTAGTGCTTGCTTCGTCGGGTGATCAGAAGGTGTCTCTTGCCACCAGGTTTTGCAGTCTATGCCTGTGAGGCTCTCCCATGTCAATGAATCTACTGTCACGTTGTCCGTCTTTCCCTTATTTGTCTTAGGTCTGAGTATTATTTTCTTTCCCTTGGCGCTGGTGCTGGCATCCATTGTCCTCTGCTTACTGAATTGAAAATGCCTGACAATGACTTTTCCAATAAATTTAATCCTTGAAACGTACCTTGGTACGACAGTTAACTTTTCCTATTGTTGGATGTGAACGTTGCTTCTTGGTACGGATTTTTCTTGATACTGTTGGCGTACGGGTTTTCTCTGTTGCAGCCGTACAAATTTTCCTTGTTGCAACCGTACGGGTTTTCCTTGATGGTGTACGGACTCTTCCTGCTGATGGCGTGCTATTTTTTGCTTAACATGTACGGACTTTTGATTGCAATCTACAAATTTCTTCCCACCCTGGCGTACGGCTTTTTGTTGGTTGCGTACGGACTTCACCTGCCAACGTACGAACTTCTCCCCACCTTGTCGTACGGCTTTCTGCTGGTAGCGTACGGGCTTCAATTGCCAACGTACAGACTTCTTCCCACCTTGGCGTACGGCTTTCTGCTGGTAGCGTACAGACTTCACCTGCCAACGTACGAACTTCAATTTGTAGTGTACAAACTTTCTCTTAGCTAGGCGTACAGACTTCTCCTTGCAGTGTACGGGTTTCAGTTTGCAACGTACGGATTTCCTTTTGCACTGTGCGAATCTACTTTCCCTTTGGCGTATGAACTTTTTATCTCTTCGGCATATGAATTTTTCTTTTGTGCGTACGGATCTCTGTGCCAATGAGTGGCGTACGGAGTTTTCTACTAATTACCATACGGCTTCCCTTCCATATTGGCGTACCAATTTCTGGCAAATTTGAACGGGCTTGTCACAAATCCGTACGGGCTTGTACTGGTAGGTTTTTTGATGGCTTCCTCTCTTTTGCCGTACGGCCAATGTCTTCAACGTTTGCTGTATGAGAAAATTTCTTGCAATGGTTGCGTTAAATAAGACTCCTTTTACTTTAGGTCGCGCATTTGTTTTTATTGTTATTATTATCTTTTTTAATACTTTAATATATTTATTTTTTTTCATTTCGCCTGATTCCTTTTTCTTATTTTTCTTTCTTTTTACTATGCTGCTTCTCTTGTTTCTCAATTTTTCTTTTTCATTTCCTCTCTCCTCTCTCTTCAATTTGTTTTTCTCTCCTTTTAATATTTCTAATATTTTTTTATCAATCTCTTCTTTTCTCTCGTGTCTTTTTTTCTTTTCATCTCTCTCTTCTTCTTCTCTCTCCTGTTTGTTTCTTTTTCTCTTCTTTGCTCGTACTCCATCATTTTCTCTAACTTTTAATTTGGATGCATAATACCATTTACACGTATGCGGGGGTCTTTTATAACATTCTTCTTCGCAACAAGTCCCTATGAATTGAACATCAAACCATTTATCAAGCAAGGGAGTAGGACCAGTACCTTTATATCGGCCATCGACATACCTTCCTCCGTACTGTTGGTACCATGTAACTTCTTCTCCTTCTACTGTGGGAGGTCCGGCTGGGTTTGGTATTATTTTCCAGAGTCCGTCTTTTGTTGCGATCTTCCTTACCCTCGGCACCTTCCTTTTGTCTCTTCTCATTAGCTGTAGTATTTCCTCCGTGTACCCGTCCACATGCGATACGAACTTGTCCTCTGTCATAATCACTGTTTTGAGGCAAGGGCCATTTTTTCAAAGTATTCTTCCTATTGGTCATCGTCCCAATCTTCCCTTTCTTCGTCATTCTCTTCAGGTTCGGGTTCTCTTGTCAACTGTTCTTCCTTCTCCTTTTGTGCCTCTTTATCTATTTCTTTGGCGAGATATCCTTTTCGTATGCCTTTGTATGGTGTGACGTAGCTCCAGTGCCCGCCCATTCGTTTCCATAGCGCAGGTGTCCCGAACACTGCATTGGTTAGGTGTTTATTTATTCGTGGCACTGCAATTCCTTCCACTCTTTTTTCTACCAATCTCTCTTCCATTATTTGGCTTCTGCCTACCCAGATTTCTTCTCCTGCGTATCCAGGGCCTCTCCCAAACCCCAGTCTTGTTCTCTAGGTGCATCTGTCTGCACAAGCCAATCTTCCTTAGTGGCGTATCCTAGCATGTTGATTGCTATGACGTGTTCCTTCTCTTTTCTCTCCTGATATATCTTCAGCTTAGATCCGTTGATTGCACTTGGTAGGGGTGATCCATCCAAATTCTCGATTTTTATAGATCCATTGTCGCATATCTCCTTGATTTTGAATGGTCCTAACCACCTTACTCTGAACTTTCCAAGTTTGATCTCGTTACGGCCGTTATATTTTAAAACTAATTGTCCTGGTCTGAAGTTCATCCGTCGGAGGTGTTTGTCGTGCCAATGTTTCCTTCTCCGTTGCATATTTTCTGTGACCCATTGTGCCATCACTCTCCGCTCATCTAGTTTGTTGAGTTCGTACAACCGTTCTTTCAAACTCTCTGTATCTCCTAACCGATTCTCGATGGCTATTTGCAGGCTGGGTACCATGTATTCCATTGGTACTACTGCTTCTTGGCCGTACATCAGCTGGAAGGGTGTGTGTCCTGTTGTTACTTTGTATGTCGTACGGTATGCCCACAGAACGACCGGTAACCTCTCCTCCCAATCGAATTCCTCTATACCACAAGACTTGTGAATAATTGCCACTAGTAGCTTATTCGTTGATTCTGCTTGGCTGTTGGCTCGTGGGTAATACGGGCTAGATAGGTTGTGGAATATCCGAAACTCTGTTGTCATCAGTCGGATGACGTGATTCACAAAATGTCCTCCTCGATCACTTGTAATTTGGATAGGGATCCCATACCATGTCACTATCTGTTCGTAGATGAATCTGGCTATGCTCTGGGTTGTGTTATCTGGCAATGCTCGTGCTTCAGCCCACTTCGTGAGATATTCTGTCGCCATCACAATGTATCGACATCGGTGTAGGTGACTCACTTTCAGTGGTCCAATAAAGTCCAGTCCCCATTGCTCGAACAATTCCTGAGGCTGGGATGGATAGAGTGGCATAAAGTCTCGCTTCAGAGGTTTTCCTACTCTCTGGCAGGTATCACATCCTATCACCCACTTCCATGCGTTTGTGTGCATCGTTGGCCACCATAGCCCTGCCAACAGGATTTTTCTCGTCGTGGCATCTGGTCCCATATGCCCGCCAGCCAAACCCTCATGTGCTTCTTTCAGTACCCCTGGTATTTCCTCTTCTATAACACATCTTCGAAGGATCTGGTCCAACTCCATCTTGTATAGCAAGCCATTAATGAGCTGAAAAGTTTTGCTTTTTAGTACGAGCTTTCTCCTTTCCGTTGGTGCCATTTCCTTGGGGAACGAGGAGGTGGACAAGTACTCTCCTATCTTTTCGTACCATGACGGAAGTATTGCAATCTGAAACAGGTGTGCATCGGGGAAATCTTCGTTCACGCCTCCTTCCGCAGGTTCACCTAACCGTATTCTTGACAACTGATCGGCAATCACGTGACTCTTCCCTGGCCGTACTATGATAGAGAACGTGAACTCCTGTAGTAATAGCAACCACCTACTCACTCTACCTTGGATTATAGGCTTGTTCATGAGATACATCAGAGCTTGATGGTCCACGTAGAAGGTGAATGGCGTTGCTTGCAAGTAGTGCCTAAATTTTTGTATGGAGTACACCATCCCCAGTGCTTCTTGCTCGGTCGTACTGTAGTTCTTCTCTGCCCTCGAGAGTAGCCGACTAGCAAAGAATATTGGTTGGTCCAGCCCATGTGCTCCGACTTGTGCGAGTGTTGCTCCTATGGAAAAGTTTGAGGCATGCACATGTACGTGGAATTCTTTGTCCCAGTCCGGGTACACCAAGATGGGTGAACTGATTAGCCGATCCTTTAGTTCCTTGAATGCTTTTTCTTGTTCTTTCGTCCATAGGAAAGGTTGTTCCTTCCTTGTCAATAAGTCAAGTGGGTATGATACTTGTGCAAAATTCTTAATGAACCTCCGGTAGTACCCGACATGGCCGAGGAAGGATTTCACTCCCGTGACATTTTCCGGAGCCTCCATATGTACGATGACCCTTATTTTGTCAGGATCGGTCTTTAGCCCGACTTTGCATACAATATGGCCTAATAACTTCCCTTGCGGTACCATGAACCTGCATTTCTTTGGGTTCAATGCTAGACGTGCTGCTCGACATCTTTCCATGCATTCTCCAAGGGCTTTGAGATGTTTTTCCTTGTCACTAAAAATAGACCAGTCGTCTAGGAATGCTCTGAAGTTGCCCACCGACATCTTGTCAAATATGTGTAAAATTATCCTTTGGA
This sequence comes from Sequoiadendron giganteum, assembly GCA_007115665.2. NCBI lineage: Eukaryota > Viridiplantae > Streptophyta > Pinopsida > Cupressales > Cupressaceae > Sequoiadendron > Sequoiadendron giganteum. Next base: position 508,750,837 of record CM021102.1, read on the forward strand.
ATGTGGCCGGTGCGTTACACAACCCAAATGGCATCCGGTGGTACGCGTATACTCCGTCTTCGACCACAAAAGTTGTCTTCAACTTGTCTTCTTCGACAATACAAATTTGGTTATATCCGGAAAACCCGTCTAGGAACGAATACATTTCATGTCCGGCGACCTCCTCCAAGATGGTGTCGGTGAAGGGAATTGGGAATGAGTCCTTCACTGGTATTGCGTTCAAACATCAGAAGTCGACACATATCCGGATTTGCTTCGATTCTTTCTTTAAGGAAATGACAATTGGTGACACCCACTCGCTCGCATTTACTTTGAAAATGATTCCCGCCTCTAACATCTTCTCTATCTCCTCTTGTACTTTTGCGGCATAGTTCTTGTTCATCCTATACAGTCTCTTCTGTACGGGTTGGGCTCCAGGTACAAGTGGAATCCTATGCACGCACAGCTCCGGTGGTACTCCTTTCAAATCCTTGTATGTCCAAGTGAAGGTGTCCTTGTACTCTATGAATATTTTGAATGCTGTCGCCTTCAGTACTGGGTCCCAGTCATCACCGACGAGGATCTCCCTAGGCTTCTCTTGTTCTCCCAGATTCACCCTTTTGATTGTCGGTTCCTCGTACTTGATGGGTTTATCTTGTTCCAGCTTATGGGCTGGCGTCTCGTCTAACTCTGCCATGCCTTCCTTATATTCCCCATACTTTGGCGGGAATGCCTCACTGGCGGGGCCCTTATCTTTTCCTTCTTCTCCTTCCTTGCTCTGCAGCATGTTGCAATCTGGGTGGAAGACTTCATAATCCTCCATCTGCCAGTGAAATAACCCGTTCAGTGAACTGGTTTCATCTTCTGAACAACTTCCAATTTCTAGAACGCCTTCCTTGTTCGGCTCCATGGTTCCCCTTTCTTCATCGCCATCTGATCCCTTGTCAGATTCTGAAGACGCTAGGTCCTCATTGACCCCCTGATTTTTCAAGTCGATGATATACTTCCTCCCATGGCTCTCGATGGAGAGAGTATTCTTCTTCCAGTTATGGTTTGCCTTGGCGGCAATTAGCCATCCGCGTCCAAGTAATGCATCGTACGCTTTTCTCTCTAGTGGGATGACGACAAAATTCAACAGAAATTGTTGCGTACCTATCACCACTTTTTGTGCCATCAGCGTACCGATTGGTTTGATATTATGTTGATCGGCACCCACCAGTTGAAATGTCGGTGGCCAGAGTGTGGGTTTCCCGAGGCTCTTCCATGTGTCATCGGGTAGTACGTTAACTCCCGATCCTCCGTCAACGATGGTATTAGAGAGTTTCATCCCTAGGATTTCCATCTGTACGACGACCGGTTTCCTCCCGCCGCTTATTGAGAGTAGCGTTGGATCCGTGGTTACTCCTGTCGGTTCTCTGGTGTCTTCAATCGGACCCATTTGTGTGTTGTCTGTCATGATATTTGTGAGTGCTACTCTTAGTTGCGGCATGGTTTGTAGAAGGTCTGTTACCTTGACTGGTATAGTTGTGTGAAGTACTTGCCGTACGATGTTCTTTTCCAACTCTGATTGCAACGACGTACTTGCCGCTTTGGTAGTTCTCCGTTCATTTGCCATTGCTTCTTCTACTTCTACCCTGGCTTCTCGGAGTCGTTCTTTCTCCGTACGGGGGTCCGGGTAGTTAGCTTTTTTTGTCTGCGCCCTTGTAAGTGCCAAAACTTCTTCATTGGCTACCTCCTGAATGTTGACACCTTTCTGTTTGGGACAGTCGGTGTCTTCGTGATCGCCCGGATTGCACCACTTGCACAGCTTCCCTCCGGCGCCTTGGCTACTCTGGCATTCCTTGGCAAAGTGGCCCCATTCGCTACATCTTCGGCATTGGATCATGGGCCGACCTTTGCTGTCATATTGGATTTTGCTTCTTGGTGTGGTGTTTCTCCGGTTGTTCTGATAGCCGCCGGGGGATGCGTTGTTATTCTGATACTTCGGTGGAGTGGTCGGAGGAGTGGATTGTTCCCCTTGTGTGAAGAACACTTGCGCACTCCGTGTTTTCAAATTGTACGGGCATTCTTTGACCGATTGTCCCATAACTTGGCAGATGTCACAGAACATCTTCTTTGGGCAGTTTGCTTTTGTATGGCCTTCCATTTTACATTCCGTACACCATAGTTCGGTTGGGTCTTTTGACCCTTCCTTGTCTGCTTTCAGTTCCTTCATCATCCTTAGCATGTCGCAACGAAGTGCTTGTATAGTTTTTGATTCATCCTCGCTTTCCCCCGTGCTTTCTTCATCATCATGTTTCTTCCCTCTAGAGGATGTCTTGTTCTCACTTTCAATATCCATCGCATGGTTGTATGCTTCTGTGTACGAGGATGGAGGTACTACCTTCATGTTCTTACGTAGCGGGGGAAGCAGCCCTTCGATAAACCATCTCTTCTTTAAACCATCTGCTGGCTGTGATTCTAGTTTCCCCAGCAGGTCTTTCAATTTCCGATTGTAAGTTCGTACGCTTTCGTTTTTTCCTTGTTTGGTGTTGTAGATCTCGGCCAAAATTTCACTGTCGTCCCTCAACAGTTTAAATTCGTCTTGAAATGCCTGTTTCAACATCCTCCATGAAGCTTTCTGTGTTCGGTCCAACTTCGAGTACCAGTCAATGGCACTGTCTCGGAGTGTCGTCGGGAATGCTTTCAACCAGTTATCCTGGTCGTCTTCTCCACTCGCTGTCCAAATTGTCTCGCACGTTTTACAGTGTTGTACTGGATCCTTTGACCCATTCCCCGTAAACTTCGGCAACTTTTGCCATTCTGGAGTCACCATCCTACCCCGCTGTCCTACCCGTGTATTGCACCTGATTGGACTAGTTTCGGTACGTTCCGGTGTGTCACTTGCACTCTCGGCCACGTCCGAGTCACCCTTTTGTCCCCTGTCAGCGTCCTCTACACCTTGGGTTTCCTGGGTCCCACTCCGGTGCTCCTTTTGCCAAGGGGTCTTGGGCTCAAATCTCCCTGTCCTTAAACCTTCGTCGTCGTTCGATATGGACAACTCCCAAAAGCGTTGGATACTGTTTTCAAGTTCACCGCTCAAGTCTTCCTCATTTTCTTGGTTTTTATGTTTTTCTACGTACGGGGTGCCAAATGGTTCCTCCTGCTTCTCTTCCTCAGGGTGCTGATGTGATTTACTAAATCTCCGCCGCCGGTTTTCTTGCTCTTGTATTCTTAATGATCGCTGAATTCTTTCGTCCTCCTCTTCGTGCCCGACTGGTACTCAGTTCTTGTCTTTGTTCGGCCGTACGGGCATTTACAAGTCTTTCATGCGATCATTGCTGGTTGCCAGGCGTACGTCTCCGACTAGTGTCCCTTTCTTCCTCCTCCCGTTTGGTTCGTTCCTCGTACCGTTGCAAGATTTGCTGCCTTCGGCGTTCTTGTTCCTCCTCCGCCTGAAGTTCTTGTAGGATGATGGAATGACGGGCCAACAATCTTGGCATGCAGTGGAGGAGGTGATCAACCTCGTCGTTTACTTCGAGGCGATCCCAAATAACTGCCTCAGGGACTTCTCGTCGGAGGGCTTGCCTTCGTACGTGGTCTCGTAGGGATATGTTCCAGAGATTTGTCAGATCCCGTGTCAAATCGTCCTCTCTTTCTTCATTCATTACTATGGGTTCGTCCGTTGGTTGGCCCATTACGCTGCCATTACACCGAGTGCTTCCCTGGTCCGCTTAGGTAACGACGCCAAATGTTTACCTCGCGGAGTGTTTCTATCAGCGTACTACTTACACAGGAAGTAAACTGAACTAGATGCAATACACAAAGAGAATAACATAATACGATTGAATCATGAACACTTCTATTCATTCATTGCAAGTATTAACATATACAATCTGACTGTCATAGTATTAGTGAATCCATATATCATCACTCCCCTCCGACTACATGGTCCCAGTACATATAGCGTTCGGCAGTGGTTGAGCAACCAACCGTCGTGCCGCTTCATAACCATAACTAATCAGGACTTCGTTACATGCCATTAACCATACTTACTTATTCCCGCTATAACTAATGTTTTATTACCAAAGCCACCGGCCGACTACGCTAAGACCGACTACGCTAAGACCGACTACATATGTCGGCTTACAGTGCATATTAATATGCTTTATTTTTTCCTTTCTTTCCATGGGTTGGGGTAAGTGTGGAGGCACTGCCATTAAGAAGCAAGATACTAGGTTGCATCTGTCAATCGCCCTTCTATTTAGTGTTGAAGCTGCCTTGCCTTAAACTTGTGTGGATTGTTGCATTTTCAATCCTTGCTTGCTTGGGAGATATTTGACATAGAGCAATCCAAAGTGTTGATGGGCCCTCGTTGTGCCATTTGATGTTTATTGTAGTGAGTTACTTCAGAGAGTTGTCTTCTTGTCTTGTCAGTAGTAACTAGATGCTGCATAGACCTAGTTGCTCTTTGAAGGCTCAGAAAGTTTTTCCTCAGTAGTTGAAGTCATTTTGCTTGTTTGTTTAGGTACTCTTGGAGGATAAATTGGTTTTTATTTTGGTACTGGATGTAGCAAATAAGCAGATTCATACATTTTCGCTGAATTTCTTTTTCTTCTCGTTTGTTTTCCATGGCATATATCAATCTCTAAAGACAGTCATTAATATTTATCAGGGCAATTCGTATAAAAAAAGAAATCATATTTATGTCCATAGATGACCAAAAGTATGTCAATGGGACTCAAGTGTACATCAGACTACAATGGGACTCAAGTGTACATCAGACTACAATAGAGAGTTGTAGAAAGAGAGTCCTAGAGAGATCCACAAAAGGGAAGAATCAAAATAAAAAATACAATACCATTGGGAACCACTAACTCATGGTCAATAATCAATGGGACTCAAGTGTACATCAGACTGCAATAGAGAGTTCTAGGAAGAGAGTCCTAGAGAGATCCACAAAGGGGAAGAATCAAAATAAAAAATACAATACCATTGGGAACCACTAACTCATGGTCAATAAACCAATACAAATGGCCAAGTAGGGGGAACAAAAACCCCAAAGAGCACAAGCTGAGGAGAATTGGAGAGATAGAAAAGTTTCATCAAGGAGCATAGATTGAGCCTAAAATGGAAGAGTCGCTGATTTCATCATTAATCACTGTGAATGGAGCAATACAAGATCAGATAGAGATCCCCATGCTAAATACGGGAGGACAAATCGGAGCGCTTGTGGGCTTTATGAGGCTGGTTTTCTGAGAAGTATCCTTGACCAATCAAAGGGGGAGTTGGGCAGAGGTCTTTATGTAGAAGGTTCAATGAAAAATTAGCCACTGTGTTGGAGTGGGAATAACTGGGACTAGCCTTTTGATAGGGAGATTAGTGGACCGTGTTAGTGTTTTAATTGTCTATTTTAGGACAAGACAAAACAGAATAGTGTGTAAGGTAAAACCTTTCTTCGAATTAGAAGGGGAAGCTCTTTCATAACAAGATACTAAACTGAATCTAGGAACTTACAAGGAAGAAATTTAGCTTTTTACAATATTCACAAGATAATTTTAGGGTTCTTGGCATGCAAGGCAGACAAATTGAGGAAAATACTCATTTTTCTGTTATTGGGTATGGCGTGAGTCTAATTGACACTTCTACACATGGACAAGGGACTTTATATCTTTTTGACTGACGTGATTGCCTTAATTGTTGACAACTAACACACACTTACTCTTTTTGGCAAAAAATGGAGACTAAATATGACGAGTACAAGATAAGCATTGAATTGTATTGAAATAATAGACAAGACTGGATAAATTGAACAATGGAAATTGTGTACAAAGCTACAAGTATAGTATAGAGCTGTGTCAATTACTAATTTAATATCAAATCAACACATAAGTCAAAACAAAAAGTGTTTATAACAATTTTAGCAACAAATGGACATAAAATTACTATTTTCTCAAATCTAAGTGCTATTGGCACTTATTTATAAACTTTTTACAAAATTTTACATGATAAATGAATTAAAATACATATTTTTCCTAAGCTAAAAATACTTCGCTTGCAATCCAAGCAAGCCTTAAATACAAATTGTTTGGAATAAATAATTTAAAACAAGAAATCCTTAAATATGATGTCTTTTAATAGATCTTCCTAGAAGATAATCTTTAAAGTACTTTGCTTTAAATATATTCCAAGACAATTTGAGAAAATGTTTGAGTTTCTCTTAGTGAGTTTGGTGCAATGGCCTTGTTCTTATCATGATAAATCTTTTGAAGACATTTGAAACCCTAATGAAGATCACCAAACAATCTTGATGGTTTGTATCTGATCCTTTCCTTGGAATATCCTTACAAATCCTAACCGCCTTTGAAGATGTGCAACACTTTGTGAACTGAATTCTTAGACCTTATCAAATCCTCCAATAATAGCAAAGGCTAAAATTGGTCATTCTCCAACAATACCAACAGCTAAACATAACTAGTTTGAGCTCCTATTAGCAATTCTGATGCAACTCCCTCTTTCGGATCATGACGGATCTTCTGATGACACCTAAATCATAGTGACTAACACCAAACAATCTTGATGATTTGAATCTGATCCTTTCTTGGAAATGTGAAGTGGAATCTGTAGACCTTATCAAACCTGACCTTGGAAATCTAGTATTACAAGATATGATCTTTACATGCTCTACTTTGAGGAAAATTAGATAATCAATCTTGAAGTACCTTGAGTTTGTTAGGAAATAATACATTCAACCCACATTCTTAATCCATTTTCTACATAACCCCATGAGAGATAGACATGCATACAAGTAACCATAATGCATAGATCAAATAGACAAGCCATAAGATAACACAAGATATACCCTCGGAAAACCCTCAAGAGGGAAAATCCCAGCCTCCAATAGCATCCATACTCCATCTTATTATTCAACAATAAAGCAATACAAGAGTTACAATGAATGCCTCTGAAGCATCAAGCCTCGCAATGCATCCTCATGTGTGCAAGGATGAATCCACACATCCCATGCCATGCTTCACATATACACTCCTCAGAAAGACTCAATAATGACATCCCATTCACCTAGCCAACTTTAACCACTAAACATGTGCTTGCTTTTCGAGATTCAAGCTTACACAAATACAACCAAGTGGTAAGATAAAACCATGTACCACAAAACCATGTGAATACAAAACCACTAATCCCTTATTTAATATTGGGTACTAAGTTTTCACTTTTTAAATATTTTTCCAATATTAAATTATTATCACTTGTCTCCCACACATTAAATAATAATACAATGTTACAATACAACATAAAGTGCTCCCCAAATAATTACCTAGTGTTATTAACCACACCACCTAGGTGCATCACAACTAAATAATTATTTAATTACAACATTATAATATATCAAATTATGCAATGGTGTACAACAGCATATCCCAACAAAATTAAGAGTGATGGAAATAATAAAGCTTTTAGTATCTTGTCAAACTGCTGTATATGTGATGACTGAAAACATATGGTAACTGCTGAAAATGCATAGAAAATGATGTGCTGTCACTGAATACTGCTGAAACACTTGCAAACCTGCTGTAAACTCTCTGAAAACCCTACTGAAGGTAAACAAAAAGAGTATTCAATGGAGCTTGGAAAGAATGGAGGTTAATGAGCAAAACCCAAAAATTTATGGGAAAAACTTTTCTGTTTTAATCCTCATTAAAACTCTTCTAGAGTAAATTTAGCCTTGAAACCCTTGTGGATTTCTTTTGCATGAAATTTGTCCAATCTATGGAGAGAAGTGGTCTAATGTATAGGCTGTCACTTTTTACTGTAGTTGCCAGGAGATTGGTACTGGTATTGGTACCGATACGCCTATTTTTGAAAAATAGGAGATGGGGGTATGCCATTTTTTAATATAATTTAATAATTTATAAATTTGCTACATTAAAATTGAAAATATCATGACATTGAACTTTCAAAACAAGAACACTAGTAAAGTTTAACATTAAATTTAAATTTTAAACACACAAATGTCAAAGAGTTCATACCACATATTTGATACTACATATTTGATATTACATATTGAAATTCAGAAATATTGATTTGTTTTTTTTCTTTTCATATGGAAACATATAGAAACGTAAGTTTTTTTTGGTTTTTGTAAGATGAAAATTAAGGAAATTGTCATGTTCCCGAAATTACAACACTACAAATTTTTAATATTGAAATACAAATAACAAAGTCGAGTAAAACATAAAAATAAGTAATTACCATTTAAATACTAGAATCCTAAATATTATGAATAATATTATAATGATAAGACAATTATCAAATAGAATAAATTAATATTTACAATCAATAATACCTGATCACGCCTATGTTTTATAAATAAATAAATATCATGTTTTATAGATAAATAAATATTCACAAATAATTACAAATGAATAAATAAATAAATAAATACAAATATTAAAAATATACATAAATATAAATATTAACCATTCCAATATTTATAATAATTATAATATAGATAAATATATATAAAAACTAATGTAATGAACATAAACTATATTAAATATATAATAAAATGCAAATGGTAATTAAGGGCAGCAAATACTTTATGAGAAGGCTGCGATTACTTTATGGAAAAGATAGCGATTAGCATGACCAAGGGTCATGTCTTTCCAAAGGGGTATTCCTTTCCAAAAATATGCTTCTTTTCATAAAGGTATAAAAGATGAGTGTAGAATAAGGAATCGGGGGGAGGAAGAAATAAAAGGAATAATATCATTTCAGCAGAACAGATTTACTAACAGATCTACTAAAAGAAGGCATGGAAAAGGGAAGTGAAGAATCTAGGAAAGAAAATAGAATGGGAAAAATAAATAGATCTGAAATATATTTGAGTAAAAGAAAAGAGATATACAAGCAGAAACATGAATAGAAGATGAGGAAAGAAAATAAAGTAAATATTTCTGAGTATAGCAGCAAATATTTTAAGATATTATTAATCATAGAAATAAGTATATATATATATATATATATATATATGAATAAGTGAATTGATTATATATATATATATATGGAAAATACGTATATGTAAAAGTAATTAGATTAACTAATCATAGATATAGATATATATGTATGGGGACATATAGATTATATGAATATACAATAATGATACTTTCCACAATTATTAAGCCTTATAAGTAATGACGATTCTTTAATATAAACATAAATAGATTATGTATATTTATGAATTATCCTCATCCAATGATCAATCAGTATAAGGTTGAAGGAGGCGAGTAAGGAATCAGAAAACATGGCGAGATACAACAACTTAGGTGATGTATTCACTTAGCAATAATATTTAGCATATTTTGAATATAAGAAACTGATATTGCTAATTTGATCATTGGTGTTGCTAGACTCATTGACTCTATTGTATTTGGCCTCATTGCAAAGACTATTGGGGGAATACACATATGATAATAATTTAAGGAATTCACTCATATGACTTCTCTTCTGCATTATTAATTCACCTCTCTACCCAAGAACAAAATTATAGAAACAAACTGAGAAATACGTCATCCCAAGAGGATGACGTCTGATAGAACATAGAACAGAATCGTGTCTTTAGGCATTTTGCATACATTGATCTTTTTGAGCTAGGCCATTTATATAATTCAAGTTGCGTTAGAAAATAAATCATTGCTTGCTCTTTGATATCGGTTTCCTCTTATTGTTAGAAACTCATCTTAATATTTGTGTAATATAATAGGGACAATAGTATAAGAAAATATACAATAGAACTACAAAAGGAGAAATGATTATAATTTCTTTATGTTTATGAAATGCATTTCAAATTTAAGTCATAAGTGTAACAAAGGAATATACCTATGTATGCATATTGCTGAATTTCTTTAAAAGCATCTCATTGAATATACAAAACTATCTTTTACTAAGCATAAAAAATAGAATGATAATAAATATGTTTTTTATGTTTGTATAAAGATTGTCTTCTCCGTGATTGTTGCCCTATTAGGCAGTGAAGTATAGTCCAAGTGGTTAGCCTAAAAATTCCCCTCTCATGTTCCTAGGCCCGAGAAACGAGTTAGACATAGAGAGGTGGGGGTCCCACCGTAGGAAACTACACTATTATAGGGGTGGTAGGTCGTAGGCCCTTGGTCCGTAGGACTTCACCTTGTCCTAATAGGGCAAGTGTCTTCCGAGGTACTGCCATGTATGGAGAATGTAGGTACTAAGCCGTTGGGAAAGGAGGATTGTGAGAGGCAACCTCCCGTGCCCAACACAAAGGCTTTAGGGCGGATCCATACAAGGCACTCTTCTTGCTTGTTAAAATTGCATTTATGATTATGCTTATATTTTGGATATCTAGATATTAATGCTAATGGATATATGTGTATGTGGAAATGTTGTTAATATGGTGAATGCAGATTTCAAACCAAGATTACTTCATTAAAAAGAACACTCATTTGGAAGGATGAAACCCTAAACCTAATCAACAAATGAATTCTAGGGCAAACTGGGTAAGGGACATTACATAAATGTTGGCGAGATGTCTTCTATGAGTTTCCGGTGCCCAACACGCGTCCCAGGGGGTCGGAGACGTGTCTCCGTGCAACTATGCTTTTTACTTTTTGTTTTAGTTTTGACTCGACTTTGCTCATTTAGTGAAGATGAGGGCTCTTTTTTCACTTGAAGTGTTTCTTTTTTCTAATTTTAAATTGACATTGGACAACTTATGGCTATGAACATTTTTCACTATATGTCCCTTTTTTGTGTTTTTGAATTGAAATGGGGACATCCCTTTGCAATGGTGCATGCTTTTTATCTTAATGTCCCTTTTTGTGTTATGTTTTTAAGCTCACTTTGTTCAACTTATGCTTAGGAGCATGCCTTTTTATTTTTTGTCCCTTTTTTGTGTTGAGTTGAAATGGGGATGCCTGTTTATAATGGCACACGCTTTTTGACTTAATGTTGCTTTTTTGTGTTTTTAAGTTGAAATTGGGACATCACTTTATAATTGTGCATGCCTCTTGACTTAATGTTCCCTTTTTACATAAAGTTCACTTAAAATTGGACATTCAATGAAGAGGAATGCTCCAATACATTAGGATATGTCTTTTTAATGACATGAAACTCCAATGAGTGTTTTTTGTTTTGAAATAAGCAGTCCAATACATTAGGATCTCCCTTGTTCTAGTTTTTTAGCAACTTTGGGTCACCCAATGCATTGGTGCACTCTAATACACTAGGATGTCCCTTTTCCATGCCTTAGTCAGTTTTTTATTCTTTTGCTCTTCCAAGCTCTCTTATTTTGGCGAGCATTTATTGTTATTTGTGTGGAAACATTAACTAGAACAACAAACTGTCATTGATGAACATGCAAGACAAGGATTGAATAATTACTCACAAAATGAGAAATGGCAAGGATTCAATTTGAAAAGTGACTGTATACAATTTTTTTGTATGGTACAATCTAAGTTATTGAATTGGCTAAAAACCTAGACATATTTGTGTATGATTTGTTTTGGAATTGGAAATGGGTTTGATTTGCTTTTTGATTCGGCCAAGGCACTGACCTTTTCACTAGATTCATTTAGAATCATGCTTGTGTGTACTGGGGTTATTCCAATTGCATGACGGTGATTTTAGGGCGATTCTAAGTAGAAAATCTTTGGTGATCCTCAAGGTATTCTCAACATCTAAATTTCTCTCATAGGTAAATTTTTGTTGCATTGCTTGTCTCTCATCACGAGTAAAAAGGAAGAGCCTTATGCAGTTCTAAATGAAGCACAGGAGAATAGTGTTCATTCTCCTACAAAAGCTCAGTAATGCAGCCATATGCATTGTTGCTTGTATGCGTTTTTTGGTGCTAGTGTTGTTGCGAATGCTTAGCGTTTTATTTGTGTTTTGTACAGCTCAGCTGGTATTTGCCTTGACTACACCTTTGTGCAATGAGTGCAACTGGAACAGGTTCAAAGGTTAGATCTGTGGACAAATTTTAGTTAGGTTGTTTTGAAAAGGCTTTTGGGTGTTTTAGATTACTTTTACATTGGAGGGAATCATAATAGGAAAAGGCAAGGGAATCAAGTTAGGGCTACGTTGATGTTAAAAGCAAGTAACATGTGAAAGGTTGTTTGGATAGAAAAAGGTAGATAGCTACCTTTAAGATGTATTATAGATGATGTTTAATTACAGTGGTTTGAGTATTTATAGCATTTGATTCTTCTTTTAATCCCAAATGCATTCCTGTCTTTTAGGTGTTTTTTAATATTAGAACAAGTTTAGAGTTATTGGTCCTAGATTTTCATGGTGATGGTTCTGAGACAAGCCCAAACACATCACTATGTGTCAGCTGTAAAATCCCATCTGCCATTGTGACAATGGTGAGAAACTTTACTTGATTTTGTTCACCATACACAATTTTAACAGAAACAAAATCTATGGAGCAATAAAAAAATCCTTTTGCCATACCTTTAGTGTACAAAGCTGGAAGGCCTTTTTCTCCAATATGCCCTACACTTTTCTGCCAAAACACTATCATCTTTATAGGCAACATATGAGTTTGAACAGTAGGAATGATAGAGCTATTAAATTTATTGCTCATGCTTCTTTCCTCAAGTCTGAGTAGTCTTCTAGTGCAAGTTCTTTTTTCCAACACTATTGCTCCTCAACCATCTTACAACTATCTTTGTTAAATATTACTTGTGTTAGATTTAGGATCAGAAATGAAAGCAATCAGAAAATGCAACACATAAGACAATGAACACAACAAGATACCTTGGGAAAACCCTCCTACTCGAGGGAGAAAAGCCCAGCAAATATATCTCTTATATATTGAAGGAATAAGAGCAGAAATCTGCTTACAACTCAGGCTCAACACAATGCCGAATTTGATACAATGAATAATAGCACCTCTCCTAGAAGCAAAGATACAAATGAATATGTTTCTCCTTGAAATCGGTCTGCTGCTAGAAAATGATGATTTGCTGCTACAAGATGATGATCTGCTGCTCAAGTATGAACTTCTTCTAGGAATGCGAATTATGATGAATGAACTTGATGATCAAATGAATGATCATCACCTTGTATTTATACAAAACTAGGTGACTCTTCATTTGGGTTGGCCTCTTTTAAGAAACAAGGTGACTCTTCATAAAATTATTATATATAGCAAGTCCGACTTGCCTTGGTATTATTTATCCATCATTTTTAAATTTGAGAGAAAGATATCTCCCACTGCTATAACATCAACACTCCCTCTTAGCTAGGGAGGTATCTTTCCAGATATCCACGTCATGGAGTCTCTCAACATGACACCCACAATGGCTACACCCATTTGTGGAAAACTCAAAGGTTCATCACGGAGTCTCTCAACGTGATGTCATCATGGAGTCTCTCAACATGACGTCCACCATGGCTACTCCCATGTGTGGAAAGAAACACAAGTACAAGGGTTCATCACGGAGTCTCTCAACATGATGTCGTCATGGAGTCTCTCAACATGACGTCTCATCTTAGTCATAGAGATGAACAAAGGCTCACACCTCATATTTCTCTGTCTCATAGAAATATACACTACAAGGGCTTTCACCTCATATTTCTCCGTATTAGAGAAATATACACTACAAGGGCTTTCACCTCATATTTCTCCGTCTTAGAGGAATATATATTACAACAAATCTTCATGATGATGTGACTCCCTCTGGAGCTCCAAGTACTTGCATCAACCTCCTGACCTCCTCGTCCAAGATTGTTTGCAATGCTTGCCTTAGAGGAGCGGTTTCCAATGCATACTTCCGACACTATTGATTTGCTCGAGTCCAGGATTGTCCTCCTCGACCTCATCTCAGATCACCCTATTCTAAATAGGTTTGCAGAGCTACCAAAGTCAAATCCAGATTAACTGTCTTGTGTAATTCTATTCTCAGCTGCTGAAGAGGTCTTCCAAGGATTTTGCACTCTGCCTTGCAACACTGCAACCTTCACTTCTTCTTAGTGATTCATAGAACTCCCTCTTGACCCCTCCCTCAGAGATTTCAAATAAATCCTCTGGAAGTGAACTCCCCTCCATTGACCTATCTCAGAACCTTAATCCTTTTCCTAGACAAGCTCTCAACTCGTGCCTTGAATTCTCTAAATTTGACTCCCTCTGAATGTCATTTCCTCCTCTTCGAAGAAATTGATCGACTTTAGAATAAGAAACCTTCTGAATCAATTTTAGAGCTAGGCTCCTTCTGAGATGTCACTATGTCAATTTCTGTAGTAGAAACATGTTGTGTAGACCGTAATTTGCAATCTCAAGCAAAGTGACCGTACTTGTCACACCTGAAACATTGAATGTGAGAGAGATCCTTCTTCTTCTTCGGTTCTGGGGCAGTATCTAATTCTCTGTCTCTATTCCTCTTTCTTCCTTTGCCTCTTTGTCTCGAAGTATGTGTAGCAAGAACTTGATTTTCTACATCATGATAGTTTCGTCCAATTCCTCTTGTTGCCAACTTGAACTCTTCTTAAATACAATCAGCTCGAAGATGATCAAACTTGGGCAACTTGGATTTCCCACTGATGCTCTAAATAAAGGGTTCCCAAGATTGAGGAAGACAATTTAGTGCCAACATAACAAGATCTCTGTCTGCAATTATATCCTCAATAGTGCTCAACCGATCTCTCAAATTAGCAATCTTCATAAAGAATGAGATGACTGAATCATCTTTAGCCATTTTTACATGTTGAAGTTGTGTTCTCAAAGCAAGGGCTCTGCTGGTGTTGTTGATCTCATACAATCTTTTTAGAGTATCAAACATTTCTTTAGCTGTCTTCAACTTGGAGATGATCGGTACTAGGTGATTCATCACTGAGTCTATCATGATCTTTCTAGCCTTCGTGCCATTTTTCTTCCACTGGATTTTCTTAGTATCATCGGAAGGCTCGGGCATATCACTTTCCACAAAATCAAGAAGATCATTCTCCTCTAATGCAATGAGTATCCTGGGTTACCAAGAGTTGAAGTTTGAAGCTCCTTCAAGCCTATCTTCTACCTTGACACTGCTCACCATCTTCTTTTTCCGCACAAATTCACCTTCAAAGATCTGCCCTTAGGTCAGAAATAATTTGAACCTTAGATCTGTGATACTTCAAGATCTGCCCTAGATGAAAAGTTGACTTGACTGCTTAAACAAATCTAATCAGATCTTTTCTTAGACCCGCTCTGATACCATGTTAGATTTAGGATCAGAAATGAAAGCAATCGGAAAATGCAACACATAAGACAATGAACACAACAAGATACCCTGGGAAAACCCTCCTACTTGAGGGAGAAAAACCCAACAAATATATCTCTTATATATTGAAGGAATAAGAGCAGAAATCTGCTTACAACTCAGGCTCAACACAATGCCAAATTTGATACAATGAATAATAGCACCTCTCCTAGATGCAAAGATAGAAATGAATATGTTTCTCCTTGAAATCTGTCTGCTGCTAGAAAATGATGATTTGCTGCTACAAGATGATGATCTGCTGCTCAAGTATGAACTTCTTCTAGGAATGCGAATTATGATGAATGAACTTGATGATCAAATGAATGATCATCACCTTGCATTTATACAAAACTAGGCGACTCTTCATTTGGGTTGGCCTCTTTTAAGAAACAAGGTGACTTTTCATAAAATTATTATATATAGCAAGTCTGACTTGCCTTGGTATTATTTATCCATCATTTTTAAATTTGAGAGAAAGATATCTCCTACTGCTATAACATCAACAACTTGCACACCTACATCATTCATTTTACCTACATATATGAACTTTCTAGCCAATCCCAGTATATGAAGAACCCCAAGGAGTATTTTAACCCTACCATCGTTAAACACCACCTTGACTCTTTTATGTCCTATAATCTAATACGCTGGTTTGTTGCTTAAGAAAATATCACCTCCATCATAACTACTATATTTATAAAATCACTCCTTGTGGCAAGCTATGATGGAAGTACTTGGCTCTTGTTTTCTTATATGTTCTTGTTATGGATATTTCTTAAGCTCTCTAAAGATCACATTAAGATTGTATCTTTTTATACCCTCACCATACAAAATAAAGGTAGGCTTTGTTTTCTTTATAAATTATAATTAAACTTAGTTCCGTTTTCCTTTGGAATATGCACACAAGCATTTACTTTAAGACTTTAAAAGAGAGATTCTTACCAAATCCATGTCTCCAGTAGAGTTATATCAGCAAGAATTGATGTAGGTGATCGATTGTGTCGTATTCATCCTTTTTGAAACTCTATCCTACCATAGTGTTTATGGAGTTGTCTTTTTTCCTTGCTATTTCACATTGCTTCCAAAACTGCTTGAAGTCATTTGAGTGAAAATTTATACCATTATTTGTCTTCTTCTCTGTTTGCTTTTCTAGAAGAGCTTTGAATTTATTGAAAACCTTAGATTTATGTTTGAGGAAATACACCCATGCTTTCCTAGAGAAATCATCTGTAAGAGGAACATAAAATAGATATCTTCCTAGTGACAGGACACTGATTGTATGCACCAAAATGAGTGCAAGGTTCCTAAGATGGCATACTCGACTTATTGGGTTTTGTCAGAGCAAGCCACCGAGCTCTAGATGTAGATTCTAACAATAACTTGTATCACAAACTCTAGGATCACCCACTAAAGATCTTTTGAAGAAATCTTAGGAATGATTCCATTACAACCTAGAATAGTTAGCTTGGCAAGAAGTCCTATCTGGTATGCTTTATGGATTATTAGGTTTACCAGGCATGTTTAAAGGCTGCATCAAGCCTTCTGACCGACCAAGACAATTGCAGAAAGAGGGGTAGATTATGGGGGCTCTGGGGCACATGGATGTACGAAAGCACAATAATGTCTTAACCTAATGTTTTTGGCCTTTTTGTTTATTTGAATGTATTTGGTGTTTTCTATTAACGAAATGTTTAAATGGACTATATGAATGCAATTAGCATGAATGCTCATTTTAGTAATGTTGTATTTTCCTGTATGGTTCTTTCCTGAGTGAGTTTACTAATTGCAAAGATTTGTTTTATTTGTTTAAGAAAGAGAACTAACAAAGAAATAATTATTTAAATGATATACTAATTAAATACAATGCCACTTAGAATGCATACTAGTATGCAACTTTGCTAGTATGTAAGCCAAAATACACTTTTCGATGAGTAGTTTGTAATAACATTGTTACTATACTTCAAAAGAAATAAATAATGAACTAGCATACTGCTGTCCTAAGGATTAAATACCAAAAACCAGCAAGCAAATATTTTCTTTTTACCACCCAAATCGAAATGTGATGTTCGTTCAATAGATAGCAACATACAGGCAATGTTCAAACAGTATTTATGGTTGTTTAACAATGTAAATCAGCAAATGAATGATAAAATAGAACAGAGGCAGTGAATGATGTGCTTCAGAAAGCCAGAAGGAAGATGGATACAACAATGTGGGTAAATCAATGTTCAACACTCAACAAGTTTGCATGATTTTCAACAATAAAGTCTGAGTCTGTATGGGTTGCCATGAGTATGAGACAACGGACAGTAAAGCCTTGGAAAGCGATGCATATGACAATGTATCGCATTTTCCAATGCACACAATGATTTAATAATTAATCCAAACATTAAAGGGGCTGATGGAAGTGTAAGACAATGCTTAATGATCTCTTGGGAAGCTAGAAACAACTAAATACAGTGGTTGGAAGTGATTAATAACATGTGGCAATGTGTAAGAACAAGTTTTCAAAGTCTTTTGAAGGCTGTCCAACAATATAATCAGCATGTAGAAAGCTAAGTAAAATCAGGACAGCAAAGACTGTACTGTGGAAACCAACAATAATGATGTTAAAATCAGTAATGTTTGTCAAGCTTATACAATGATCAAATTATTAAATCTGAACATGCATAGGCCGTTGAAGCATGGGGCAGTTAGTCGATAAGTCTTAGAAGGGTGGAAATACTCAGTAAGGTGGTTAAGAATGTACAACAACGTGTACTCGAGATACCAGGAGGTTGCCCAAAGCAATGTCAGCAATCAAGGAAGCTTTTGGAAGCTCAGAAGTTGGTTTACAATGGCCATGGGGCTGCCATCATAATAAGACCCTAAGAGGCTGGAAAAGTGTCTGCACATTGAGTAGATTTTGTAAATATTGAGATTAATTGTGCTGATGGACTGTACAGAGGTCTGAACAGCGAAAAAGGGGCTTTGATAGCTCTCATGAAGGTGACAAAATAATTCTAGGCATGTTTTTGAATTGCAAGATATTAAGAAAGCAGATAACAAAACCTTGGAAGGCTGCAAACATTCAGTTTGAATGTGTCTTATTTTGCAGTAAAAACTTTTTTGTGTGATATGAGATTATTTGAGAAGTTTCTATATTGTTTGAGGAGCACCAGTGATGACCCACAGACATGTTTAAGATTGATGTAATGCGAAACAACAATTTTTTTGTCTTTATGATGCTTCCCTATGAGATGGGACAGTGATTTGCTAGGCTTTAAAGGATTGCAAATGTTGCTAAAGGCCTTAGAAGGCTGTAGATTAATTGTAATATGAATTTCAACGTGCAATTGTGAATGCCTTGTGTGGTTGGGGCTATCCAAAAGCTGGGCTCAACAATAATAGAGCCTTAGAAGGTTCTTTTAAAGGTAAAACAATAGTTACAAATGTGTTCGAGGCTACCAATGTGTTAAGGCAGCACGTAGCAATACTATTGAGGGTTATAAAGATGTTGTCAATATATTTGTGGCTGCCTCAATGCAGGAAAGCAAACAAATGAGTCTTAGAAAGCTGCAAATGAATTGTTTTGATCATTTGGGGCTGTCATAAAGCTGGGGCAGCGAGTTAAGCAAGCCTTAGAAGGCTGCAAATGGGTTATTTAATGAACTTTCATATTTCGGCTATGAGTTTCATTTAAAATGGACTAACCAGTGCAATAGGACATTGATCAAGGAATGGTTTCAAGACCTTTGAAGGTCAATAAAAGTGTTTTGGAAGGGAAATTTTGTGGAAATAATTTCAATGTCTGATTTGTTTTCAGTGATGGGGCTAAGAATAAAACTTTCTAGCCAAGAGGGGGAATGTGTATAGTTCGCCAAAAGTGGTTTTTGTTTTCATGGTGGAAAAATAGAGTTTGCTGGATAATGGAAAACAATAAAATAAACTGTCTATTTCTAGTCTACTTCTACTAACAAATTAGAAAATTAATCTTAAACTAACACTGATTTAATTGATAAAAAGTTAAAAATAAACTAACTACAAATAACCCAATCGAATGCTAAACTATGGGAAACAAATGAATCTTGACCTTCAACCAAATGTTGGAAGCTAAGAGAAAAGAACAATCTGGAAATTCATTGATTGTGGTTCTAAGACCACTCCACGCAATCAATCCCACTCGCATAAGGCTGTAGATGAATGCCTAGAGGTAAGGAAAATGGGGAAAATTGGCTGACAGAGGAATATGGCTGTATTGGTTTAATTGTTGTTGAGTGTTGGGCTACAATTGGATTAATATAGAATTCTGGTTTTGGCAGGAAGAGGAAAAGATTTGCTTGGATAGAAGCAATCAACAAAGGAGACACAATGGGTTGTGAAAATGGTAAAGAGTGCAGGGCTCTGCTATGTTTGGGCTGAGCTAAAAATGGAGTTTTCAAAAAGATTAATTCTCCTATATGGCAACCTCTCATTCAAATTTGAGTTTAAAACCTGTTTTTATAAGCCTTGTGAAAGTTCTAGAGATGCAAAAGGTTGAAGGGAAAGCCAAGGGATGAGGCAGACGAAGAGACAGGAAGCTCAAATGATCAATATTTTCATTTTTCATGTGTCAGGGTGACATTGCCAATTTCCATAGACGGGTGGTTTTGAAAAAATTGTGGCAATTAGATTATCATATTATTGAATTAGAAAGACCTGGTGCAATAACATTACTGCCACAGCAATTGCATTATCATCATGGCGGTTTTGCAACCACCACTTGGATATTACTGGTGGTTTCAAACACAATCCTCACCCTTTTATGTTTTTAGGGTTTTTTGCATTTTTTCCTTGACACTTTACCTCTATTTAATCCACCAAATAGAGCAAGCTGTTCAGTCTTTAAAAAAGGGATGTGTCCATATGGAACATTGCAATATAACAAGATTATTTACCCTCACAAACTTTTTTGGAAAAAATTGAGCAAAAGCAACACTTACTATGTTAACTCAATTGCTAACAATACAGGAAGATATTTTGTATTTGAGTATAACCTTTCCATGTGTGCGTATTTATATGCACATCAGTATAGAAAACTGCTAGGTGCTATTACAATACAATGGGTAGGAAACCAAGGGTTGAAAAAACCGAAATTACAAATGGCCCTTTTTTGGAGGGTTCTTGACCTTGAAACCTGCGTGTGTGGTTTCTGCCCTCCAAATCCTAGCCAAGTTGATGCCTTGAACCTCACTAATTGTGTCTTAGCGTACAGTCAATAAGAGACATGTAACAAGCCAAGTGTACACACATATCCAACAAAACTATGCTGTTTGGTTAAGAATCCAGTCTTAGTCTTCTTTCTGGACTATATATGCAGACTTTACCTGAAAATACTTTCAGTGGTATTTTTCTTCTTTGCCAAAAACAATGACATCTTGATCACTCTAAATAACTGCACACTTTTGGATGAGGTATCTATTTGTTAAACAAATTTAAAATCTTTAATATTCTGTAGGCTGGTTTTTAATATATATATCATACTTTATTCTTTCATTTTCTTTGCTCCTGGTCTTGAATTCAGGCAAATTTAACGTACAAAAATGAGCCTAAAAAATACAGAACAGTAAAGTCTATTATTCTTTATCAAGTTTTTGGTACAAAGTTAGGGCTAATGCGTTCCTTTTCAAATTATTTGATATCTGTGAGTCTCAGTTATCCTGGCATTTCTTCGGATTAGCATCTTAGGATGGAATTTTTGATTTTATCTTTTTGAAGTCGAATATTTAAAAATGCCTTTAGATTGTTTGATATATTGCTTCATTCGGGAAACACATTGTTTAGTAGGTGTCAGAATTTTTCTATCTAGCTGGATTGTTTTGTTCGGCAGTACATAAAGGAGTGTCTTCCTTCAGTTTTCCTTTGAATTCTTCAGGTGAGTATGTTGTGGTTTTTCAACAATAGTCTTTTCACTAGTATGGGTACTTATTTAATTGGAAAACATTTATAAGACATTTGATTGTAATCAACTTATCAAAGAATTATATATGTGGGGTAGTGAATTCTGTTGTTCAGCATTCTCCGGTTAGCGGTTTCCTAGTTTTTAATATATAAATGTGTACTTGAGACTAATATTTTTTTTTTCTTTCCTCTTAAGTAAGATATAATTGAATACTTATCTTATATTTCAAAATGATCTCTTAACTGTTTTCTAAGCTTTGTATTTTCCTTTCATTAAGTACTCTGGCAAATTTCTTTTGTCCCATACATTGATTCAACATGCTGGTATATGTGTACTTGCAGTGGTGGGAAAAAAGTGATTGGACTGGCTACAAAGAACTTGGTAATTTTTAAAGCTTACCTCTAGGTACACTGTCAGTTTATATTCACAATCGGCCAGTCCATTGAAATTGCATATAAAAATTCAGTTGTATTAAAACATTGTGTTTTCAGCGTAAATATTATACTTTTTCTAGAGAAGGAAAATAATGCTCATTCTACAAAAGCATTTGAATATATCTGAAGTAATTCTTTCCTGAAAATGGAGATTTTAGAGCACATATTCAATTGTTCTTTGCCTTTGGTTTCTAATAAGCAAGACAATTATTTCTTCTTAGGAATGATTTTTTTGATGAGAGGATAAGCATGCTGAATCATTTAAGGAACCCATTAGTATTGGGAGCTCAAATAATCGACCTATTTTGGCTTAGTGCTAAGGACTGAGGGGTATCCATTCTGCCAAAATCGTCTTAGGCACAATCCTGATTGCATTCCTTTAGAATGTCAGGCCTTTACAGTGAACAAGACGATCTTTGGTGGAATCTTTGTAAGCCATTCAACTTCACCACTAGACCAAAGGCAACTTGACAACATACCATTGCATGGCAGATTTATATTGCCTTTTTGAAGCATTACACATCATTGTTGCATGCATTATACAGCTTAACATTATTTTTTGAGCAATGAATAAACATTAAATAGAAAAAATGGGACTATTTTCTAACTGTTTGCTCAGTAAAATTATCCATGAAAAAGGAGATTTCTCTATGCATGGTGATTCTATTTTCTTTTCATAAGAAGTTCCTTTTGCACCAACTCTAGGCTTATTGTAAATAATATTGCTTTAAATTAATTTTTCTTTTTGGGATTGCTAGAGGACATAAAGAGAGGCCTCTGCTTAAGAGCTGTAAACAAAAACTTATTCCTCTTCGTTAATCAGCCTATTTTAATATTTATTAAATCTTTTCACTGTAAATTCTGTTACTGGGCAATTTTTTCTGTTAAATTTTTGTAGGATTTTAAAAAGTTCCCATCATATTTGAGATTGAGTGGTTGTCAGGGCTTGAGCTTGGGTAATATGTTGCTGAAAAAATAAATCATAATAATAATGCTGTGATGGCCATATATTCATACTTCAGGAGGACTAGCTGTTATAATAGCAGCAAAAATCGTTTGGGGAAAAAATCAGCAAACCAAAAAATCGTGAAAAAATTGGGAAAAAATCAGATTTGAAAAAAAAAAATGTAAAAAAATGTAGAAAAATAGACAAAACCTATTTTTTTTTAAAACTTAAGGTCATTTCCATAGCATAGAGATATAGAGAGCAAATAATTTTTTTTTAGTTATGGTTTTCTTGTGTACGTGTGTGCTTAATGACTACACGAAAACCAAAAAATAAAAAAAATGCCTTCAGAAAATAATTAAACACCAAAAAAGTAATGGCAATAGCACACCAAAAAATAATTAACAATATCAATGGCGACTCTTACCTGACAAATAAAAAACGCCTTCAGAAATGATGAATAGGCTGTAACCCACAATGAGGAACTAGCAAAAACGCGACCAGCAAAAACGCCTTCAGAAATTCGTGCCAATGAGAAACTAGCAAAAACGCCTTCAGAAATTCATGCCAATGAGAAACCCACGATCTGAGAGTAGACACGTGCCCGAAAAAACCCTAGACGCCTTCAAAAATGTGCTCCGAACTAAGAAACCCTCGATATTTAGTGAAAGAGGAGAAACGCAGTGTCTTTATAGCAAAAACGTGCCAGTTTTTAGGGTATTTTTTTTGCATGCGATTTTCCACGTTTTTTTGCACAAAAAATTCCGATTTTTTAACGATTTTCAACGATTTTTTCCTTGGCGTTGACTGCCAAAAAATCGGCAACCTTCCAGATTTTTTAAAAATCGCGACTTTTGCGATCTTTTGACGATTTATGCTTCTATGGTTATGAACATTCTTATAATAAAAATAATGTTGTGATGGCCATATATTCATTTTTTAAGAGGAATAGCTGTTATGAACCCTCTCGTCCATTTTATGTTAGTAATTTGTACTTCTTGTTGCATTCCTAAATGAATCACAGAAGAGAAACCCATAATATATTAAACATCATGAAACAAATATGCAAAAAATGGGGCATCTGCTTGCCTAAGTTAAATTGCACCCTCTAAATCTGGCTGTTTTACTAGTATTTACACAATGGCTACTCATTTTATTGCATTAACAAAATAAATTTGAAGGGGATGCATCTTCTAGGGATTTCTCTCATTATGTACACAAATTGTAACTTGTCCAAGCCAAGCTGTGACTTGTCGCATCATTAATCTAATAATACTAGAAACTAGGGACTAATAAGCTTGAATCTAATAATATGTTGTGCCTAGGTACACAACATGTCCAACTTAAAGATCTTTGTCCTCAAAAATAGTGAAAATTCTATAGTTAAACATGCTTAAACTAGAGCAATGCTAGGTAGAGGAAGCATGAAAAGTACAAAATGTTGGAACTCGTAAATCCCAAGTCACAAAATATAGCACAAAAGGACACACAAAAGAATACATCTTAATCAAACCCATAAATGAGAATGAGGCATTTATAAAAAGAATTCCTTAAGCCACTCTACATATATTGTCACACTTGTTTTTTGAGCATCATATCCTCTGTAGGCAAGCCCTTTAATTTGATCTTCCAATTCGTAGTGTACCCACATGATTTTTTAATATATCTAGTCAAATTTCAAACCAAAAACTTGTCTTTTATTGTTTATAAGTTCTTGAATCCTTGGTTGCAATAGTTGTTAATTTCATCATTGTCAATTCTAGTCAACACCTTTGTAGGGTCTACAAGAGGAGGTTTTCAAGCACGTTAGGGAAGGTAGCTATGACAAATTGGGTATAAGTAAAGGTGGTGAAATGTCAAGGTAGGAAAGTGGACATTATGATTGATGGAACATTTTTTGACAAGGGAAAAGTTTTTTTGATGATTTTAAGCCAGGGAAAGGTGCATAGATGATGTGAAGCACACCTTGATAGAAGAATAATGAGTTTCAATGAAAAAAAAGAAGGAAAATTTGTCTCAAAGTGATCTAGGCACACCCAAGAGCTTGTGAATACCATTGTTTTTGAAGTCTGATTCATTAGGCTAAAATAATTAAAAACATAGAGAATGATTACCAAGATATTCGATATTAACAAAGGAGTGAAAGTCCCCTTAAATAGGGTTACAAACAATTTATTTGATAAGGATAAGATCGACAACTAAGAGAAGTGATTTATTCGATAAGGATAAGATTGACAACTAAGAAAAGTGATTTATCTGATAAGGATAAGATTGACTACTTAGAACAATGAAAGAAAATTGAAGAGAATAAGGAACGACTCTAAAGACTATGCTAATGACTTTATTGACCATTATGACTAAATATTACAATATTATTTTAATACTCTCCTTTAATGGTCAATTTATTAACTATACTAAGTCAAACCCAAAAATTGAAATGATTAGTTGGTCAAAAAGGGTAGAAGGCTGACTCCTTCTGCTCAAAATGCTTTGCGACATGAGTCTCTAGTGAAGACTCTCCCTGGTTGGATTGCTGATCAACCAATCTCTTTTTGCAGAACCTCTTCATGTGACCAAGTTTACCACAATAATGACATGTGATAGATTGCAAATTATTGGAATTAGCTTCATTTTGTCCTTGACCTTTCTTCTAAGGCCACTTGCCTTTGTCCTTGGCTGCAAAGGCCTATTTTGCACTTGTTTCCATCTATCTTGCTGCAAGAGTTTGTTGTGTATGTCATTGAACTTCAAATCAACATTGGTAGACGTGATGTTGAGAGTTTCTATGAAATGCTCATAAGACCATGGTAATATTTTCAACGTGATAACTACCATGCCTTCTTCCATCTTGCGACCTATAGGAACTAACTAATCACATGTCTTTGATTTTCATTAAATGGTCCTGGAAAGGCACCCTCTCATCCATCATTATTGAGAACATGTTCTTTACAAAGAATGCCCTACCTTTAACTGATGTCTCGTGTAGATCTTGCAAGTGTTTCCAAATCTCCATAGAAGACTTGCCTGAAGGAATCTCCAGAAGCATTTCATTTGTGATAGATAACTTAATGAGCATAATTGCTTCACGATTATGCTCATTGTACTTGTCTTGATCTTTACTTGCAATTGTTGGCCGAGTATCAGTACCAAGGACAATCTAATCAAGGCATCTATATGCAAAAATAGTGAGCATCCTCTGTTTCTAGGTATTGCAATTTTTGCCAGTGAACTTCTGGCTGCATTCTAGCATGATGTTGGTGAATGAAGCCATCCCTCCCATACTCTAGAAACATAAAAACGAGAAACCCAAGAAGACTTTTATTTTTTTTACCAAAACCCCAACAACAAAGTACAATACTTGATTGTATCATAAAGTCGAAAAAAGTCCGCAATAAAAATTACTAAAGTTGCAGAAAAAAATACCTACATTGTTTTGAAAAAAACATCACGATTTTTTGGAAAAATTGGTCAAAACCCTGGGCTTTGCTAAAGGCCCACAAAACCACAAAAATTTTAGGAAGTTTTTTCAAAACCCTAATAGGGAACAACATCCTAACAACCAAAAACACCCATGATTTTTGTAAAAAAAGGTCAAAAAACCTGCAATAAAATTGTAGAAAATTTGTGAAGGAAGGCTGAAAACTTGTGAGTTTGCAGAAATGAAACCTACAAATTTATTTGCAGAACTTTGCCAAAAAGATGTAGAAAAAATCCCTCGATTTTATAAAAAAACTGTTTAAAAACTTCTGAAAAAATCCCTATGAAATTTACAGGAAAAATAAAATACCCACAAATTTTTGTTGAAAAATTCGGCAAAATTTTTTGAAAAATTTGCAAATTTTTTTTTGAAAAACCCTTGTGAATTTCAAGTAATAATCCCATGATTTTTTATTTTTTTGAGAAAAAATTGTTAATTAAAACTGCTCGCAAATTTATAAAAAAATCGTCAAAACTTTAAGAACAAAAACCTAAGCTCTGATACCATAATTATAATTAAAAACAAAGAATGATTACCAAGATATTCAAATATTAACAAAGAAGTGAAAGTCTCCTTAAATAGAGTTACAAACGTTTGATAAGGATAAGATCGACAACTAAGAAAAGTGAAATGTGCCAACCAATTTTTTCCTTGAATTAACACAACACAAACCAGCATTACGCCAATTGATTGTGTTAGCTCCAAAGGATAATCAAATTGAATGCAACTCTACGCCAAGAATGTGCACACAAGATCCTATAGAAGGCGAGGTGCTAACATATGACAGAGTAAATTGAATTATAACTGGAAGTGAATACAACTGAAAGTAGAAAGAGGCGGTAAACCAGCCATGAGAGATTTCCACTCTACCACTTAATTAGTGGGGGGAAGAACATTACAATTCAAACTAATTCATCTGCTACGGCAGGCATCCACTCAATAGTGGGAATTCTCCACTTAATAGTGGGTGATTGATGAAAGTACAAAGTAAATTCCTCCACATTGGCGGTAAACCGTCCAATGGGTTAAAGTGTTTGCATTAGAAATCACAAGTAAATGCAGCAAATACAACGACTGGATTAGTACTACTAATTCACAACCTTACAATGAAAGCAATCTGCAACTTACAAGTGTTACAATGATAGAATTCAATGCAAATAGGAGAAGGATGAATCTTACAAGTTTTTAACTTCTCAAATACTGAAATTGAAGCCAAAAACTGAACGTAATGAAGTCTGATAACAAAAACCAGCAAACTGAAAATGAATAACCAGCAAACTGTAAATCAATAGAATGCTCACAACTCTTTCAAAATACCTCCGAATGAGCTAAAATGAAATGCAAATGCTCTCTAAGAGGTTGGCGCCGAAGAACCAAAACATAAACTACATCAAAACTCACTGTATTATTTAGCACGAATCCCAAGGCCATTCAGACATGGTACGGCTTGCCAGAAAGGGCGATGTCTCTAGAATAAAATACACAGATCTTAATAAAATCTGAAACTCTCCAGGAAGGGTCGCCATTAGCCAAGAAATGAGATGAGCAAATACCCATAACAAAATAAAAATCACACAAGAAGCTGTATACAAAATCGACCTTCAGCTGTGATAGAACCAGCAACTCAAAAACTAAAGGAATTTCCAAAATTCATCATCTGTGAAGCCCAATTTGATAGTCTGGATGAGAAGCAGCAATAAAACCAACTAGGTGTTGTCTTTCAAACACGGAATTGGATAGATGCTAGGAGGTAGGCATTCCTCGAAGCCAAATACATGAAGGCATTTTGACAGCATAACTTTAGCATAAACAATGGATGTGAAATGCTTGAGCAAACACTCTCTTTTATAGAATTGAAGGTGACTTTTCAAATTCCATAACTCCTCCAAGAAAGGGATGCCTAAACTCTTTTTTGAAATATTTTAAATTTGAAAACATTTTATTTCATCTCCTTTAGGCATCCAAACTTTTAGGCGTTTAAGACATTATAAAATATCAAATATTCTCTCCATGAGGTGTCCACCCTTTATGACCACCTTTTAACACAACTTCAAGTTAATACCTTAGGCCAAGGGGTCAATTTAAAAACATAACATTAATGCTTTGAGATAAATTATTTCTCCAAATATTGCTCTTAAAAGCCAAAACCAAAGTCACACAACTGCTCCAACTGAAAAGGAAACTCACTGAAGTGCTACCAACTGGACCACTGCCAAAATTAGAACTTACTAAAAATAGTAAATTCTGAGAAATGCCAAAAAACCTCCAAACAAGGGAAACCCTGATTTTACGTCTGATGAGCCTACGAGCTTTCGGAAATAGGCTATCAGTTATCGAAGAGCTTATGGCTAAAATGGGGACATTACAAAAAGCAGAAGACAATTGAAGAGAATAAGGAAAGATTCTAATGAAAAAATCGAACATGAAATCACTTAAGTGGAAAAAGTGCATGCACTTTTCAATACATTTACAAATTAGAATGTGAGAAGCACTTAAGTGACTCAAAAGTGCACTTTTTCACTAAGTGGTTAAACTTAGCATCAAATTAGAACAAAGTGCATCTTGCCACCTTGGAGTGCCCAAATTCACCTAAGTGACAATATTAATTGAAAAATATAAATAAAAGTGACAATTGATCCCTTGTGTGTGCACCTATCCAACTTAAATTTTAAAATGAGAAAGTGGAAACATGACAAAGCGCATCAAGAAATCAAAGTGTCCAACAAAGAAGGGAAATGTCATGTTTTGCTCAACTTTGAGTCAAAAAGCCACTTATGTGGTAAAAATGCAATGTCAACAACAGATTAGAATGTGAAAATCACTTAAGTGGCTCAAAAGTACACTTCACTTAAGTGTCAAGATGTCAATGTGGGATTTCAAGAGAAAAAGTGTATTATGACTCAAAAGGGTTTGCAATTTCATTTAAGTGTCAAGATGTCAATGCAGGATTTAAAGAGAAAAAAGTGTATTATGAGTCAAAAGGGTTTGCAATTTCATTTAAGTGTCAAGATGTCAAAATGAAAACATTATAAAAGTGCATTCAAGTTAGTGTGTGCCTAACCGCTAAAATGTAAAAATGCCAAAGTGAAAACATGACAAAAGTGCATGAAGGCTCCTAGAGGTGTCCAAATTTACTTAAGGAGGTCAATGTAAAGTGTTATTGAGGAATTAGAAGAAAAAGTGCAATACTAAACCTAGACAGACTTCTAGACTCTTCCATGTGAATTTGTTAGTAATCAAACATGATGTAGAAGTGCATTCAAGTCCCCAGGTTTGCCTCAAGAGGGTTGACTGTCAAAATGTCGATGAGGAAACATAAGAAATGTTCTCAATAAAAGGACCATTGGGGCTAAAAACACAACAAAATGCCATTGGAGTGATTTTTTTACCATCTTGTTGATTGCTAGTGGAACACTCTTCGAGTTGCATTGTAGTTGTGCAAGAATCAACACTTGTTTCCATTTGTCGAACATCAACAACCATTGTTGTGATATACTTTATCATTTTTTTGACTCTTCATTTAAATCACTTCAAGGTTGATGCTTTGATAATTTGGCAATGAGGATCATGTGAAATTTGTTGGTGATCTGATTTGTAGACCTCAAATCCCTAAGGATGGATAGTCTCTTAAGTGCCAAGCATGTCAAACTTAGGAAGAGTATCACAAGACCAATGTTCAGGTTGGGAAATTTAGGACCAAATATTGAGGTGGGTAAGACCTCCTTCACTTTTGGCTCTACAAGGCAAAGGGGAGTTTCCCTAAGGTGCTGGATTGATTGGTGATGAAAAGAATTAAATACTTGCCTTGTGCAAACTATACCCTTTACCCCTTTACACAGTGTATCCTGATATTGGTGTTGCAATATATTGATGTGTTAGTTTGACAAACAAGGCCACATACCTTTAACCGCAAAAACTAATCAAGCACAAAGTTGAATGAAATGGAGAAATCTACCCCTTATTGCTAGTTTATCTCTTGCAATTGAAAAGCTAGAAAAACTACCCACCTTTTACCAAAAGAAAATAATTTTTAGTGGATCATTTAGGTGTTGGGGTGATGAGAAGTGGAGTTTACAGCAGATCGGTGCCTATTCTAGTAGGGCAACAAAGTCAAGAATTCACCTAAAACTCGTAATGATTGAAATCTTGATATATAACATTAACAAAGATTTCATAGAAGACTATGTATCTCATAACACATAATTAAACTACTTATAAGAAACAACAACAAATTGTAGGATATTTAATGAGTCTACTTATTAATCCATAAATAAACTTGAACATTCCTTTCACTACTATGAGCAAACACTATGGAAGATTACAACCTTTTGGTTGACAAATTGATCATTCATATATATATATATATATATATATACATCTAGAAATGAACACAATATTGATGGAGACACTCACTCGATGTTGATTCTACACTTCAGAATTCATTCTTCAAGGATTACAGTAACTTGATTACAAGTTTGGGACAAACCCGATTCATCAAATTATAAAATAGTATCTTATCCCTTTTGGAAATAAGAACCCTAAAAGATTTTTTTGTTTTTTGTTCTTCTCCAACTGATTTCCCATGCTTTCTAAAATTGAAATGAATATGTATATACCCTTCTATAGGTTGCCCAAAACGGGAAACATGCAATCTTGCATTAGGTTCTTGAAAATATATGATTTCTTGCAGCTGCAAGTGGCTAACATGTCTGAATGTCAAGGATTTCAATCATTTTGGCACTTTAAAACATACCCAATCATGTCCTTATTGTAATGGTGGAGTGTGAGAATCCATCTCCTATTTGTAGGCATCACTTTGAGCACTAGTTTTGCTTTGAAAAGGAGAGGTGGGTTGGTGGGCGAATAGATGCTAGTAGGTGGGTGAGTAAATTCATTGAGCGCCACTATGTTTGGCGTTCAAATCCCATTTAAAATCGTACTTTTAAATGATACAAGTTGCCATAAGTATTTCCCTCATCTTGCACATCTTGATGCCTTGAGTGCCTCTCAACACTATGGACAATGTTAAGAAGTCAAATTAGTTCCCTAATGAATGCTACAAGCTTCCCTTGGCCCTTTGGCTCTACCTCCTCACATGTTGACATTTTGGTGCAACGTTGGAATTTGTCAACACTTAGTGTTAGTGCTTGAACTATTATTGACAGACACAGGTGGTTTGAAAACCTTTTCAAATCTCCGCCAAATGAAATTCATATGTAAGTCCCAAAAAATTGCTGACTCATCAATTTCGGCAAATGGCACAACAACTTGCACTCTTTTATCTTGACAAGGTTTTTGTGATGCGTGAGCTGTTGGATATTTTTTACTCATGATTGATAGCCCAAAACCTTTGATGTCTCTTTGATAGAATATGGGGACCACTTGCTAGTGGCCGTGTTCTTCAACTAATAGCGCAATGGGATGAATGTGTCAACTGTCATATTCACCTCATTGAGCCAAGATGATACATGGAGACTCATCAAATTTCATTGGCAACTTTTTAATGTTCCTTTTCTTATTGAGCCTTAACTGTGAAGGGCCCCACTTGGGCTTTTGACGTGAAGTAGAAGGTGGGATGGAGAAACATGCACATAAACATAGAGACCCATAGGAATATCTTAGATCGGTTATAAAGCATGGGCTAACGAAGCTAAAACTAGGGGGAACTTGAGAAGAAAAATAACAAGTTGGGGCACCAACATTGGCTCCAGTTTGGGATGTGTGCCTCCAACAAGCACAACGAGAATTGAAATCTCCGAGAGTAGAACAAAACTTAGATACAACGAAGACTGAGATTGACCCACAACCCATTGTGATAAACATGGGTCATGATTGGAACACAAAAACTACAATATATACAACACAACTTAGGTTACAAGGGTTCCAAGAAACTTGCCCTTAGTAGAAACAATGCTTGAGGTGTTGACCATGAACTAGTAGCTCCATAAGGAATCCATCAAGGCTCCTAGGGTACAACGTTCCTTGACCGCATCCTTAGGCAATTTGGCGAAGCCTTACCCACAAGGCATCAAATTTTCCATGTTTTCCCTTGTCTTTTGATGTGGAATTCCATGTCAAGACAATATCCACAATATGGAATTCCCTCCTGATAGCCCTCTTATTAAAGAGGCACTTCATTTTCTGCTGCCTCAATAGACTCCTCTCATGGGCAGCCCTCCTTGTCTCCTCCAACTTGACCAACTCATGTATCCTTTGGGGAAGAGAACTTTCTTCTTCCTCTTCAATCTGTTGTAGTAATTTGTAGATTGGTAACTTAAGGCTGATTGGCAATTTGGCCTCAACACCATATATCAATTCAAATGGACTCTTCCCAATAGCCTTCTCATAAGTTACCTTGATCACCTAAACAACAAATTTTAATTTATCATCCCATCTTTTCTTATTTACATCCAATTTTTTTCTAATGATGTTCATGATGCATTTGTTGCTTGACTCGGCTTGTCAATTTCGTTGTGGATAGGGGGAAGAGCATGTTAGTGAGATCCCATATTGTGAGCACATGTCAACAAAATCTCGAGATCTAAAACACATTGCATTATCCGCAACTATCTTGGATGGGACACCAAATCTAGCAACAATATTATTCAGTAGAAAGTCCATCACTACTTTTGAGGTAGCATTTCTTGTAGGGATTGCTTCTACCCGTTTGGTGAAATAATTGGTGGCCATTAATATCCGCTTGTATTTGTTGCTAGAATTTTCTACTATTTCGTCGATAAATTTTATGCCCCATTGTTGAAATGGATCCTCCATTGAAATGGTTGTAAGGGGGAGTGCACCTTCAAATTTTAACTTATTAGAAAGCTTTTGACAAGCATCACACCATTTTACAAACTTGGCCACATCTTTGAACAATGTGGGCCACCAATAATGCACTCGTAATTTTATGAACAATGGTCTTTGACATATAATACCCACCACACAATCCTTGGTGGCATTTGTCGACAACTCTTACAGATTGCTCTTCATCTAAATATCTTAGGAGCACACCATCAAGGATTCTCCACATTAACTACCCTCAAGTAGCACATACATCTGAGCTTCAAGCCTCAACGTCCTCCTTTGCTTGTCATTCAACTTGGATGGGCAATTTAAAATTTTCAAATAAAATATAATATCCTTACACATCCTTCAATTGAGATGGGATAAAAGATGGGCATAGCCCACTTGATGGACTTCAACAACATCCAAATTGGCGTTGAGCATTAATTTAGTTGAGCACTGACCCCTAAGCAATTTAGCTTTCTTCACCTCCATGTCATATGCTTGGATCTTATTGATCCATTTGTATCTTTTGCTTGATGCCTCCTGCTGCATGAAGATATCTTGAACTGCTATATGTGGCACAAAGGATGTGTTTTTGGTTCCCAAAATATAAGGTCTAAAATTCTTCATAGCCTTAACAAGAGCAGATGCATGCTATTCCAGTATGGAATAATTCAATTCTACATTTCGTAAGGATTTGTTGAAGAAGGCTATTGTTTGTTCATGTCCCTCATCATTTTTCTGTAGCAAAATAACAACAATAGTGTAAAGCAATGCAAAGGAAAATAATTGGAAAGGCTTGGAGTAATTTGGGCTTGCTAGCGTTGGTGCTTTCTTAAGTGCATCTTTGATTTCCACAAAGGAATCACTTGATTCCTTATCCCAACCTGATGATTGTCCCTTCTTTAAAACCTTGGAATTGACCTTTGTTTTCTCAACAAAGCTAGGAACAATCCTCCTAAAAAAAATTTAATTGCCCAAAGAATGATTGGATTGTCTTAATTGTTTTGGGTTGAGGGATAAGGTCGAATGCTTTGACACCTTCTGGATAAATCCTCACCCCCTCCTTAGGTACGATATGTCTAAGGAGCTTGCCTTATTCCACACCAAAAGTACATTTCTTGGGATTCAAAGATATCCCATACTCTAAACATCTCCAGAAGATCAACTTCAAATGTTTGTAGTGATCATTTCGATCCTTGGAGTATGTAGTCCGATCATCTTGGTAGGCAACCATAATTTCATTTATAAGGCAACATCCATAGCTCTTTGTAATGCCCCCTCCTTGCCTTCGAGCAGTGGAGTTGGCCATTATCCTATTCTAGTGTTCTTGCAGGTTGAGTTTAGTAAGGGAACTCAGAGCTGGTTTTTTTCTGTGTTTTGGGCAGGACTTTCTATTTTTAGCAAGGGCCAATTCCATCACTTAATGTTTATAGTAAGTCACATCACTAATCAGTTTTTATGCCAGTTTGGTGTTTTGGAATATTTACTATTTTAAGCATTTCCTAAAAATAGTATGTCTATTTCTGGTAACTGGTCCTGGCCAAGGCTTCTTCATCAATGTCCTTTCCAATTTGTGCATTGGGATTTGCCAAGGTTTGATTTATTCATTATTTATTTCCTCACTTAAGTCGTTTTTATTAAGTTACTCTAACTTAAGTGAAGAGGTTAGAGGGTCATTAAAAAAGCACCTTAGCACCTAGTTCAATAACTTAAGTTGTTTTTAAAGCAACAAAAACAATTATGTTGCCTATTTAGTGGGATGCCCAAGGGAGTCATAAGGGGAGTTCAATTATTTAATTGAAAAGCAAATGAGAAGAGGGGTGCAGCTTTTTGGAGGGAGAGCATTTCAAACTTGAGTCGCCCTAATTTCAACTTGACTCTATATAATCTCATTTTGGGCTTCATTTGGTTATCTCTTAGTTGGCTACATAATAGGATGCTGCTGGATTTTCTCTAGAGGTCTACTGCTGCGTGTTGAGGACGAAATCCCTCTTCATTGGGAGCTGGTTTCGGTGGTGAGAGACCCACCCTAGTCGGGTTTGGTGTGATTCCATTCAGGGGTCATCTTGAGCTACACAAATTTCTGATTTCACAGTGTTTTTGCAAGGAAAGATGAAGATTTTTGAGTATTTTTGAAGAGATGATTTTGGGTTTTGGTGTGTTGAAGCGTGGTTTCTTTTTGGTATTGGTTTGGTGTTGATTTCAATGTGGTTTTCAGAGGTTTTGGAGCTGTTTCCTGTGATTTCTGAACTTTATTTGCCAGGGTCAGAATTTTGAAATAAGTTTATAACCTCATTTGGGCACGTGATATCATTCTGGGTATTGTTTCTTTGGAAGCCCGTCTCCTAGGCGCCTCATTTCATGTATTCACTTGCATTTGTTGAAGGAAGACTGATTTTCTAGGGCAGATCGCCCGTCCTAGGAGGCCGCCCGGTTTAGGGTCATTTTCAGAATCTAGGCCTGCTGATGTCTAGGCCACTCTCTGCCCATGTGGGAGATTGAGAAACAGGTTTCTGATGCTGGTCTTGGAAGGAGTACGTTGGTATTCTCTTTGGTGATTGCTGGTGCAAACTCTGTATGTGTTAATGCTGGTGATAGAGCTATTTTCCAGGTCTGTTCTGCTGTTATCAGATCTGTTTATGTATGTGTAAAAGACTGATTTGAAGATGTTATCAAATGAATAATGTAAGGATTGATTTCTGTTTTGAAAGGTAGATGTATTTTCCCATTTCTCTTCTTTATGCTATCAATTACATGTATGCAAATGCAAACGTGAAATACACATGAAAACCAAACACAAACATCATAAAAAAACAGTGCAAACAGCAAACAGGGATATTGTTATTTTCAAAAAAAAATCAGGGGCAGCCATTACACTCTTTGAAATGTGGCCCTAGCATTCTTTAAACCAAATGGCATCTGAACATATATGAACGTTCCCCATGGCATGGTGAAGGCTATTTTATGCTACTCAGAGTCTTTGAGCATGACTTGATTGTAACCTGAGAAGCCATTTAATCATAGACACCAGCTTTGACCTTGACTGCAACAAATGGTCCATACTAGGTAGCAGGTAACTGTCCTTGAGGGACTTGATATTTAAATTTCTGAAATCTATGCATAGCTTAATATCTCCATTCTTTTTTCTGACTAGAACAAGGTTTGAGACCCACTTTGAATGTCTGATCGGTTTAATAATGCCTCCCTCTTTTAGCTTCATCAATTCTTTTTGCATTTGAGGGGCAAGTGTGGGGTTGATAGGGAATTGCTTCTATCTAAATGGGTTTGTACCAGGCTCCAATGGAATTTTATACTGGAACAAATCTTCCATATAAGCCTTCAGTTCACCATAAGACCAAGCAAAGCAATTTTAATACTTTCTTAGTATTGCTATTAGCATTTGCTTCTCTACTAGTTTTGATCTTTTACGAATGTAGATTATCTTAGGAGCCGATTTAGTTCCTCTAGTCACACCTACATCTTCTTCACTAACAAGCTTACTTCTACATTGTCAAACATTTTTTCTAAAGCAATGAAACTACTCAGAATAGTATTTGCTTTGAGCTGAATAATTTCATTTCCAAAAGGAGTCCCCTTACCTCCTTCATCTTTCTCCACCATGGGTTGCCGGTCAATGAGTTGGCTTTCAAAGTGATTGAGGCAAATCCAGGAACTTAGAGATTTGCTGATTGTCAATGAAGACCTACCAATTGTGAATGTTGTCTGGAATGCTAGACCTGGTAAGAATTTCAACGTTATACTTGCATTCAGAGGAGGTAAAGGAAGCATGAAATATTGAAGCTAATACAACAAGGGCATCAAGTATTACATTATTATCTCTTTCAATCCACTATATGTTGAAAGCATCAAACACTTCAATGGTATCCCACATAGGATTCCTATACATTCTCAATCTTTTTTCTTTTGTAGCATATGTGTGCCTAACTTGAGACGTCACAAGTTTTGAATCACCATCCACTGTAATGCATTTGATCCCATACTTAGAAGCTACATTCAAACCAAGTAGTAGAGCTTCATAACTCAGCCACGTTATTGGTGCACCCAATACCCAAAATTCAACTTGAATGTGAACTTATAGTTTTTGCCCTCTTAGACCATTACTCTCTCTTGAACACGCACCATCAAAATGCATCTTCCAAATTCCATCAACTCTTGGATATTGATGTGGGGGAAGTACATTGGCGTCCACATGTTTCTTAAATTCATCATCACAATATCACACAAAACAATCAGGCTCCACATTAAAGTAGCAAACCTGATTATTTGCTTCACCTGGTTTTCCACAATCTACAACATTTTGTTTTCTCTATGTAATTGGACTTCTCTTCCATGCAACGGTATAGTAGCATAGGACAGGTCCATTTGAATGCTACCACCAATTGAAGCTGCCTACTTCCTGGACAATAATATACTCCACTTAGCTGGACAATCAACTATGATAACATCCATTAAAATATTCTTACTAGGGTATGCAAGAAGTTGCACTTTAATATCATTTACTATCCCAATTACATATACTTCATGAGGATCCATGATAAAACATTTTCCATATGACTTTGCGACTTGTAAGCCTAGCTGGTTCATGACTTCCAATGGCATCACATTGCTGGATGCCCCTGAATCTAATATGCAATTATGTATAGCTAGCCATTTATCGACAAAGATGTATAAAATAGATCAACTACCTGTTTTCTATTTGTGGACATGGTAACAGTACCCAAGTAGATTTCTGGTGCCTCTTGAGCAATTGCTTCATCTACACCATCTTTGGGAATATCTGCAGGTTCACTTGGTTTATTAAAAATAGTTGGGGCTGTGAAATAAAGTAATACCCTTTCCCTATGCGTAGGGATCCTTAGCAATTCCTCGACAGGCACTTGGATTTTTAACTGGCCTAATGCCTGTGCCATGTCAATGGGTTGGTAAGCAGGTAAGGGAGTAGACAACGGTATTGTCACAACACCAGTGTCAGGGATAAAAGGCATTATTTGACCACTAGCTGCAACTTGTCTCAACTTAGTTGCATTTCCAACTTCCTTAGTTGCCTTATGTTTCTTATTTGCTGCTTCATTAGGTTGCTTCTGTTTGACCTTATCTCTTGCAGCCTTTGGATCTTCTATGTTGCTGGCTGGGGCATCAATAATCTTTTGCTTAGGGACATATTTTTGCTACAGAGATGCATTTTCTTCCTAGGGGTGGACTTTCTTGCATTTCTGTTTGCATTTATCTCTGCTCTATCATCCTTGTTTTTCCTTTGCCTTTTTGTGTAGCTGGTGCATCAGGATAAACCACACCTCTAGCTTTGTCTTTAGCACTTACTTGCCTGTTTCTTAGTTGGTAATTGCTGTGGACTTGCATGACAGTAGCCTCAGTGAGAGCCTTGATGTTCTCATTAAGAGGTTTTTCTCTCTTATACCATTGCCTCATTTGTTGCGTGAGTTGATTGAAGTCTTTATTCGGTTAACTCATATGGAACATGATGACTGTCAGGATCATACTGAAAGAATTCTTCACCCTCATATATGTCCAATTGATCAACACTAGCATCCTCATAATACTTGGATGCACCTTCATTTGCTTGGAATCCTTTTTCTTCTTTAAGTGCTGCAGCCACAACAAATTTTGATTGATTGTGAGGCAAATAGCACACATCACACCAGAATGAATCTTGCTGGAGATTCACACAATCCTTCTTCAAGGGATCAGGGGTGTGTCTTTCTTAGTATCCTTGGTTTGCATTTCTTGGGATAACTGGTTTATCACTTGACCCTTGCTTTTTAGACCAATCATAATTGTTGGGTCCGTTATGCAATCTCTGACCTTCATTAAAATGCGTGGCAACAGTGTTGGAAGACATACCTTTTCATTTTTTTGCGACCTTATATGAAAGTTTCTTCATGGCTCCCATCAATTTATCTAGTTTTTCTTCAGCTGTAAGAGATTTATTAGAAATTTCTGCACTTGGTTTATGAAGCTTTACATCGGCTCTCTTGTTGTCTTTACTAGATGCCCTCAAGTTTCTTTCTATGTTGATAGCCATGGCGTAAGATTCCTTGAATGTTTGAGGGTTCTTGCCCCGCAAATAGTAACACAATTTTGAATCAAATGCCTTGCAATATAGAACAAGGCGCATTGGTTCATTTGACGCCACTTGGGAGGCACTTGTCGCATTGTCATAATGAACTTGTTGAAATCAACAACCATTTTATTTACCCCTTTCTTAATAGTAAGCTCATGGATTGTGAACTTTGGATCTATCCTTTCTTTGTATTGCAGTTTAAAAACTCTCATGAATTTGTCCCTTGAGTCTTTGCTGCTATCTGGAAGGCTTTTGTACCACTCTTTGGTTCTCTATTCCAGTGACTGTGCAAAGAGCTTCATCATGATTTCATCTTCAATTTCGTATTCATCAGTGACATCAGTGAAGTGCTTCATATGGTCCTCACCAATAACAACATTGTTACCTTGGAATTTCAACAATTTTCTCCTAATCGTAGCCAGGATGGGATTAGGATAACTGAGAATGCCATAAAATTCAAGTTGCTTGTATCTTTCTAATCCTAATGGAGCTCTTACTGGAGCAAATCTTTGAGCATGTCTCTTGGGGTTAACACTCAAATTATGTGCTACATTTTGTTGTTGAGGGTTTTGTTGATTTCGCTACAAATTAGGCACAGGTTGATTGGGTACACTCTTTGCATTATTCTGATTCATATTTTGATGTTGAACAACATTTATATTTTTGCAAGGTTACCCCAAGTTTCTGGGATGGGGATGGCAGGGGACGGCGGGACGAGTCCCCAAGTTTCCGATTTTTGAGGCCAAAATT
This sequence comes from Sequoiadendron giganteum, assembly GCA_007115665.2. Taxonomy (NCBI): domain Eukaryota; kingdom Viridiplantae; phylum Streptophyta; class Pinopsida; order Cupressales; family Cupressaceae; genus Sequoiadendron; species Sequoiadendron giganteum. The sequence goes on from CM021102.1 coordinate 508,790,499, forward strand.
AGGGACGGCAGGGGACAGCTATATAAAAATATAGGGAAATTTTAAATATTCATATGATAACATGGATAAGGCATGTATAATACACATTATAGAACATTAACATATAACATTTGTCTTCAACATTATGCCAATACTCAATACGCATTCAAAATTAACATATACGAATCATGAAACAACCTCCAAGTTAGAATTTATAAACTTATATCAAAATGCCCAAAGGCTACATTGCTGCGATATAGTTTTAAAGTTTGCTATGAAAATCAAAATACAATGTCAATAATGAATACAGAATAAACAAAGTCAAAGAGCACTGCTGCCCCTAATCATCCCTCATAACCGCATCAAAATCAAAGTCATCCTTTGAGTCATTGCCACTGTGATGCTCCTCCTCAACCAACGGAACCCCAACCAAACCCTTAGTTGTCTCCTCCTCATCTACCTAGGCCACGTCCTCGAGATCAATATCCCACCGTAGAGTTGGAGTCTGTCGATACTTTGGAGTTTGTTGATCTTGAAGCCAAAGAGCACTATGAACAACCACTAGCTTCTCCGCTCGTCTAGAGGTAAGTCTATTCCTCTTGAGGGAGTGGATAAAGCTATACGTGGACCAATTCCTCTCTGCAACAGAGGAACTAGCAACCTGTGCAAGAAAGTGAGTAGTAAGTGTTTTCAACTGCGGTGTATCCCTCCCATGATAGGTCCACCATCCAATAGGTTTCGATTGAGCTAATATAGCTCTATCCAACCTCGCCTGTGGTTTACTCAAGTTTGGGCCAGTAAGATTTGCAAAGTCTAAGAATTGTGACCGAATTAGTGAAGCCTGCTATACTGGATAAATCTTTTCAATGGCCCGTGTGAACCCATCTAAATCCTCACCATCATCACATGGAGGCACCCTACAAGGCCTTGGTGCATACCATTTTTGATTTAGAGCAAAGGCAGCCATATGAAGCGGGGTGTTAAATTGTATTCCACCTCCGCGTCACAATGGGCCTAATGTGTTGCTCATAGAAATCCAAAGTGGGGTCCTTTGCCGAAATAACTTGCTTGATCTTCCCAAGCATACTGTCAAATGTCTCATAAATCTCTCCAAGACTAGGAGAGTCTGTAGCAGCATATCTGATGACATCTACAATAGGGGAGATCAAGGAGCAAATATATCTGCAAAATGCAAACAAAAAGTTCAAAAAAAATTAGTTGACAAGTTAATTGACATGTTAGAAACTTCAAAAGTTGGAACATTGGACAATAAAATTAAAATATTTAAATCAGAAATTTAATATGAAAATCAGCCATCTAAGATTCTAATGTCTTACCTCACATTGGCCCACCAATCGTCATCGAGGATCTTTTGTTTGACGGTCTTTCCTTCAGTAGAACTTGCATTAGGCCATCTAGCCCACTCTACATTGACCATCATCGCTTGTAGAGGCTCATACACCTCTACCATCCTCTCTAACAAGATGAAGTATGTGGCATATCTACATTCAATGTTCATTCATTGATTCAACGATTCATTAAAACATAAAAATTTAAAACAAAATCAGATTATGAATACAATTTGAAAGTGAAACAAAATGAAGTAAGTGGCATACCTTGTCTCAACAGGTTTGAGAAACTCCTTTGAAAATGTTCTGAAGAGAGCAAGTGAGGTGTGGTGATTGCAAATAAACATCTTTATATCTCTAGCTTCTGCCACCGTTTGCTTCACCCAATCCAACTTCCCTTTGTCTTTCAATGCATTGTTCAATGCATGAACACAACATGGGGTCCAAAATATGTGCCTGTACTTACCCTCCACCATCAACCCAACCGATTTGCACACACGTGCTGAATTGGTGATCACTTGTACCACATTTGCAGCCCCAACCTCCTCTATGTCATCTCTCAAAATGGAAAACTGGAATTCTGCATCCTTATGTCTCCCCGAACTATCTACAGCTATAAGAAAATAAGAACCAGCAGGGCATGTGACTATGACATTTATGAGTGGCCAACGTCTACAATCAGTCCACCTATCCATCACTATAGAGCACCCCGTCCTCATCCATCACTTTAATATGCATTTGTTGGGTCTGTTGGTCAAATTGAGCTTGCCACAATGCAATTTGTGCTACTATCCCATGCTGCCTTTCTCTGAGTTTGTCAATGATATTTATATGCTGATATTCTTCCCTTACCCTATGCTCATTTTCTGATTGAGTAGCCGAATCAACATCATGGTAGACTGTTATGCTCTTATTCTCAAGAATAAGGAATTAATTTAAGGCCCATGGCTTATTTTTATTTCTCATAGTCTAAGGGACAAAATAAGGGAAATAATTTAATAGTAGTATTTTAAGTTGGGCCTAATAATTTTTTGAAAAGGGTAATTTAAGTCATATTAGAGTGACTGTCTAAATGAGACATTGTAATGCCTATATTATACATTATTTAAAAAGTGTTTTGAAAACACTTAGAGGGGAATAGTAAAATTAATTGAGGGACTCAAAGGGGTGCCTATAAAGGAAAGACAAGTGCTCAAAGAAAATGATCTATTTTGTGATTATATTCAATTGTATTTTTGAATTTGAGCATTCGAGGACAAAAAACCTTGGTGTGTGAGATTTGGAGGATGAAAATCCTTTTGGTTTCCATTGTGAATTTGATGAAATCCGGTGGTGATTCTATTCGGGGATTGCATTTGAGCTATTTTGCAATTTATTCCAGCTGGAATGATTTATATTTGCAAGAAAATCATCAATATTGTTAGGGGTTCAAGGTCTTCTATAGTGCACCTAGTTTATGCTTGGCTTCCCAGCTGTAATCTGCATTTTGAGCAGGATTTTCAGTGTATTTTATGATGTCCAGCCACTGCAGTACAAGGATCAATCATAGCCACCAGCTATGCTTTACATTTTCAGCGGTTTGTGCACTTGTTCTATACACTTTTCATGCCCATTGGGGCTGTTACGGCCTACACCGGCTATTGCCCATTGGGGCTGTTACAGCCTACACTGGCTATTACATTAATTTCAGACTTATAAATCAGTCTTACACTACCTCTTTGTAGCTTTTTACCTATCTGTACAAGTGTATGATGAGCTGTAAGTGGGATTGTTATTAATTGAAAATTGAACTAAATTAATGCTGATTTGTCTTTCACTGTTCAGGGGTTTAATGCTGATGATTTCAGGCATTATCAGTGATTATTTCAACTAGCAATCATATCAGAAATATTTTATTAACATATTGGCATTATCTATTATTGGATCTGCTGGTTATTCACTGTTAACCCACCAGAATGAGCAACAAGTATCCACAAAAACGACAGCCTCTTCTATTTGTCCAAATAAAAAAAAATAGTTTCTTAATAAAACAGCGTTCCACAGGGTTTCGGGGACGGGGATGAGGGTACGGCAGGGGACGCGGGGATAGGGGGTCTAAGTTTGGGGGCAGCGGGGGGGACGGTGGCGGTGGGGTGGTAGGGTGCTGAAATACATAGAGTACTTGAAAAAATAGTTATAAAAATATGTATAAGTATAAGAATTATATATCTTGGAGACAACTAGGAGTCCCCTAGACGTCTTGAGGACACCCCAGCATCCTCAAAGTCCTAGCAGCGTCTTGGAGACAGCGACACTGGTGGTGGGATGGTGGCGCTTGTGGTGGGTTGGTGGGGGGACGTCCCCCCCAAGTCCCCAAGTCTCCGAGACATCCCCATCTAGGAAATGCGAGGTTTTGTCTGTGGGGGGGGTGGTGGGGAGGGTTGGGGGGTGGGATGCATCCCCGTGGAACACTGTAATAAAACAATTGGCTGCATGATGTTAGGCACGATGAAGGACAAGACTGAATCAAAAGTGAGGCAAAAAGCCAAGAGTGTAGCTGTATACTCTTTCTTCCGAGGCTCTAAACAAAATTTAAACCCATGTTAAAAATTGACTTTTCAAGAATGACTTAAGTCTAATTGAAGTAAACATTACAATAACAAACAAGCACTTAGTCAATCCAATAATGATTTAAAGTGAGACACTACCAAACAAATTTGATATATCCATTTTAATCACTCAGTCAAACTCCCTTTTAAAATTAGATAAAAACTACACATTCAAACAACATGCTTGAGCCACATGTCAACACTAAAGTCACTCTTAATGCAAACAATATGGTTTGCAACATAAAGACAATGCATACTGCAATAGCTAAGGTCATGTTTGTTTAGTCACTAGGAGTCAACATAGTAGGGTATCAGGTCGTTGGTCTCCCCTTTTGTTGGCATAGCCCATATTCCTGTACACCATGTGATCATAAACAAACAATGATCGGTGCATTATATCAGATAATCCTAATAGAAATAATCATTAAATAATCATAAGTCAAGTCCATCATTATTATATTATCCATCATTGCTTAAATGCTAAATTCAGTTTTAATCAAATCCCCAGGTCAAATTACTATGGGACTGTAGAACAATCCACCAGTTTCAATTTCTGGGGATATGACATAATGTTGGATGAACTTTTAGGCAACATGTTGGCAACTGAATGTGCTCGTCGTTAAAGGCCTACCTTCCATATTTGGCCTTGCCTAAAATTTGATCGTAGAAGATGCATTCAAGAGATTCTTAGAGGAAAGAAAAAATGATGATTTGAGCCTTGTCATCTAGCTTTTAGCTCTAACAGCCTAAGGTATAATCGATATAATTCAACCATTGGCTGAGTTTAAGGTTTAGTTCAAGGAGATTGATCAAAACATCTAGAATTTCATATAGAGAAGTTATATGTCTGGCTTTAAATCTTGCGACCCTTCAACAGATCAATTAACTTACAAAGGAAGAGTGGGAGCCATTGAAGGTGCTATAGAGGAATGAAAGGTTGCAAATTTGCATGGGTAAAACCGTTAATGAAACAGAGCTTGTGAGAGCATAACTGAAGTTTTGGAAATTTTAATTCCAATATGATTGATTACAATTGGATATTATGTAAGACAAATGAGCAGATCCAAATCTCAGTCATACTTGAAACTTGAAAGAGTAATGTTGGTTTAGTTTTGAGCCCAATTCAATTAAGTAACTTTTGAATGCAAAAAGAATGAAGAAAGTACAAATTTAGAAGACTAGAAAGCAAACTACGTAAAAATTATACCATAAGAAAATATTTAGAATCTGCAGGTTGGTCAGCCTCCTCAAATACTTAGCTAAAATTTTCTAATTTTTGGTCACATATTTAGTCATAAAAATGAAGATGCTGTGCATATTAAAGTAGGTGAGTGTTGGTTATTCAGAGGAAATAAACATGAGAAGCTTCTGACACAAGGAAAGGATCTGATCGCTGCAGATCATTTTCAATCTAATGATGAATGTGTTTTTTGAAATATAATGTGGAATCAGAAACTTAATGAAGAAATGGTTAACCATGCAAAAGAAGATGGGGCTTCCTTGACAATTCATTTGTAAGGTGTCAACGTTCTGGGAATTTTGGATCTGACAAGCATCTAAAGGTAGAAGTCTTGATAAAGATCTTTGGAGAGATTTAGCAATAGACCCTCAAATTGTTTCTGAAATCAGTCAAGAAAGAAATCGAAATTCTCTCTGCACCATTTTGTGGAAGGACCAGAACTAATGCTGTCAATATAACAGGACAAATGATCTGTTGCAAAAATATTTCAAAGGAACAATCATGACTTGGTGAACCTACGATGATGGTTGTAGAAAACAATTGTCAAAGCAGACAAAGCCTTCCATTAATGTCTAATCATTCAGTTCCAAACCAGCTGTAGAGAAGGCCAGCGGTTCATCTGTTGAGATTTTGAGTAATATGAATACTATTATAGCTAAAAATATGAGCATTAAGCTCATTTGTAAGTATGTTTTTGGCTCCTTATGGTTTAGTTCTATATTCCAGATGTTAAGTCACAAGCTTATTTTTATTTAAGCAGTTAAAGCCTTCAAGGCTGAAACAGTGTATATTGCTTTTGATATTTGAACATTCATGCTCAGTGTTTACTTTCTGTACCCTGTGATATGTTCATATTATCAATTCCAAAATATCCTGGAGAATTGTTTTCATACCTCAGTTTTAGCTAAGAATATGTTTATTTATGTTGCAGAATTTAATATCTGTGTCATAACAATTAACAAGTAACAAAAACATAACTATCCTGGTATCCAGTATGTTTATTTCCCTTTCTGCTTTTTCTTTCTCATTTCTCTTCAGTCTTCACTATTTGTTTAACATCAAGATAGGAGAAGTTGGCCCAATTCTAGAGGTTGCTTCTAAATGATCTCAACTTGTGAAGCTTCTTCACAGTTGGGACTAACTGCGAGGCACAGTTAGAAGTAATCGGATGGTTAGGCACTTCAACACTGTTTGCAGTCATATATTGGACTATATCTCAGTCAAAGCTTAAAATTGTGGTCTCATCACCAGTAGCATCTTTTGGGAAGTCTTTTCCATTAGGGAGCTAATGTCCCCATACTAGAGGTTCTGAACCTGAATGTAACACATGGTGGATGATCTTTGCAGCCAACAGAAATATAGGGACCAATTGGAAAGCCTGCCTGATATGTTTGAGGCCTAAATTCTTCTCTAAAAGTAGAAGCATCCCTAAACAAAAGCATCATTATTGTGAAAGAATTGATAGCTAGAGCCCAAAGTGTTTGATAGGCCAATACTGGGGTAAAAAATAAAGAAGGATTTCAGCTTTGTCTAAGAGTGTCAATCCGGGGATTTGATAGCTAGAGCCCAAAGTGTTTGATAGGCCAATACTGGGGTAAAGAATAAAGAAGGATTTCAGCTTTGTCTAAGATTGTCAACCCGGGGATCCTAGCTTGCGAGAAGTGTTGCAGCAGTATACCTAAAGGGAGGAAAGCAACGAATCAAGTGGGGATGAAATGCAGCTAGAACACACAAAGGAGCACCTATGATGAAAATCTGGTTCAAACTTATATTTCTATTTTGCTCTATTCTGTGAGAGAAGTGACATGAGTTACAACAATCTGCGGCAATAACAACAGTGATCTGCAAAAATAACAACAATAGTTTGCAACAATAACAATAGTAGCTACAACAAAAAGGAAAAATAAATCAGATTACATATTCTTTTATCCAAACTGTGCTGAAATTGAAATCACGCAGTCAAAAAGAAATAACGTCTATCTTAACCAAACCAAATCATAAGCAAACAAAATACAGGAAATAAAACATCACTGAGGTTCCCCAAGGAGTGGGCCCTTGCTCCTGGTTCGCTCGGTGGAAAGAACGGAAAGCCTTCTTACGCTGCCTTAATCAAAAGATCATTGTTTTATTTATCAGAAAGAATGATACAAAAAATCTATATAAAATTATGTCTACCAAATTCTATTTTCTCCTTTACAACATGTGTATTTATATATACGCTGTTCATAGCTACTAAATACAACAAAAATATTATGTTTGCTTTGGCCGTGGACAACAAACTATAATGCAATGGTTCTGTTGGCGACAAATTAAAATGATTCTATTATAACAATGAGCAAAAATAGGAAACATGAATAAGACGTGAAGGTTTGTAGATTTTTCTCCAGCTATCTAGCAACAAATCTCTTAGCACGGGTTTCCTCCCTTATTCCACAAGAATAGCACACGTGGGGCCTTGAATGAGTGCATTTGCTCCATCTTTTGTGGACCATGAATTGTCTTGTTACAATAAATAGTGAAGGTTTTCGGTTTCCTCTTCATAGCTGACAGTTGCATCTCCATTTTGAAATAACCACGATTTCTTGTGCTTATTCGAATTTGGCACTAAAGGGGTAACTAACGCCACCTTGGAGACTGACATCACCTTTGAACAGATAACAAAAATAAATTGCTGATCACAAAGTAATACACAGAAGTTCCTGACCAAAAAATGACAGGAAGATATTCCGCATAAAAAGTGACAGGAAGTTCTTCTAATCTGCATGCTACAAGCTTTATTTCTAAAGTCTGAAAATCACAATGCTTATTAGTAAAGACAACCAATCGTTAATTTCCATATTTTACCCAAAACTCTATTAAATACCACTTGTACATATTTAATCATATGCAACATAAAATGGGGAAATAGTATGAAATGGAAGCAAAATGGAATGTGGAAGTGGGTATGAAGGTATATGAAATAAGCTAAAATATGACATAAAATGGGACATAAATGGCTCTCATCAGTGCTCATCATAATTTTAAGGAATGGGCATTCAACTCGATTGATATGCATTGCCAAAGACTAGAAGTGCTAGAAATACATTTTTACCTTATTTTTGTAAGCTTGTTCCAGTGAATCATATTCTATGATCAAGTTTTCTAATAAATTGTACAAAATTACATTAATCCTATCAGCCATGGCTTTAGCAAAGATTTCATTGGTTCTTTTTGGGCGACCCTGGTTTTGATATAACAGGCACAAATAACATTAAATTTGCTCTGTTTCCTTTTTGGCTAGTTTTCCCTATCTCCTTGTAATGTCCCCTATTTGGGATATTCCTAGATTTTGCCCTAAAACCATAATTTGAACCAAAATAAGAAACATAATACATTTAAGATTATTAATTTACCAATTGAAATACCCTTTATAAGATATGAATCCTAGTTTAGGTCTTGCACACAATATTAGTCACTAGAAATTGATGTTAGCTCATAAGCCATGATAATATATATTATTAGTCCTTAGTAGTGTAATGTTCCGTGTTGAGGGAGTACCTTATTTTTGCCCAAAAATAACAAATCCAATAATACAATTTATTTACAAGAGTATTCTTTCTCTAAATTATACAATATCAATTGAATTTAGGAAAATAACCATCAAACAAAATGATAATGTAACATGCACGCTATAGCCAACCATATTAGGAATTTCAAGGGAACAACACAATGGGGCCTAGGGAGACTGTCCTCCACAACTAAGCCCAAGAGCGCCAAACAACCAACCAAGTCAATCCGATCCCTTGGGCCCACAAGCAATCCAACTCAATGGGTGGTCTACGTAATTGAGGGAACCCGTACTCCTGCACCTCCTGATTATGTTTCCTTGCCCATTCCTAATGTGATTGCTATGAAAATCAAATGAATAATTACTAATCCTAAGATTCTTGATGAATTAGCAAGTTAATTAAATAAATAAATATGTTCTTTACTTAATTCACAAACTAATAAATATTGGATTCTAATATGTGGTATACCAACTACTGCAGAAATATAAAGTTTGCTGTATCTTACTGCCTTATAATTCAAATTATCACCTCCCCCACCCTCCCCTATATACCTTCATGATGGGGCGAATAGTCACACCCTTTATTATCATTGCATCATTTACAAAGGATGCACCCTTTTCCTTAATCACTGTTTCAAATTCTTATCACTATTAATGATCACTGTCCATAAAGTATCGATTCACACCTTTATCATTGCCCTTCATATTATAATTGCTGCCCTTTCATGTATTGATCGCCGCTCTTCATAACATACTAATATACCTTTTTGTAATAAGACAAACTCTGAATAAGACAAATTCTTTGTCTGATATAACTTTTGTCTTATATATTAATTGCTGACTTGGGAGGATTATTAATCACTGCCCCTGTCACTGCTCCTTTGACTTGGCCGATCACATTCCAAAAGGTGGTCGGCCCATTTAATTAAATTTTTCAATGAGTAATTACCTGTCACTGCTGCCGCCTGATTGGTAAGGCAGTTTCCTTATCGGGGGCATGACGCTCCTTGACCAGGACATGGCTTTTTTTTTTCTTATGCTATCATGTTCTGTTTAAAAGATTATTTGACTTGAGAATGCCATAAAAATCCTTGCCATCACATTTTAAATGATGAGCTTTTCGGGTCTATAAACTCTCAATTTGGTTGATCATCAGTTTTTGATTTGGCGTATCATCCAACAAAGTTTGAGGTCTAAAATATTACCTGTCTGTATAATGATCTTTGTCTTTGGTTTGGCTACTTTTGTAAGGCATTTTGCTCATAACTAGCTTTTGGCCAATTTATTTGGAGGACTAATCTCCTAAAAACATTGAATTTGCCTCCTAATTTGTTAGCTATAGTAATTCTTTCAATAACAGTGATTAGCTCCATCATAACATTTTGCATCAACTGGATCACGCTTGGTAGTTTTCCTGGTATGTCATCATGTGTAATGCATGGAAGGGGCAATTAGCCATCCAATTGTGAGCTTTATTAATGATTTTTTGAGTTTCTGACATAAGTACCTGAAGTATTAAGATTGATCTAGAATATTGTTTAGTGATTTATTTTTTTAGTTTGTCTTAAAAATAGGAACTTTGTAGTAGCTACAAAATACCATAATGAAAAATAGGGACTCAATGTTTTATTTAGAAGTTTGTAGTAGCTACAAAATACCATAATTTTTTTTCATATTCTTAATAAAACATGAGTCCCTATTTTTCACTATGTAAAAAAACTATGGTATTTTGCAGCTACTACAAAGTTCTTACTGGTGTGAAACATCAGTTGGGCATGATATTTGTTAAGGAAACAAATAATTTATGGTTAAAATCTCATGCATTCCTTATTGAATATTAAGTATCCCGTGCTTGGAGTGAAGGGATACGGTTTGGTCTTACTTATCTTACTGATGGTACCGGTGTTCTTGAATGACAGGTGTTGAAAAGTCTGGAAGGAATGCTCAAGGAGATTCCTGGTGGGAAACATGGCAAGAAGTACTTCGACAGGATGATTGGAGGTGTGGGTTCCAATACACTTTTTCCCCTGTATCTGCATTGTGTGGAAGTATACACAAACAGAAAAAAAATTCATTGAACCACAAATTCTTTCTTCTGTCTTTGGGCATTAAATTGAAATAAAAATATGCTCTGCTGTTTTCTGTATTTTTGAAATTTAACTCAAACAATGAAATGGCATGAGCAACTTACCTTATAAAAATCATGAGGATATTGATCAAATGACATTCATGTTGGCTATATTTGCATGGAAAGAAATAGAATTATTGTTATAAAGGTTATATCAGGATTCAACTGCATAGTTTTTGAGTCAAACTCATTGACCCATATTTCAAATGTAGTGGTTCACATGAACCCATCTCTGCTAAGCATGAATGGTCCATTTAGGCTTTTAGCCTTCATTGCATTTAGATGATGCTCATAGGGGGGAAGCATTGGGACTTCCCAGGAGTTCACCCATCCCAGTACTGCTACAACTGAAGTGTGCTTAACCATGGAGATTTCCCCCAAGGTCAAGCCTACTTAGCTTGCTACGCCATTTGCAAAACCTTCAGCAAGTGTTTTGGCTTATGAACCATTCATTATAGGTCCTCTTGAGCTCATCTATTGACACATAGGAGGTATTTTGCCACATTGTGAAGAATCATGGTTAGTAAGTGGATGCCAAAGGTCTAGTGGACAATTTGTTTACCTCAATTAACAATAGGGTGAGTTTCACCAACTTGTTTTCATGATAAAGCATTGATTACAGCAACTGATGAAAGCAAATATCGCTCAAGTTTAGTTTCTTAACTGTACAAATAGCTTCAGTAAATAATGGCAGTGATAGTTGCAGATTAATAATGGAGGAAACTATCATGAATCATCATATAAAAAGGTATTGAGTTATGAATTTGACTGTCATGAGTTTACAGTAATCTGGCAAGAATAGAGAGAAGTGCTCAAAAGCAAGCCAAGTCTGGAAGTGGCGCAGCTGGTTGGTATGAGAAATGGTAAGAAATTACTCACAGAGTCCTGTGCTTGAGCAGACTATATATTTACTGTTTCTTTATGTATGCTATACTGATTTTGTGTTGTATTTTAGAAAATCTGTGAATGCCAAAAGTGCTATTTTCCTCAGATTGAATTTGTTTGGCATTTTTAATTCCAGGTGGGAAAAATACAATGCTAAAGGTTGGACAGAGAAAGGAGCCCACAAGTATGGCAGACTAAATGACCAGTCATGGTGGGAAAAATGGGGGGAGCAATATGATGGGAGCGGATCTGTCTTGAAATGGTTCTCTATCTTTTACCCATTTCTTCATGTCTGCTTGAACACATTGATTTGCACAATCCAGAGATATATATTTTGATAATTTGATAAGACGTATAAAACACGAGTAGGATATATAGGTGCTTTTAGGTAGTTACAGAATAGTAGAATAAATAATTGTGTATTAGAGACATGAGCTTTTATCATGCATTCTTTTGTACATTTAAATGTGTTATCATGTACTCTGTACCATTGTATTGTATAATTTATGTTATTTTAATCTAGAGTATGTAAGATGGATTACTAATTCAGAACAATGTGTTACAGCATACAAAACTGTACATAACAATGGAATTTGTATGCAGTACATGATAACAGAAAAAGTAGGAAGCATCATCAGAAAGATATTTGTTCTTTCCATTTTGTGATGATTGATATCGAAATCTTATGCCTATTAGTCACAAATACCATAGATAGACTTCAAACCTGTTTGATACCAATCCCTTAACATCATGTGAACACAATAATTGAATACAATTCTTCAAAATATAGCTAAAAGAGTCTTTTTAGAGGATTTATTCTCGATTTCCTGTTTCCTCCTATCTCCTCCCTCCAAAAACATATTAAGCATCATCTGTAAATGAAGAATATGAATATCTCAGAAGAAGTCTATAAGGGACTATATCCGCTGCCACCATCTGAAGGTAAGTGTTAACTTGTACCTGGAAGGTGACCCTCTTGTGTCTACTAAAGTGGGTTGCTGCTGCCATGAACTTGTCAAACATTTCTAGTATTGGCTAGTCCAGGATCCTACTCATCTGTCACACATTCAATTGGAATCTGCACTGACTTCCAATACTGGTTGAATTGTTCTGTGAATTGGCTTTGACCTAGATTAAATAATTTCTGACCACTCCTTCAGTTTGCTATGAAATACTTCCTTCAAACAGGTCAAATTTTTAAATTCATCAAGTTTTCCTCTTACAATTGCAGAAGCATGGATGCAACCTATTCCATAGGTGCCTGGCCATGTTTGTTTTTAAATATTCCTGCTAATTCCAAGACTGGTTCATACAACTTCTTCAAAGCTGTATATTTTCAGTATCACTCTTAATATAATTCTATCATTTTTTCATTAGTCTCATCCGAAATCTTCCAGTTTCATACGATAATACTTTAATCCAGTAATTTATGCATTTCACTCTGACCATAGTACATTTTATTAAAAAACCAGCACAAAAATGTTCCACAGATTTTCTAAAACATTCTACCATTTGTAATGACCTTGAGGCTCTACCGCACTGTGTGCTATCTTATGTGCTACATCATGGAAGATGTTATTTTATATTTTCTTTTCTTTACTTCCAAGTCTCCCAGCCTTCAGATGTGTCATTTGAGGTGGAAATAGAATGCATGTTATCTAGAATTTGAGTGACTGATAACAATACTTCCATTTGTAATTTACCATTTTGGATCATCCAGCTCTACTATTTACCATTCCTCTGCAAATGGTCAAAGATTCTTTGAAATTTCTTAACAGAAAAGATACCAATGAGATGAATTACAAACTAATGGAGTATTAGAACCAAGTGAATGTTCAAAACATAAAATTTTTTCCTGGCAGTGGGTTGTTCAATTGAAATTGGAGGGTCATAAAGTTCTTGAACCCTCATTCAATGAGATCAAAATTAATAGCACCAAAAGAATCCGACTAATAATTCAGGTATACCAATTGAACTAATCTACTATTATGGTTCCATGGTTTTGTAATACACTACTTGTGAACCTCAATCCTATTCCTGCACAAACACAACAAACAAACATATAGTTAGGTTCATATGCAAGATAAAACAAAGATTCTCCATGAAATCCATTTACAATGCTCAAAATAGAAAAAACAAGAACAAAACATGAAAAACTAAAGGAATCCTAATTAAGCATGCAAACTCTTGATCCCATGGGGGAATTGGTGTGTCGAAATTGGCCCTTTCCCAACTCCTTTGTAAGCTTTGTAATAATTTGTGGATGATTGAATTTCCTTAATGAGATTTTGATATAACCTAGCTATGAAATTATGAAAGTGATGAACACTTGATGTGAAATGGACAAAATTAGCTCTCAATGTGAAAAGAGTAACTTTGCTAAAATGGTAGATGAAGATGAAGTTGAGTATAGTAAGTTTACTCAAATTGTGGATGATAGAATGAGAGGAACAGTCTCTCATTTATAGATTTCCAAAATGGAAGAGATAGTGGAATTGAGCAATGTGGGATCATTCAACACCCAATGACCAAGTGTCACTTGTCAAGATGTGAATGGTTGAAGGTTGAACACATTTTGGTCAATGTGCATGATGAGATTCAAATTTGAAATTTGAATTACATGTTGGAGGGAGAGAAGAATGGAGTTAATATCATTTGGCTCAATGCACAAAGACATGTAAAAGGAGTGAATGCTTTGTTGGAAGGACAAATCCATTTGGATTTTGAATTCAAATTTTGAAAGAATATTCCTTCTTTATTCCATGTTGAGAGAAAATAGCCAAGTTAATAAATCAAAGTAATTGATTTATTGTGCAAGTTGCATTATCTAGAGGAATTTGGAGATTAAGATTAAATTAATCAAAAGATTAATTAATTTAATGAGAGATTTAGGAGATGTGACAATTTAGACTTAAATTTATGTATTGATTTAAAATTTTAAATCAAATTGGGAGGAAGGGTTTAGTTAAATATATGTTTTGATTTATTTAACTAAAGGGGATAATGTTAGATTAAATCAAATAAAGTTTAATTTATTCAACTTAATAAGAAGGTTTTAAGGATTTAATGAAATAAGATGAATTATTTAATTAAAGAGAGATATGAGGGTTAATTAAATTAAACTAACTAATTTAATCAACAAGGGAGAAAGACCTAATTAAATAAATAATTGATTTATCTAATTAAAAGATGAACAAGTGATGATAAGCTGAAAGTATGATTTAGGAAGAAATGGCATTAGTAATCGGGATCAAGTGCTTTGGTCAATTTTCCATATCTACACTACTAAATACTGAAAATCATATGTAGATCCTATAATTTTGTAAGTACTCAAATGAATAAGTATCAAAGCCAAAACTCAAGAATTCAATTAATCTGGTAACAAAAATGTTCCAACATTATCGTACATGGCCATTGAGAAATTAATTTTTTATGATTATGCCACATTGAGAATTCAGTTAATCTGAAGGTAAGTGTTAAGTGGCACCTGGAAGGTGACCCTCTTGTGTCTACTAAAGTGGGTTGCTGGTCCCATGAACTTGTCAAACGTTGCTAGTATTGGCTAGTCCATGATCATACTCATCTGCCAGACATTCATTTGGACCCTGCAGTGAGTTCCAATACTGGTTGAATGGTTCTGTGAATTGGCAGTGACCCAGATTAAATAATTTCTGACCACTCCTTAAGTTTGCTATAAACTATTTCCTTCAAAGGGGTATTACCATTTCAGAACCTTGGATGGAACCTTTTCCATGGGTGTCTTACCATGTTTATTTTTAAATATTCCTGTTAATTGCAAGATTAGTTCTTCAAAGCTGTATATTTTCAGTAGAACTCTTCATATAATTTCTATCATTTTTCATTGATGTCATCCAAAGTCTTCCAATTTCATACAATAATACTTTAAATCAGTACTTTATGTATTTCACTGTGATCACAGTCCATTTTATGTAAAAGCCAGCATGAAAATGGTCCACAGATATTCTAAAACATTCTACCATATTGTAATAACCTTGAGACTCTATCGCACTGTTTGCTATCTTATGTAGTGCATCACACAAGATGCTATTGTATATTTTATTTTCCTTGGTTCCAACCTTCTCAGCCTTCAGATAGATTGTTTGAGGTGGAAATTAAAAGCACGACTGCATAGAATTTGATTTCAACTACAATATTTAAAGTTGTCTATACCGCTGAAGAAATTTATATTAATCAACAAAAGTTTCTATATGAAAAAGCATGATCGTCAGAGTACAAACTTTTAATTTATAATTTTATACCCAACCATTATGCTTGACATGACTGTAAACCTTTCTGTGATAGTGCTTATAAATATGACTCATGCATGAAATTTCCTGTACTTTATTATTGGTCTTCTGTTCCGGTCATAATGGATTTGATTTCCATCACCTTGCCTCTAGAATGGGTTGTTCTCCAAGTGTTCTTGGAGGTTCAACATCATCAAAGAGAATCCTTTATTTTTTGTCGCTTTGGAATTTAGGCAACTTTTACCTATCAGAGAGAGAACTGCCCATATTATCTGTTCTTGCAGGTTCAACAGCATCGAAGAGAATCCTCTTTTTTTGTCTCTTTGGAATTTAGGCAACTTTTGCCTATCAGAATAAGAACAATCCATATTATCTGTTCTTCTTGATCTCTTAAGGAAAGGTGTGCTGAGGCAATTGAACCAATAACCTAATTTAAGAAACTGCCGGATCTGCAAGATTCTTCTACTCTGAGAAAACACATGGTCTCTTGTTGGAGTCCTTTCTTGAGCACCTCTGGAGATACCTCCACCAGTACATCTAACAAAACTTGAGCAATCCTTTCAGCATGGGTCATTGCATCATTAGTTGGCTCATGTCGTGCTTCCTTCTGGCCCGTTTGCATAGTTGCAATGAGGTCAATATTTCTTCCTTTTCTTTGTTGTACAAGTGACTTGCCATGTCAATCTTATGGTAGTACTGTTTCCTTCCTTGTATGAGATGGGTTTATTTCGGTTTTGGTTATAGATTCAAGTAGTGGAAACTCTTTACAAGCTCTTGTATATATAAGCATCATCTGATGTTTGCTAATTTGGCAAGTGATACTTGTAGGGGAAGAAGTGAATGTGAAAAAAGGACTTTAATTTAGTTGGTATATTATAATTAAAGATATCAGATTTCCACAATCCATATTATGTATTGCTTCTGGATTCGATTGTGTTTGTATTTTTGCATCAACGTTTCGGATCACACTCCATGATCCATCATCAGGATAGTAGAGAGCTAGAGGAGAAAAAATGGTTGATTGCAGACTTACACTAGATAAAAAGACAGAGAGGAGAGGGAAGGGGGAGGATGCACAAGGAATGAGGAGTGTGATTCACTTTTATTCTCTCCTCGTTCCTTGTGCATCCTCCCCCTTTCCGCTCCTCTCTGTCTTTTTATTTGGTGTAAGTCTGCAATCAACCGTTTTTTCTCCTCTCTACTATCCTGATGATGGATCACGGAGTGTGATCAGAAACATTGATGCAAAAATACAAACACATTTGAATCCAGAAGCAATACTAATGGTATACTATATTTAGAAAATATTACAGATTGCTTCTATCTATTCATGCAAATCCCCAAAAGGCTTCTATTCATGCAGCATAATAATAGAAGGGCTGTTTTGTTGAGTGCCTTGATTCCAGTGTTCCATGGGGATGTGAACCCAGGGGCTCCAGTGTCCCATATGTCCTGGGAACATGGAAATTTGGAGGGATGTTCTGAGTCCTGTTTTTCAAGATTGGACAAGCTGCTCCTATTAATGGAGTAAGACAAAAGTAGCTTTTTAAGTAAAATGGTGCTAAAACCCCTAAAAACCTAATAGGGGGGGGAGTATTGTCATTACAAATGCAGTGCAATCTATTTCATTATAAAGACTTCAGCTGCTTTTTTCTTGTTCAAGTTTTATAATAGCTGCTCCCCTGCTACCCCTGAACCCTCATCTCCATGTACCTGCACCTCTCCCAATCCTGGAAACATGGAGAAACTTTGCTTGATTCTTAATTCTTAATATTTTTTGACTTAAACTTGTAAGTTTCAAAGATCATTGACATGTTCAATTTAAAGGCTTGCTAGTGAAACATATTTTTATGTGAGATCTATCATGCTATCTTCCATCATGTTGATTTTGGAAGGGGCAGGGAAACAAGGGAACATGAAAGGGGATGCTTGGTATCCCCAAAATATTAATAGGAAAATAGCACAATGGTGGAGTGGGTGTTGGAGGAGGGAAGTGGGACACGGATAGAGGGTTGGAGTCATGTCTCTGGGAAGCAAAAGATATAGGGATCAAATTATCTATTATATTCTGTGAAACCATAGCTATTGTGGGACACTCTGAGTTATCATGGCAGAAGTTTACAAGTTTGCACAGTAGTTTGCTTGTCAAATTTTTTGTGTTCAACATGGAATGTTCTGGATCTGTGGCATTCCTGATTATCACCCTGTCCAGGTTAAAATGTCTGATGCCTTCCATCCAAGGAATGGAGATCACAGAGCCATTGAATAGATTTTAAAATAGAAATGAATGAAAGAAGATCCACCCTACATTCTAATTTAAGATTGCAAATAAAAATGAACTTGAGAATAAAGTAAAGTGTTTGATGCCAGCGACATGAAGTAAACATTTATTCCATATACATAGAAGTATATGTAAAAATGTTGTTGAAATTTGAAATGATAAATCTATTTTTATGTAACAGTCGACAAACAATTGCTTGGCTTATTAAAGTTTTTAGTCATTCAATTGTGTACCTACTCAAGGACATTTTTTGTGCAGTTCAATTTTTAGTTATAATTCTGTGTTATATTTAGCTTTGGAGGCTATCAGTTGTGAAATGGTTTTCTAGGGACAATATTTGCCCTTTTTAAGTGATCAGGTTTAATAGAAGTTATTATCACGACATTGAAGCATTTTACATTTCCATGATACAAGGTTGTAATGGAGCATATTACAATGAATATAGTAAATAAGTACGGTCTCTAGGTCTTAATTGCAAAGTCCCTAATGCAGGAAAATGTTTGTATTGTTATGATATAAGCTTTGCATACAAAGAAAATTTATGATCTATTTGGCCTAATATTTCAAGTCTCTGATTGCAATACAGGACAGACAAATGGGCAGAGACAGACTTGGGAACCAAATGGGGGGATAAATGGGAAGAGAAGTTCTTCTCTGGCATGGGGACACGCCAAGGGGAAACATGGCATGCTACCTCAGGTGACGGACGTAAGTGAACAATAACATTTAAGCCCTTAAAATGATTCTGGTGGTTTTTTGGCAGGCTATTTGAGTCATGCATGTGATTTGACGATCGTCCTTAAGACCTTAAAGTGCTTATATTACTTCCGTTTCTCTGTATGTAATCTGAAACTTAATTCAAATGTACTCAGCCTAAAAGCTTCTCATCCTGTATGCTATTTGAGGTTGGACACCACTATAAATGTCTATGAGTTTGTGGTCTGTTTATCCACTCGTATGCATCGACTTCATCGTCAACAGCAGATTCATTTTTAATAGTAGCCAAATTTATTTTCATTTGTATGACATCATTATTATCAGTGTAGTATTTTCCGAGTTACAATGATTTTGTAGTTTCTGGATTGATTTATCTTGTTTTCTTTCTGGAAATGAAATATTATAAAAATTATGAAAGATTTTGTATCTTTATTAAAGAATAAGCACTAATATTTGTCATAGATTCACATGAGTTGAATGATTTTTGTAAAGGTATGATCAATAATGAAGTAACAAGAATATAATGTTTATTTTATGAATATCATAGCTGATGAATTTGAAATTAGAGACCTTTGCTATTGTAAAATTTAATGGCTTGAGGATGCCAGCCATTATAGTTTTTTTTTATATTGATATATTGTTGACATGGGGTCCACTCCCTTACATACATCATATCCAAAATAACTTTTACATCTGTATAATCATCAATCCTTGAACAAGGTTGCTAGGAGAGGAAAAAAAAGTCACCTTAAAATAGGAGACAACACTGCTGTTGCTGGAGAATTCAAAGGAAAGGAATGTTTTCCACACAAGAATCCCAAACATATCAAACTACATATCTCTCTTTAATTTACCAATGTCTTTTATGACTGCCAAGAAGTCACAGTCTAAACAGTTACAAAACATTCTTCGGAAACTATACAATATTATTCTATACATTTTCTATATGGACATTCAGACTTCTGCTGTATAGCTTGTCTATCTATCTATATTAGATTAGGAACAAGTTACAGAGAGGGACTACAACAGTTCAGTAGCTTTATGCTCACTTTCAAGTTTCATCTGGTACAATAACTGAGTTTTCCTTGTGAAAATGTTTATAATCCATTTCTCCAATCTCCCAACCTTGTCAGTGTCCTTTCTACACCCATAAATGATGTCTTGAAAGTCTTTCCCATGCACTGGAAGCCTCCTTGTGTGATACAGAATTCCAAAAGTCATGACAGTTTGTTTCACATGCATGTTCTTTGTTTTGTAGTGAAACTGCAGCCTTCCCTGTTTTGGAACTTACAGAATTACCAGTTTTGCTAAACTTGCAGTCACACATTGCTCTCTGTACATAACTGGCAGTTTTGAATGAGATAAAACATTTTCTTGGATGATTTCAAACTTCTCGAAAACCATCACTTATTGTTCTAGACAACTTCCTAGATCCTTATAGATGATACATCCCTTCATAGGGAGGCCTTTGGTTTTGCAAAAGCTCAACGATATACTAAAGGAACAATTTCCTCACATTCTCCTTGGAGTATCATTAGGCTTGCTTCGCCATTTGTCCATTGGGTTTTGCTTGCCAAGACTCTTGGACTCCCTTTCTGCTATCTCTTTCCTTCTGCTGCAACACTACATCTTCTAAAAGATTCCCCTACTTGCCATAGACAAAGCCATCTAGTGAGATTGGTACTAGATATTCTTCTTCTTCTTCTTCATCCAACATGGAGGGCTCAGACTAGGCATTCACAATTAAAACTGAGAGTAACCTTATTAGAGGAGTTAGGTTTCATTTGAATGCATTCTCATCATCTGCTTCTAAGATAATGAATGGTCTATACCTTATAGGCTTGATCTTCTTGGCTTGTGTTTGTAACTATTTTCTTCCTAAGTACAACCACACATTATCTCCTACTTTGAGATGATGTTCCACATGATGCAGGTCATCCTTTACTTTGTACTTCACTTGAGACCTTTGTACTTGCTCTCTTACTTTGGGTTTGGCAAATCCTCTCAACAAACTTCTTTTCTCTTCTTGTTGGTGCTGAATTTGATGGTGTCTTAATTTATTTTAATCTTGCCTTTTTGTGCTTTTGGAACTTATTCTGCACACCATGTATAACTGAAATAACCGAAATGAGAAAACTTTGCATGGTTTCCGTGGGTCAAATTTACATAAGTTTTGTTCTTTTCCACCATCTTTGCCCCTATCATATCTTGGAATTTGCTAGTCTCCATTAAATTTTGATATTTGTGAGCGGTTGATTGTTTTCTTTACTTTTTGTGGAGTTGTGGAGTTTTGGTAGACTATCAGACATTTCCTGCTCATCCAATGTCCAATTTTGACCACCAGTCCCACACAGTTTCTTTGGAAATTTTATTGAGCTTGCCTTTCCTTTTGTTTTCATCAATTTCCTCCTTTTGTGGAACCTTGATGGTATTCCGAACCAACCTTTCATTCCCGCAACCTCGCAATCACACCGGCCTTCCCCTTCTTGCGGAATTTCAATGTGGATGTAGATTACTTCCTTCTTCCCGCATCTGCTTCTTCTACTTTTGCAATCTTTCCTTGCGTCACTTCCATGCCTTCTTGCAGAATTCTTGTCCACCTCCTAACATCTGAACCTCTAGTTCCCTTTCCTTTTCCCCCTTTTTCCCAAGTCTTCCTTGTGGATTCATATTGAAGATCCGGAATTCCATTCCAATGTCCAAATCCTATGCCCACTTTCGCATTCAAATCTTGTGAAAGTTTCCTAAGGCTTTTTGATTCATTTCTTCTTGTGCAGAGGTCAACTTGACTTTCAGACCTTGTCTATTTTATCCATTTTCCAAGTCCAATTCTGCATTAGAATTCTTCGTCCCCTTTTCTGACCTCCCAACCTTCATTAAACTTTTCTAACTTCCCCTATTCACCCCAACTACTCCCTAGAGCCTCCCAAGATGCTATTAATGGTTAGATATGACCTTGTAACTACTTCGATAAGCTTTCCTACCTAGAATGCCATTGGCCATCTCAAGGGTGCGGATTCTCATGCAAATCCAATGATGAATAATGAGTTCCAGTTTGCCATTAGTGTGGTGGGTAAATTCGGTTCCCAACCACCCCTCACTTGCTCTAGATTTCTCATCTCGTAGATTTCATAGGATTTCTCTTCTTGCACACCAAGGTTGCCAACTTTAGTTCTTCATCAATTTCCTACAAGCAACTGAGGTGAAGGTTATCTACTTCCTTGCATGATCTAGAATGCCACTAATGACTTGGGAAGGATGTGATCAAGTTGAAGATGGATTTCACATGTTCTCTGGCACACACGTGAAGGTGATGCAAGCAAGTATGGGTGACCTTTGCAGTGGCTGATGACCATGGTTCTTTCCCCAAGGTAGCTCGGTGTGGAAAGATACATCTTTGCATATTTTTAAGATTCAGGCAATGGATGAAAAGTTGTAGAGCTAGAACATAGAAAATAAATTAAAGAATTCACAAACCATTAGGGTTTCCTTTATGCAATGGGTTTAGGGCATTTCTAGTATTGTAAACTTTTTGAGTTTTTTTGCATGGATGTAATACCATGTTGTAATCTCAGAGGAATGATTTTAATGTGCAAATTGAACGCCTTTTTGAATCTCTCCATTACCATTGTCTGTTTCTAAAGATCTTATTGATTTTCCAGTGTTCCACGAAGTTTCCTGACGGGGACGCGTCTCAGGGACGGGGACAAAGGGTCTAAGTTTGGGGATGGCGGGGGGATGGTGGTTGAGGGGCGGCGGGGGGGCAGTGCTGATATACATATGGTACTTGAATAACTAGTTATAAAACGATGTTTTAGAATAACATTTCAAATTAGACTTTGGCAAATTAGTAAAATAGCAAAATTGCAAATACCAACATTTTAAATACTTGAATACTATTTGTAAAAACTCAAGTATGCATTTCAGTGTAATGGGAGCTGTCCCCTTTTGACAATACTTATCTAAAAAAATAAAAGATTCTTGAATACTATTATTAAAAGACTAAAAGTAAAAAAAAATTAACATTTGACAAATGAAATTGTCGAATTTGAGATTTCTATTATATCGAAAATATGACATTTCACATCATAATATCATATCATAAAGATGATTACAATGAGTAGCATGATGCATTGATATCAAAATAAGTACAAAATGCAAAAATGTAGTGAAGGGAGGCCTCTAATCATCACCAAACTCCTCAAGCTCGAACTACTGGTTTTCCTCTTCTTCACCTGGCTGTTGCAAAACATAAAATGGCATATGTGAGAAAAAGAATGAAGAATGAGAGTGTTTTGTTTAACTTAGATGCTTTTAGAAGGGTCCCACAAGCCTTTAGGGTTTGGCCCAAGGCTCATATTTTAAGAAAAGTAAAAGATTTTTTTTTTTAAATTGCTTTTTGTCACGTCCTAGTGCGGGGGACTCTTGGGCGTCTCTAAGACGCTCGAGGGACGACTAGAAGTCGTTGGGATGTCTTGGGGACGTCTAGAAGTCCTTGCTGTTTCCTTGAAGTCTCCCAAGTCCCGACGGTGGTGGGGGGACGGTGGGGGGACATTTCTTAGCCGTCCCCAAGTCTCTGAAACGTCCTGGTCGGGGAAACAACTAGATTTTTGGGGGGGGGGGGGATGTGTCCTCGGGGAACATTGTGATTTTCCCTCCACATTCACTGGTTTGATGCTAGTTTGAACTAGTTTGTCATATAGAAGGTGGTGAAATTTCTACAAAGCTTTTGCAAGGTATCTTTTTGAACTAACAAAAGAAATATATTGTGTTGGTTTTGGATAAGTAAGTTATGTTCATTTGGATATTTTACAATTTCAATTATCTGCTTATTTGCATGCATAGAGCCTAGTGTATGAGTGAAATTATCTTCTTTAAGGTATCATCATCCTCCAGTTTTCCCCTTGGTACTAGTACTTTGGAGCATGGAACTCAAAGGTAAATCAATATCAACATGAGTGTTTGATTTCTCGAATATGTCTTTGTCTTCCTCCAGTGCCTTTGCCTATATTGCTGCTTTCTTTGATTCAATGAGATCTTAATAAATTAAAATTATATTTGTTTTTTTGGTAGTCCAAACAACAAATGGATAGATGTCATTCAAGTCAATGGGATCTTGAGAAGGACCATCAATGTTTTTGGTTTGAAGGCGAAGGTTGTGTGGAGGAAGAAAGGTCATTGAGGCATTCTTGGGTTAACTTGTTTTTCTTCTTGGTATGACTGCTCTTAAATAGGCTCCAACTGCATTTACACTTAGAAGTGCTAAATGGATGGGATAAAATATGGATAGCTAGCCTCTTAAGATTTGATATATCAACTTTATAAATCTAGAATCACAAATATGCAAATAGAGCATTTCAAAAAATATAATAATAAAGGTAAAAGCTTCCTAGAGGCTGGAAGAATCAATGATGTTACTCATCAATGGTATGTAGTTAGAAAATTTCTTTGGAGGCCTACTCTCCCTGAATATGCTCCTAGGAGAGTCAACATGCTCCTGAGCATCCCTTAATGTTTGTTCGAACCATCGAGGTCTCCTAATGAAAGAAGAAGGTGCTGAAGTTTCTCTCTCACCTAAATGTTGCTATCTTGAATTGGAAACAATTGGAATCTTTGGAGATTCAACCTTCAAAGCTTCCTCCTACACATCTTCTATTATTGGAATGAATTCCTGAGACTTTTTGGATGCAGAGTTTTCCTCATATTTGATAGCCCTACCGACTACAACTTTCCTTAGGTTTGGAATGTATACCTTGCAGGACATTGAAGTTTCACCCTAACCTACAAATAAACCATTCTTCTTGGAAGAAATTTCTCTATATGTATATGGATATGTACGAGACAACGAAAGATGCTAAAATGACTCATCTCTAGCTTCACACTATTGAATGCCTCCTCTAGTCTCTTGTCCTCCAAGATCCTAGGACATCTGTTTTGGATGTTAATTGTTGTAGGACATGCTTCTACCCAAAGAAACATTGGCAAGTCCAGGTCATGAATCAAGGCCTCAGTAGCCCCTATGATTGTTTAATTCTTCTGCTATGGGATGTATCAAATTGTCAACTCCCTCTTTATCCCTACTTGTAGTATACTCCCCCCCATTGTCCAATCTGAAGACTTTAAATCATCATTGAAGAAAACATAATACATGCTTCCAACAGTTGATTCTACTGACATCAGTCCACACAGATCTGAATGCACTAAGTCTAAAATCCCTTTAGACCTTGCTCGTTGCTTAGGAAAGTGGCCTTGGCAAACTTTCCAAGTGTGGATCCTCTACAAACTCCTTGATGTTCAATGTTGAATTCTGGAAGTCCTATGACAATCTCCATCATAATAGACAAGGTTGTGTGATGTAGATGCCCCATCCTCTTGTGCCATAGCTCACACATATTATCATTGTTATGAACTAAAGATGAAACTGGTTCACCCTATAACCTATAATGGTCGCCTTCTCTAACACCTATAATTTGTGTTGTAATTGGGCTAGGTCGCTTCAACTTGATAAGAACTTGCTGATCTTTGAATTCAATTGCAAAGCCCTCATCATCCATTACCGAAACTAAAAGCAATGTTTTCTTGACCCTAGGAACAAGAAAAACATTGTCAAACTCCAAGGAGTTACCTGACTGTAATCTAGAAGGAATTTTACTGACTCCCACTACTGGATACTTGGCATCATTACCAAGCTCAGCCTGAACTCCAGAGATGTGTTCTTCCAGTTTCGTAAACAAATATCCACATTAGACATCTCTATGGATTTGAGTTTGTTTTTCAATATCATTTTCCTGTTAATGTTTTCACTTTGTAAAACACAAACCACAATGTGAGACATCTCCTTGGCTGTTTTCATTTTTGACGAGTGAGGAAATAAATGATCCGTCACCACATCTAGGATCATCTGCTTGGCTTTAATTTCTTTCTTTTTATGAACTGCAAAATCCAATGGAGGTATAGGTAGAACCACTTGATCCTTTACAATATCCCAAACAACATTTCTTTGGAATAACAAAGTCGCCCCAATTTTTGAAGGTAGGAAATTTAATGTGTCATCCAACCTATACTCAAAATGGAGACTAGTGATGCCATTAAGATACTTTTCTGAAAACAAATTTCTATATTTGGAAAGAAAACAAATAAACTGTTGTCTGTAAACCTTACTTTGCTGTCCTAACAAACTCTAGCTGCCTCGAATCCTAGGTATATGTTTTGTAAACCCTAGCTGCCTCAGTTGTATTGTGCGCTAGCTATAGCTGTAAACCTTAGCTTCTAGAAATAAACCTTAGTTGCTATTTTGTGCCTTGGCCACGATTTTTGATCTAGCTGCAATCTGATCAACCCTAACTG